>VZSZ01001115.1:122272-168272 GCA_013398815.1 Ibidorhyncha struthersii | reverse complement strand
TTCCTTCCTTCCTCTCTTTTTCTCTTTTTCTCTTTTTCTCTTTTTCTCTTTTTCTCTTTCTTGCTTTCTTCTAAGCTTTCTTTCTTCTAAAACCTGCTTAAAAGAATAGGTTGAACAGACAGCCTTTCAGAACTGGAAGACAAGATACTTGTAGTATGTTATGAACTCTTTCAGATTGATTGGACAATCTGTATGAAATTTCATGGGATGACCGTGCTGCATGCAACCCTTTCAGTATATCAGCAGTGCTTGGCCAAGACTGACCCCACCTAAATTCAGGTGTTTTTCAAAGGCCCCAGTGTTAGGATCTTAGTGTCTTTAAACACCCCTTACCATCAGTGGAGAGTAATAAGAACCTCCAAAGACATCTTCTGAGTTGTGCTGAGTTACTTTCTATGAAGAAAAGGAACTCTCTCTATGAATGACAAAGGAGACTTGGTTGACCATGCTCCTCATTTAGGGTAATCAGTGAAATGCGCAAAATCAGAGGGATCTGCAGCAGGGATTTAGTGCAGAGAACTGAATGAATGTGCAAGCAAAATTTTCTAGTGCATGCAATGACGACTAAGTCTGAGCTGATCTTACCACAATGGAAATGAATCTGCCAGTATATCAGTGCAGATATGTAGCATCTCCCTGCTATAAAACCCTGTATTTCATGAACACATATATAAAGTGATCGAATTTTTTCCTACATATGCAGGTTAACTTTGTGGGACAAAATTACTAGCTGAATTACACCAGGCTCTTAAGTTTTCTTTTTTAACTCTGATGCATAGGATGAAGCAAAACCAGCACTGCGGAAGAGCGGGAAGATGTGCAGAAATCAACAGATGAGTAAATCACGAAGTGAGAAAAATCACGGGGTAGCACTGCTTCTGTAAAACTGCTAAGACACCGGTAAATTAGATTTCTGGGTTACATTAGTGACTCAGAGAAAATGCAGAAACACTGTTGTTTACCTACATACTGAGCACTAAGTCTGCAATCTCACATTAGTATTTTTAGTTGCACTGCTTTCTTATGTAATATTTTACTCGAAACTTAAAATACAATTACAATTGCATATTATCTTTGAGGGCTGTGTAATCAGAAGTGCTTAGATTACTATGATGTGAACCATTTTCTCTTAGCTATTATCCCTGGGAACTTAGTCTGGACTCTCAAGAGACAAATTCTGTATTTTGCAACTCATTAAAAAATGAAGAAAAGGAAAAAAATACAGAGTATACCTTCCCTTCGGTGCTGTGCCCAGGCCTTAAATTTATATTAGTAGCTCTTTGCTCTTCCTACAGCCTTCAGTGGATTTGCACATGTGTCATTCATTGAAGCACCGCAGGTATTTCAGAACAGAACACGCTGGAATGGAATGTGCTTGTTCATTAAGTGGAAACTATTTGCTTCACTTTGCTACAGGCAGCTAACAACTGATGAAACTCAGCTTAGTCAGAAGAAGAAATATGAGACTAAACAGATATGGGGCAGGAGAGCTGTGCTAATTTTATGACTTTAAAATAGATAAAACAGGATCCATTTCGTAAGGATCCTAGTTAGAGGCAATTAGAAATTACATGAAACTGAAGTCTTTTACTTTTTGAATACTATCAATTTGCAGTCATAAGAAATGTAATTATTTTTTTCATTTTCATTGGAACACAGTTGCTTAGCACATGTCATAATTGCAATTCTTCCTCTTGTCAATCTTATTATTTAACATAATATCAGTATTTGCACTTGGGCTGCTTTTTAATGATGTAATTTATGATTCTGAGAGCAAGTGGAATTTGAATTAGAAGAATATTTGAAACATTCTCATCTTTTATAAAAACCTCTGTTTGTTTTTCTGAAAGTTAGCATTAGTATAAATTATATGATGAACAGTCATCACAGTCAGAAACCACTAATGCCTTCGAAATGTTGCTGAAAACTGTCCAAAAATCTATCTTAAAAAAAGAACAAGATCAACATTTCATGCAAGTTAGGGATAATATCCTTGACTCTAAAATCGAAATAAATCTTGATGATCTTCTAGTAATTGCAGGTATGTGTTTACCCAAAAAAGGAAACTTTGAGGCAGTGTGTGGCAAAACATGATATTGACTTACATGTGTCCTAACAAAGGTATCAGAGAATTAGGTCATTATGTTTGACATAGAGAAGAAACTGCAAATAGAAACAGTATAACAATATAGGTTGGTATTTCTGGGAGCTGGAATAGATTCTGGACTGTAGGATTTCAACAAGTGAACACGTGGAGTTAAAACAGGTTTTCAGAAGGCTATATATCTTTTTTTTTTTTCCCTGTTTTGACACTTTTGGGTTTGGTAAGCCCTCCTAAAATACTGTTAAGCACTTTTTTTTTTTTTTTTATGAAACAATAATCTGCACAAACTCTAGCTGTATTGACAAGTAAGACAATCAGGAACTTTATGTCCATAACTCGTAGGTTCTTTTCCTTACAGAAACCTTATAATGCAGACCTGAACTGTGGAGGCAAATCATGCAGTTATGTAGGGCATGAGGAGTATTTAGATACATCTTGGGATGAAACTGAACACAACAGAACTTTTTTTATAAGAAATATTTTTTTTTCATTTACAGAAAAGAAAAATTACATTGATGATCAATTAAAATGAATTCAAGTTGGGGTGCTTAATATTCTCACAAGTTTCTATTTGTATGATACACTTACAGGAAAGGAATAGCAGTTTCTGCAAAGGACCATGCATTGGTAGCTACAGATTTTTCTGATGTGCAGTAAGCTGCGGGAATGCTGCACAGACCATTTCTATGCATTCCTGTACTTTAATTTTCCCCTAATTTTAGTCTTTTAGCTGCTTGTATTTTTTTTTTTTTTTTCCCCTCCAAGGAAGTCAGATTGAAGTAGGCAGCGTGAATTATTCTTGGCTGTGATATCAGTCATAATGTTGGTGATACTTCAGTATAAAGGAGAAATAATAACGAACATCTATTAAGTTTAGTCTGTCATGGCTATGTATGTTTGTAGAAATATATTTAAGATCGTTTGATAAATAGTTCCAATTCTTTATTCAAAATATCTAGGTAATTTAATTTAACTCCCAGTTTTGCTTCTTTGAAAAGGCTTTTTACTCCATTCTAGACCCTACTTGCCATGACATGTTTCAAATTGGGTTCAAAGCCGCTTGATGGTCAATTCTCTGGTTTTGTTGTGTGGCCGCTGATTTCATTGCCAGTACCTGACAATGTGGGCTGGAGCCTTGGCCAGTCAGAGATGATAAACTAGTCTATGCTCAGTAGGCAAAAAGTTGGAGCAGGGGTTTCTGAAACTTTTCCAGTTGTCATGCCATTTCCAGGCCAATAACTTAGTGTGATTGTAAAAACTAAATAGCAAATAACATTGACTTTGTTTGCAACTCTTTTGCACCTGTCACAAAATGACACCACGCCTGAACAGAGAAAACTATTTGAGGGACCAGGTAGGAAGGAGATGAGAAGGAAATATGTGATAAATAGGTACCAGGTAGGAGAGGCTTGAAGAGATTGTGACTAGATTAAGGGTTGTCAGAAGATGAAGTCCAAGGAACAGTATAAGGTGTTGGAAGTAATAGGAAAGAGATCTTCAATAGAGATTTTGAGGTTAATGAGGAAAGGAAAGGGGTTGAGGACAAAGCAGGAAAAAAAAAAGATAAATGGCCTCAATTATCTCTTTTAAAAATTCCCTGAGATTCTTGACAGAGATGGAAAGAAAAGCTAAAAGTGCAGAACAGCTCTTACAGGCCTGTGTCTCAAAAAAAAAGAAAAGCTTTAATAGCTGTAAGTAACATTTATTATCTCAATTTTTAGTGGTGTTCTTGACATACAATCAGTGATACCACAGTTATATCAGGTTGGCCTAACAGTCAATGCTGTACATGAAAGGTGAGTGCTCATTACTTCGCTTTTCAAAAAATCTTTCCAAGCGAGCTGCTTTTGATCAAAGACACATAATTAAAGAATTAAGCAAGTTTACATCTAATAGACTGCCTGCAGTTCTCCACTGCATTTTTACCAAGCAATAGTCTACTTTACATGATTGTCTATTATACTCATTAGGAAACTAAGCAAGCTGATTGTGTTTCTCTGAGAGGAAAGTAAATGAAAGCTAGAAAAGGTGTGTAATGCTTTAATGAGATGAGTGTGGTGCATGCTCACAGCCTGCTTGTTTTCATTTAGCACATGCATCAATTTGTAAATTATCTTCAGCTTTCATGTGGTGTAACGATCTTTTGCCATTTTGGTTGTGCTTCACTCAGTGGTTGGCAAGTCATGGAGATGGCTGGTGTTCTGGAAGAGGCTTCATTCTCCCTGACAACAAAAGTAACAGTGATTAGTTCAGCTTCTTAGTTGGGGCTTTATGCTATAACCCAGCTTGACATCATAAAGGCAACAGGTTTTTGTGGTGGTTTTTTTTCTTCCTTTCGTCTTCTTTCTCTCTTCTCTCTGTCTCTTCTGGAATGCTATCTGAGCAAATTCTTTGCTTGTGGAGGAATGTCACATTCTCTTGCACTGGTTGATAAATATTTATGCCTGAGAACAGCATAAAGCTCTCTTTTGGATGCTTTCCCATTTTACAGTGTGCTGGCTTTTGGCCTGATCTCTGTATTTAGAAAACACTGTGTATACCTGCATGCTTTCTTGACTCAATTTCCTATTCCTAATGGGTCTACAGCCAGTACTGCATGACAACCGTAGTGTATATTGCAATATTTGAATGAAAATGAAAAAATAGGTGGCTTCTTTTCTAGGTGTATAGCCACATTTTATGGAGAACTTTATAGGTATGCCTGGAAAGGATATAGTACACAAAACGTAACATTTTTGAAGCACTTCAGTACTCTAATAAAACTGAACAACTCTGAATAGGATTAGAAACAGCAAAACTTAGAACTCCTGTGGCAGTATTAATTCAGCCCCATTTCACAATCATGAGGATTTGTTCCTACTCCTTTTCTTAAATGTATTGCTGAGTTTAGCTTTTCTGCTTAGAGTTTCTTGTTAAACAAACTCCGTGTACATCCAGTGAAAAATATTTTCAGTATTCAAGAAATTGTTTTACCACTAATAGAATGCTGTTGCTTTCTAAAAGCATTGGTTATGAAAGCTAACTTCCATTTTCCTGTTTAAAAGGAGTTACAGTCTATTCTGGATATAGTGGATGTTCCCTGTCCTCAGTAAGGGAGCTCTAACAGGTGGTTCCGTGGGAGAAATGCTGCATACGTACATGGTACGCCATTGAGTGGACAGACGCTTGTAAGAAAGACAAAGATGACTGATTTCTATGCTGCATCTACCTCAAAGCTGAGTCTACCTCTCCTTGAAACTTGTATGAGACCAACAGGTCATGTCTGGTGTCTCCACTTTTGTGTATTATATTTGCTTTTGAGGTATTGGTATATGGCCAGAAAGCTTGTCTATAGTTCCTTCTTGGAAGGGTACTGGTGTATTTTGGTGCTAAGGCAAAGAGCATTTGGAGGTCGTCTGGGCTCAGGCCATCTCTATGAGTCAGCATGGATAGGCAGAGCTGGCCAGGGCGCTCCCCAAGCTTCAGACCACTGTTTGATGTCAACCAGCTCAGCTGCAGGGTAGGTTAGGCTGGCCAGCCTTTGTGGCTGCATGAGCCACATTTCAACATCTCCATCTGGACAAGATCCAGAACTACGAGCTGCGTGCTTAGTGGGGCTGCTTCAAGGGGTAACTCTGAAAGCAGCTCTTAAGTGGGTTGTTTAAATGCTCCTGATGTCTGCTCCGGTGTGGGGTAGGGCTGGGCTAGGTGTCTGGCTCGGTACCGGAGCAGACTGCAGTGTTGCTCTCACAACCTGGCTGCTTCACTTTCTCTGACAGAGAATTTGGATTACCCCAAAATCTTCATGTCAACAGACTGGCCACATACTGCAGTCCCAGCATGGGAACCAGATGTGAATTGCTCGTGAACTGTATGTGGCTACCTGTTTGTCATCTTGAGATAGTGCTGATCACTGACAGTGCTGTGAGTACTCGGTGATTATGTACATAATGGGCAGTTTGATCTCTGTATGTGTATATACACACAGACATACCTATATACTCCTTAAAATAGCTTACAGGATTGTGACTCTAGTCAAGGGTCAAAACCTTTCACTTTGATACAGGGTAGACTGCGTGGCCACTTGGGCAGGAACATTCGTGTCAGCATTTAGATTTAAATAAAATTTTAGCTGAACATTTATTTTAATATAATTGTTTTATATATTGTTATTTTCTTTGTTATTTTCAAATAAGAGAGACATGGAAATTGTTTTGCTCATTTTAGAATTTAACCATCCTTAATTGGGGGCGAAATTATCATTTTACTGAGACAGCTGGTTGGAGTTGGGGTGAAATTCCAACTATACTAATACTGTTGTTTTGCTGGGTAACTTGATTGCTAAGAATAATTCACTTTTAAGACCGAGTTAATAGGGCAAAAAGCATATCAGTGTATGCTGTAACAAAAATATTGTTGCAGGAGGAAAGAAAAGGATTAATTTAGAAAAGGAAAGAGGAAGAGATTACGTTTTGAAATATGTAAAACAACAAAGATTGGAAACACTTCAATATCACTAGACCAATTATTATTTTATCACTCTTGCGTTTTTCCCTGTGTCTGATGCAAAAGCAGGGTTGGTCTGTTTGGTTTTTGCAGACTATGTGTTTCAGTGACTCAATTAAAATTTGCCTCATGCAAATTGTTCCAGGAGCAGATGTGCCTGCCAAGCTGGGCAGAGAAAATGTGCAGCGAGGTCACAAAGAAGATGGTTCTTCATTATGCTCTGCCAAAATCTTAGCAGATCATCACTGACCATGTCCAGATGTAAAATTTCAGTCACTGTCTGTTTTATTTTTGTATTGCATTTTTCATTTCCTGCATTCCCTTCTCTACTGATGGGTGAAATCAGTTCGTCCCCTGTCAGCCAAGCAAAGTATCAAGTGGCAGTCTCTTGTTGATTTGGTAATTTTTTTTTTATTATTATTATTTTTCCTGGAAAAAAAAGGGGGGGTGGGTAGATGCACTGTTTGTGTGGTTTTAAATCAGGACAGTGTCTCCTATCAGCCAGGCTGGTACTGAGGGGTTGAGGGAGATGTAGCTATGGATAGAGCAGTCTGCATGTAATGTGCTGTGGTTGCTTCACTATAAAGCTCTGCTAATCATGTGTTTCCACCCCTCCCAGTCACTGTGTCTCATCATGTCAAATTAGTGAGTGTCAGGAAGACATTTGTGATTTTCTTTTTAAATTACTTTTGGGCTGAGAATAAGCTTTGGCAGCTTAAACTGAAGCTGAATTTTTTGAAGTCATTAAATTCTGGAAACAAATGGAAACCTTTTAGCAATTTTAAAGGGTCAGTGATGGCTTAAAAAAAATCAGTTTTGCCTGAAAAATAAATAACTAGAGATCACCTAAGATTGTAGTAATGGCAAAAGATCCGAGGAAAAAAAAAGCCATTATCAGTTTCTTGTCTTTCAGAATCTGGTGGTATATCATATGAAATGTTTTCCCTGCTTCTTTAGGTGTCCAATCTTCAGGGGGAAAAAAAAACCCAGACAAAAATGAAATACAACCCAAATGATAACATCATGCGCTTGCAGAGTTGGTAGAAGCAATGAAAGTATCCACTGTATTTTTAAGCCATTGTTTAGGCTCTCACTTCAAGTAAGATTCTTGTAAGTAAATAATTGCACAATGGAGATTTTATTGTTACTTCATGTCATTAAATCTTACTTGAAGGAGCCCTCAGTTCTAATATACGTCATCTTTCAAGCAGCCCCCAGATTTTTTATATGCTCTAACATATCTGAAAGAAAAATAAATGGGATTTGAGACATTGAAAACCCTGCCTGCTTGTATTAGGAAAGACATTTTTCATCTTCAAATTTTATGCACATATGAGCTAATTAAGAGTGTAATATGAAATAAATCCATGGCAGTGCAGATGTTTTAGTTGCAAGAGCAATAGCTTGAGTGATTTCCTGTAGGTTTTTGGAAGAATAAATGTGAATCTCAGGCATTGGTCATGCACTCATTTATACTGGTATAATGTATTACCAGAGGAAAAAAAAATGCAAATAAGCAGGGAAACAAGCCTATACACTTCCTGACTTTTGTTCTATTGTTTGCTTTTTTTTTTCCCCTCAAATCACTTAAGATTGATAAGTTTTAGCTCCCGTCTTGGCTGAGATGCATTTCATATTGATTGAATGACTATCCATTGAATAAAAGAAGTAGCATTGGCAGGATTTCTAGCTAGATATCTTGCTGTTGATTAGGAGACAGGCTGCTTGTATCTGTCAGGTAAAGAAAAAGACTCTGTTTTTCCAATATAGCTTCATCCTGGACTATTATTTCTTCATTAGCTTGTTAAAAGAGAAGAAACATCATTGAGGCTTTTTTTTTTTTTTCTCCTCAGGCATCCATGCACAAAATGAGTATGAGCCAAAAGGGAAAAGAGGGGGAGTGAAGGGAAGAAAAGGAACAAGCGAATAGAGAAATGAGTAAATCATAAAAAACAGACAAAGAATATCAGTATTTTTTGTATTTCATCCATGCTTTCAAAATCAGGAGTGACCTTTCTGAAAGCTGAAATGAGTAGGCATCTTCAGCAAGGTTCATCTGAGGAAAAAATGGGCAGTTAACAAAACACAGTAGCTGTGACTATGCAATAGCTCCTCAGGGACTTCTGACAAAGTCAAGCAAGATAATTTTATATTATATAAAGAATATTAGACCAAATCTTTTGGGTCAAATATCTTAAGACTCTTATTAAGTATTTTTTTCCCCTGTATGATTGTGGGATGCGTGACTGATCACCTTTCTTATAGCAGGCTAGAACTCAGATGGTTTTAAGAAAGGCCCTTAAGGGCTGTGGAGCTGTTTCTGTTTGACAGTCATGGGCTGGATTCCCTCATTTATATTTAACTGTAATCATAAGCTTTGAGAAGAGTTTCTAATTTTAAACACATGGTGCTCCCCCCACCCCCTCCTTTTGTCCTCAGGAAAGCTATAATTTGCTTGGGTGCATCTCTACTTTTGCTACCGACGCACTCGAGCCCCAGAGTGGGCTTCACACACGAAAACTGTGTTGCCAAAACCTGTTACCTGCTTGCGCTTGTTTGCTACTGCTTTTTGTTTTTTTTTCCCTTTTTAAAAATTACTTCTACCCGAAGTTGAGTATCATCCAAGCCAGATTATACTGTTGTCATTAGTGGCCTGGATAAAATATCATCGAGTATGGGTATTATGATACCTAAATATCTTTCTTACAAATTTATCTTAAAATTGAAATAACCAATGTCTAAACAACAACTTAGAAGTGCAAGGAATTGTTATTTCTTGAACCAGTAGAGACCCAATTAGATATCTCTTCTTGAGCTGTATATGAACCAGAGGGATATTAAAAAAAAACCCAAACCCTCAATATCTGTTTTTGTTCTAGCAATGTTTTACCCAAACTTAAGTCAGACACTTCTAAATTAATTGACCACTTACCAGTAAAAGGTTATGTTTAAATAAAACTTTACTGCAAAATTATAACATTTGCTTAGATGTCTACGTATTTGAACATCAAAAAGCTTTGTAAACTGTCTGCCTTTACACTTAGTACAATGCTAACCCCAGAGGGAGGGAAGAGTGAAGGGCAACAGGGTTTGTTTGTGTTTGTACAGATTGTTGTCCTTTTAACAAAGACCAACACAAAACATACAAATCCATATGTTTGGGTTTGTTGCTGCCACATTAATTATACATGCGGTCACAGTGTAACACAGTGCAAAATAATCTAAGATGATATAAAAAAGGAATTTCGGGACTGGCATCTTTTTCCTTAGCTAGAAATCCCAAATCCTAAGCTGACTTTTCTGACAGTATCTTTTGCTTAACAGCCTGTGAGGAATACCATTAAGAAAACATTTCCATAGTATTAGTTTCACCACTGGCTCTAAGAGTGTATGTAAACCACAGACTTGCAAACCAGAAGTGAGATTTTTCAGCTTTGTGAAACAAGTTCACTTACTTGATTTTTTTGGCAACCGTTTTGCACTGAGGCAGATAATTTCAGGGATAAATCTGCCAAGGAAACTAAACCTTGCAACATTCACTGTTGTGATAAACCTACCTTAATTTTGGTAGTCAACAAAGTCTAGAGAGCTATTGAGCATAAAATAAATGCCTACATTTGATGAGGTGAATAACTCTCTAGACTCTTTGGAAGTATGGACAAAGGGCTCTGCTGGGTTGCCTCATGATAGGTGCCTAACACACCCGAGGTGCTCTACAATGTCAAAAGCATCAACCTGGCAGGTTTGACAGCAGACTTGCAGGAGATCTGCACTTTCTGAATCACCAGCTGGAGGCCAGGCCACCTAGGGCCAGTTCAGAGAGCACTAGGTACATGTGTGTGAATAGAAGTCTGGACTCAGATATCTAAATTTGGTCTGGAGTTTAATTCAACTCCAAGTCTGCCTACATACAGATGGTAGCGAGGTGTCTAGTTCTGCTCATGCTTATTGTTGGACTCCTTGATGTTTGTTTTTTAAGATGGTCCAGTAGTTAGTCCTGACAATTTGAAAATAAGCAACCATTGCCTCACCTGCGTAATATACTGAAGCACTGTGGCTACTTTAGTCTCCCACTGATGGTCAAACATACATTTTATAATATTGTTCTGCCTGAGGTGAAGCAACATTTTGAACCTTCATTACTCAGGCTGCAGGGAATTACTCAGTCTTCAGACAGGGATTCTTTTGGAGTAAGCCCATCCCAGTCCTTTCTGTTGCAGAAGTTACACTTGGTAATTTTTTATTTTTTTTTTTAATAGTCATTCAAATAAAGAAGGCTACAGAGAAGAGGCAGCTTGAAGGCTAAGGCACTTACAGTCCTGATCTAGGCTCCACTTCATGTTAGCACAGGAACTTGAAAACAGAGATCCTATTTCTCTTTTGACTCTCCGTCCCAGAGAGCCACTGGCTGTTGTGTATGTGCTGACCAAGAAGGTCACAGGTAGTCTGTTCTTCTGCCAAACCTGTTCCAGTGTCAATGTTGTACGTACACTTACTTGGGTGTGACAACATCTGAGGTACACAGGTGAGAACTGGCTATTCTGCTGGCGTTTGGTCACCAGAGATCTTTGGTGTATCAAGACTTAGTTGTATGTGCGTTATTCAGCAAAAATGTTGGCTTCTCTAGGGCTTGAGATGATTATGTGATTAGGGAATAATTTAACAGGACTTCTGTGCATGTCACTGGCATCTGAGCAGATCTTGTTATGGATTGAGGCTTAACTCTGCAAAAGTAAGTACATGCACGACTTATACTGAAGCTTCTATTTCTGCTTCAGCTTCTAAGTCCCGCTGTACTTAAGTGAATGAATGAGAGGTACATGTTTGACTGTCTTTGAAGACCCAGTCCGTAGACCCTAATAAATTGCACGCAGATACAAGACTTCTGAAAAATAATCGATTAATTTGAGAAGTATAGGTACTCAACAAAATCGGGCCGCCTAAATTAAGTATAGTGCCTAATTATGTAATTAACTGATTACGTTTAGATTGCCCCACTTCTAAAACATTATCCTGAAAGCCTCCTTTCCTTGGTTTCCCCATTGGTAAAAATAACATGCTGTTTTGCTGTCCTTCAGAAATATTTAGCTTAATTGGTCCTTTATAGAGATCTATATTTGTATATCTGAATACAGTAACAAAATGCCTGTGTACAGAGATGTACAGGAAACTTTAAATGGCTGTACCAAATGCCCTTGAGGTCTTCCCACTGATCAAAGTGTTACTTGTATTTGTTAGTGGAGAGAATTCACAACATACATCATTAAACCTCATCATCTGTCTAACCAAAGAAGTCATTTAAGCAGACAGAAAGTGTTCAGTTTCCTCATTGTTACTAGGGGCAATTTTTATTGGAACCATCATAGGGTATCCACATGCCTGAGAAATTCATTTTGCTGTCAAACAGCATGTGTAAGTGAAGTAGCATTTTCTTGTAAAGATTACTGCAAATTGATATAAATTAAGGTCTGCTTTCTGAGAAGAACGAAGTTAATCGAAGTGGGATTAAAGCTATAGGTTCCTTTCATTTAGTAGAGGTGCTTCACTGATTTGTTAAATAATGGGTTATTTGATGTACTGTATGGAGAGTGATGTAGGTCACTTTCAGCATGCAGTGCTGCAGATTTAGAGAAAAAAAGAGGAAAATACCAGTGCTTTCTAGTTTAGCAAATACCATATAGGAATTTTTGTAACAAACACATCCTTTCTACCCCCCCTCACCATTTTTGGGGGGTTATTTCAAGGCATGAGTTTCTTTTATATCTTTGCCTCATTTCACAGCACTAACATTCAGTTAGAAAAACCTCTCAGGAAGATGGCTTTTACTTTCTTTCATATCAGAAAGTATGTTATCATCATCTCATTTGACCAACAGATTTGTTTTGGGCAAATATGAGCCTCAAATTGTTCATATGACATTGAATTATATTTCTGTTGATGGGTTCAGAATATTTAAAGTGATATTGTCCTTCCACGTGTTTGGTTTGGTTGGTTTTATTTTGTGGGTTTTATGCTTACAGACTCTATGCATTTCTGTATTTTCTTTTTATTCTTGAAAAAGATCCTTTGATGCTTGTAAAAAGAAACATAATGCCTAACGTCTCTGACTTTAAAAGATTATTACCGCTCATGGAGCTTTTTGTAAGTCATCAGCTTCTGTTCAAATCCAAGTTATCATATGTCATCCTCAAAACACACCCACCTGAACTGATATGAAAGAATGAGAGGTCAGTTCAATGGCTAAGAGAAAACATGGGTGGGTTTCAGCTCTCAGTTGAAAACATCTATACTAAGGTATTTAAATCCAAGTGTCTACATGTCAACAGGTGTCTAACCTCCCATTATTGTTGATGGGGCTCTAGCATTTAATTTAGTTGTCCACTCATGAGCATTTCTTGCCAGGATACCTGAGTGTTCGAAACATTGGGGCTGGTCTGGAAGATATGAGATAAAATATTCAAGACTTGTGCCCTTTGGAGGGTCAGAGGGAGGGTAGGCAAAACTTCCTATGCCATTTCAGAAGGCACAGGATGTCTATGTGTGAAAAATGAAGCAAACCCTGCTCTACCCAATGGAGCGCGAGGAGGTTTACCAATGCAAAGGTTACCAATGGAAACATTCTCAAAGGATTTTTTTTTTTTTCCATAATAGGCTATAAAGTAGCAATAAAAGTGAAAAGTAGAAATATTTTTATAGGTGTGATTTTAAAAAAATAATAAACAAACAGTTTGGTAAAAACAAAAAATTGAATTACAGGTGCCTGTTTAAATGAGTTCTTTCAGTTAATTATAGACTGACTTATTTTAAATTATTGCTAATGTGGACAAGTATTCACTGTCAAATTTTCTCACATATCTGCAATGAGATGTTGATGAAGTCTAGCTTGGAATTATAATTTAATTTTATAATATGAAACATAAAGGAACTTTGCTACACATAAACCCTTAGTGAAAAACAATTGCCTGGAAAGCTGCTCTAGCTTAACTATGTATTTATGCATACTCATATCAGATGGCACAAGAATTACAGAGCATTCTTATCTCTTACAAGGAGATTGTAGAGATTAATTCATTATACTAACAATTTATATCAGGGTGTATAAAAAATTAATTTACATTAAAAAAGTTAAAACCTGATATATGTAAAGCTGTGCTGTCCTTTTCCTTACTGTTTAAAAATGTTCTTATTCAAAATCACATGTAATTATTTCAGTTTTGGATGCAGCATGATTCTAGCAGCACATGGTATTTTACAGCAAAAGACTCAACATTAGGACTATCTAAATTAATCTACTGTTTCATTAAATTGTTTCTGGAAAGCACAGCCTATTGACTAACCACCTTTGTAGGTAGTTTCAGGCAAAGCGATACTGACTGTAAATGGCCATTTTAATCTAGGAATTGGGGAAGCTGGCATGGTTTCGAAACGGAATTTACTTCATCAGCTAAGAAGGGGTTTGCAGAATGTGCATGGAGAAATTAGTCATCAGAAAAACTATTTTGTGGCAGTACCGCTCAATTTATGGGAGCCAAATGGTTGACCCGAGCCTTATGTCAGAATGGGTATTTCTTATTTCCCCTCGACTGACTAAGGGGTGAGTTGTGTCTTCCTCACCGATAAGCATTCAACACCTGAAAGGATACCCATCACTAATACCGGATTTCTGGCCGGCTTTGGTCAAGGCCTGAAGCAATAACAAGATATAATGAGAAGTGAGTGTTGTGTTCATTATGAAACAAAGTGCATTTTTGGAAAAAGACTCCATACTCACCTCGGTGTGAGGACAGTCTTTCCTTCTTTATTCACAGCAGCAGAGTCTTACTGTGCTGTTTCATTACCACATTGTGACACAGTGTTAGGATTCACAGTACATGCCCTAGATTTCTCTCCCTCTGAAACTGTATAGTGATAGTCATGGTTCACAATAGCTACATCATCTCATCTCATCCATTGAAAAATCTCGTTGCTTCCCTGAGATCATGGACAAAAACTTGCAATTCGGATAAATATAAGGAAGAATTAATCACCCGATTAGAGTTGACAAAAAAGTTAAGCATATTTTTCCATTAGTTGCAATGGATTTAGGATCAAATTTCATATGTATTAAGATTCAGAAACTGGAGCAGAAGTTAATATCCCTCCATATTTAAATGTAGATATGTTGGTACTCTGTCTTACTGGATGTTCCTCACAATGTGTGAATTCTACCATGTTTAATGGGTACCTTTGTATATTCATAATCTGTTCAGAGACTGGGTTGTCAGTTCACCCAATAGCCAGTAATTTTAATCACACACTTTCTGGTGTGTGAAAGCAAGACACTTCTTTTTCTGCAGAGAATTTGGTAGGGTTATAAAAAAGTAGTCTTCCTGTTAACTAAAATTATTTACTTAACATAAGTCAAATCTTTGAATTGCTCTTTAGTTTTGTGTGCAAAAGAAACAATTTAATTTAACTGCAATTCACTAGGACAGATCTGGAGAACTGAAAAAGGGCAGATCTTTACTTCCCACTTTGATTGCTCCCAGAATACTTCCTCATCTGTAACATTGAGGTGCTAGGTATTTTTATGGCTATGTGATACAAAAAAGATATAAGGTGCCTCCTGTTGTCTTCCCTGTACTCCCTTATGATGAACCTCTGGTGCAGTGAGAAGTGCCGTTCTCTCTCCCTTGAGTCACCCATACATGAATTTGAAGGTAAGGATGTCCAGTCGGTCACTTCCCAGCAGCCACAGCTCTTCTTCCTCTCATTCCCTTAGCACTTGCTTCTCTCCACCTGATTCTTCAGTGACTCTCCCCAAGTCCCCTGCACCTGATTCCAAAGCTTGCCCCTATTTTTCATTCACACTTCTCTGACTTGTGAAGGGCTCGGGGACAGAAAAAGCCTGTCCCACCAGAGTCGCACTTATTTAGTGATGGTCTACGAGAAGGTTCTTTGGGGAAAGCAGCTGTGCTTGTTTTTCACTTGAGGTCCTGCTCACGTTGGTCTGTAAGAATCACTGATGTCCTGGCTTGCGCTGCCAAGACCATATTGGTCATCAGTTGTGGAGGAAGCCTTGCAGTTGTGTGTACCTGCAGGTAAGCCTCTGCCTTGTTATAGCTGCAACTTCAGTGTGAAGGGATGTTCACGTTACAGACATGATGTTGATATGTCTTTCCAAGGTGTTGGAAATGGCCTGCCTGAGTCCACTGGCAGGCACACTCACTCAGGCAGATCTTTCCATCATTTCTAAGCATCATTGTCCACAATTGCTGCTCTGCTATTGAGATGTAAAATGTCATATTCTTAGAGGAAAGACTATTTGCAAATCAGAACATAAGTAGGTTATAGTTTATATTTTGAGTGAAAGCCACAGGTAAATCAGTTTAATTAAGATAACAACAACATTTGGGGATACCTGCAAAAACTAGAGAAAAACAATACATGATTTATTATTTCTAATTACTAACATGTATATTAATAATTAAAAAAAAAATCAAAGTATTTTAAGTAGCTAGTAATTCTGTTTACTTGACTAAGATTCTTTAGGAGACCAAATGCAACGTTTTAGTTCATTTCAGGATGCCTGAACTACACAAGCCAGCTGAGGCCCTTCCATTCTCAATCAAGGTAAACGACTAAAAATGCCCAAAGCTTGTTTTCATTAATGATTTGGACAGCCCCACAAACAACATCAAATGCCAGGATTATGAATCAAACATTCTAATGTCAGGAAATGTAGCAACTACATTGGTCAAGCGATGGCTGCCATTGCACATTACCTTTTCCACAACGCCTCTTCCCTGCTCACTTTAAAAAACAGAACATGGTCTCTACACGAGTTAAAAATAACGGAAGAACCCATAGGGTCTATGCCACAGTTTNCAAGGGATTGGGGGGAGGGTGGGGGGTGGCGTGCAGGGAGGGAAGAGTAACCTCAAGGCAAAGGCAGTGAAAAAGGATACTGGATGATCTTCCTGCTAGTGCTACAAGGTTCCTAGATATTGCAAATCATTTAATCAAGCTTTCCCACAAAGTGACTGGTGACAGTCTTAGGTTATTTGTACCAGCCCCAAGAAGTACATGACACATTTTTCTGGTATTTCAGGTTACCTGCCACTGGAAGGATTCTTGAGTTTTATAAGGCAATATCCTGCTGAGGTTACAGATCCACCTGGTCCTTGTTGCCCACCTCAATTCTTCCTATGCTGAGTTTTTCTACTGCCTTGTGCTAGTTTTCTGTCTTTGAGATTTCAATAATAAGAACAGCAAATGGTGAGGAAAACCTTTCTTTGGAATGGGGCTGCTGTCCTGGGCCATGAAGGAGCTCTGCTCAGAGATCCTTAATATGTAGCCGAATCATGAAGAAAGGGAACATATTCAGTAAAGAGTGTATCTTTAGGGAACTTAGCAGCCAAACTCCTTAATTTGCTAAATAAAAACAAAGATCTTTTTTCAAGTTCAAGGGTGGGTTGGGTTTTATTTGTTTGTTTGTTTGTTATTTCCCCACAGAACATCTCAGACATAGTTATAACATCTGAACTTGCTATCAATTGCCTGTTGAGGAGCACAAAACTATTAGAAATCCCCAATGAAACAAATGGAGGACATTTTTCTTTCTTAATACAGATGACATGTTTGTTTTTTTCTTTTCCTAATTTCACTCTTAGATACACTTGAAACAATCTTTTAAAATTTTCCAGACCCCATCAGCCCTAGGCAATTATGCATTGAGGAAATCGTCAGGTTCAATATTTTTTTTAGGTGTCATAATAAAGCATTTTATCAAAATAGTAGATTATGGAATACTTCATAAAAATATCCAGAGCTCTTACTTTGAGTCACTGTAATTTGAGATATTTAAATTTGCTTTGAATTGCAGAGTGTTTTTTTCTGGATCACTTTGACTATCCATTTATTAATACCACCACAACCAACAGAACATAAACAGGGCTTTTTTGAAGGGAGAGGAAATTAGTTGTTCAGGCAGAATGATTTCTCATTCTCAGATAGCTCAGATATTCTCAGATACCATCTCAGACAGAATTCCACATTGGGGGAAAAAAGCTTGAGGAGGAGGCTAGCACAGGCTGAGGTTTGTTTACCTTTTTAAAGTAAAGATATGGGGGTAAATTTGAAATATATCCTATGTATATATGTCAGTTCAGCACTGGGTGGAATTACCAATTGCTTACAGAGGATTTTTACCTTGCTGTTTGAAGAAATCCTCATTTTTCTTATCTTTCTGAATTCTATAATCAGATAAAGAGCTTAGGATATATTGTGGGGATGGAAAGTCTAGATTACCACTGAAACTAATGCTGCCTCTACTGCAGACACCTCCTGCTGCTAGCTCTTTACTTCCTCGGTTGTCTGTTCTTGAACTATTAGTAGTTTCTTCAGTATTACAGTTAGACACAGTGAGATGCCAGAATTATTCAGCTGACTCGCTGGTTTTCAATTTGCATTCAAAATTAAAATGGATTTTTTCTCTCTCTTCCCCCTCCCCCCCTGCCCCCGCAACATATATTCTCATTTGTAAATATTTGTGCAGTGCATAAAAAGTAGAAATAAGTCCAAGTGTACTTGTGATTTTCCAGCATAATTGAGTGAGTTAGGGATATACTTTCTATTTTTCAACTGACACTGCAGACAAAGTTGTATGTACATGTGTGGTTTTTACTGATATAATTTATGGTATTCATAGGAGCCTCTGCCTTGTACAGACCTCCAGTGCATATGGCAGATGCGTAAAAGCATACTATAATAGCACCACTGCTTCAAAGATTGATTGATTTAAATATACCAACATATTTATAAGCAAAAATGTCTTCTGGCATAGGCAAGGTTTAAGTCTCTTGTTTTGACATTTGTGATCTCATCAACAATAGTGAAACTACAAGTGTATATAAAGAGAAGTGTGTGCAGGATGGAAGCCCAAGTGGAAATGACTGTTACTTGTATGTAAACACAGTTTAAAATGTCCTTGTTATTGTTGCCCGCTGATATTAGAAACGTTAATTTTTTTCACTTCTTTGGCGTTCTTGTCACGTTTCAATAGAAGCCATGAAACACAAAGAAATGGGCCAAATTCACTTCCATAGAAACTGCCCTAGACTGGTGTTTCCAGGGAATGTGGTCCATTACGTTTTCATATTATTACAGGTTCTTTGAACTTCTTTCCTTTTAATATTTGTGGTTTCAGAGGCCTGAAATTTGTTTTTTCTTGCCTTTATTTTTAAGGATACATTGTCCAAATGATGTAATGGGCAATAGCTTGAACTTGAAGTTTGTTGTATCCAGTAACAACAGCATACTTTCATATTGAAGACTGGGATCAGACAGCAGTTATTCTCATTTTAAAAGTGAAATTTTAAGAGAGTGTAGAGTTGTTTGGTATTTACTTGCTGGGTACTTCCTTTACACATTTAAGTAAACAGGTGTTTTGGCATTTTCTTCAAATGGGATTAGACTCTATCAAAAACAGACAAAAAAAAATTAAGAGGAATAATTCTGTTTGCTGCTTTGGAAAATGTTCATAAATTCTAAGAAACAACAGTTAAAGTATGTTTGTGATGGATCCTTGTAGCATTAATAGTAAGATTGGCATCCCATTATGATTTTACTATCATTTAATTAAAAATTTGGTAATTATGAAGTATATTTTTTTGTCATAAATAACATCACAAAAGACTAAAGGTGATTAGTAAATGTCTCTGTAGATTTGTGTAATATCCACACTAGAATAACTTCCTTTGCAGATAAAAGTATGCCTGGTTTTCACAAAAGATCATAAATTATCCAGTGACCTTAGCTGTGTACAGCAGCATTCTTCCAACTTTCAAGGAAATTACATTTGAAAAACTATCAAGGCTGTATTATCTGTTTACTTTTGATATGATATAATCTCAGTTATACTTTAAGCTGTGGCAAATGGAATCAAGATGCAAATAAACACATTGCAAAATTGCAAAAAAGCAGTTGTTGGTAAGGAAATTTTAAGTAGTGTAATCAAGCATAATCAAATCCTAATCAAACAATGTAAGTCAATGCAATAGCAGGCATATACACAAACTCATTTCCAACGGGAATGCATCATCTCCTTCACAATGATCTTATTGTCATATAAACTTGTATGGAAAATTTTCACTGCTTTAACATAACTTAAATGCTAACATAAACATTGAAACATTGTGACTTTGATGAATGAAAATGCTTCAGAATATTTTGCTTTGCAAAAAAAAATATTCTGCTTCCTATTTCTTTTATTTAAGTGTTGATAGAAAAACAGATGAATGTGTTTGGGGGATTTCTTAGAACTGCTGTGGAACATCACTAAATGTTACTTCTTTGGAGCAGTCCTATCTAATATATCTTCTGCTGTTTCAAAAGAAAAGAACCTGATAGGTTTGCGGGGTTTTGACCCTAAGTTATTCCTTTGATTAGAAGGCTTATAAGAGTTTATAAGACCAATGGGCAGTATTCCAGTTTTGTTAAACAATGTAAGGAGTAAGTTATTTATTCTAGTGCCGCATAGGATTCTATCACATAATGAATGAAGATTAAAAGAACAAACTCTTTTTTAGTTAGTCTAATGAAAGAAAAAAAAAAACCCAACTCTCAGTACCTTGTAGTCTGGTAAATCACCACGTTGATTAGAATGATTTGTCTCTTTACGTAGTGCAAACTACGATTGATTTATTTTTGGCCATTTGTTAAGACAAGGTGATGTAGCACTCAATTGCAGGTAGGAAGAGCTTTCCTCTCTCCCTCACAGCTAGTGAAACTGTACCAACAAATTAGAAACCATTTTAGGGGACTTTTAGTTGGAAAAGATATGGATGCAACTAATGAGCCAACAGTAGAAAAGAAATAAATCATGACTGGTGATTTAGAGATATAACATTTGCCAGCTACACAATAAGAACTGGTGTTTTTTCTTCAACCTGTCTTTTTCAGGAATCCTTCTCTGAGTAAAAAGAGAGTGCACCTTGTGGAACAGGATCTGATGTCTTCAAAACATGCGTAGTTCTAAAACTACATTATGATACAAAGGAAGGATAAAGTTGGGTTATTATACAACAAAACAAAGAAAATTCTGTTCCAAAACTCAAGAAGAATTAGGTGAAGACTGAATTTATAAGATAGTAAAGTCGATGCTTACTAACACCATGCCATTTCTCAATCACAGACCTGTCTTGTTTTTATTCAACCCTTCCACAAAAACTTCTTTGATTTTTGCCAAAGATGAAAAGAATAGCACCAGGCAAATCTTTCTAGTATAAATCTAGGAAGGCACGGTACATTTTAATTACTAACCATCAGAGGTGGTTATTAAGTCAAGCCTCTGTATTCAGTTCTTGTAAAATAAATGTTGTATATCCTTTTTAAGGCCAGTAGAGGGAGAGACATTGAAGGTCTTCAGACAGTGATCCTGTCTAGCTAACTTAGGCACCGTACAGTATGAGAAACCAGTGCCAGAAATTTCAGTCCTCTTGCAAGCTCATCTCTATACTGAATGAAGGCCCAAAATATCAGGATCTGATCTTTTACAAAATAAGGCAGCGGCATCGCTCACCCTCCTTTCACTTAATAGTAGTTGGAGCACTAATCTAAGAAGTGGGACAGAGTTGGAGCCTTCTTCAGCCCGATAAGTTCTGAATCGACGTCAGAAGAGAAAGCACTATTCACTAGTTTCTAGGGCATTGTGGTATGGTAAAAACATTTACTATTTCTACCCTATGCAACTGGGCTGCTGTGCTGTCATAAATGCTAGAAGGGGAGCAGACAGAGACAGGTAAGGTCTGTACCCACTGGAACAGAAAGTCATTTTTAAGACTTTCAGTGGGTCTAGAAACCTTACATCTCCCATGGGTCATTCCTCCTATCGTTTAATACCAGCAAGGGTCATAAGATCAAGATATTATTTGGGTATTTGCATCCAGAACAAGCACAGATGAGATGCATAGTGGCCTAAAGCATTTTCAGAGCAAATCTCCCAGTCATCCCTATTTACCATGATTTCCTTTATATTGCAGGCCAGTCTGAGAGCTTGCAAGCAAAATTCTTTCTGGGTGAAACTCATCTGGAAGATGTGTTCCATGATTGCATCTAGTGTGGTCCAGTTATGAGTGGACGTTCAGTGTGTTGAGCCAGGATAGAACTAGTCTGGGGTAAACCCCTGAAATCCATCTATGGTTAATACGGGGTTCTCGGCACCAACTGTCTTACTCCGCAACCTTCATCCCTTGAGACTTACTGACTTTTCCATACAGATATAGCCTCTGTCTGCTCCCAAGGACCCTGCCTTAGCTGAATTGAACAACCTCTCTCCGTTATTAGGGGAGTTTGAACTTTCAGTCTTGGCAAAATTCCCCTGCATACAAATCTTCTTGCCGCAAAACACAACATAGGGAATATGTAATGCTCTGCATTCATTATTTTCCAACAAATATATACTTCCTCCTCTTTTCAAAATATTTTATGTAGCAGTCACAAATCTGAAAATAGCAAAACTTCTGTGGCCTGTTTTGTGAACACACTTGTACTACATGTTGTGCTTCTATCCCCTAAGTTCAGAATGCTGTTAATAATGCTCCAAACTGAATAAAAAAATATTAAAATAATTTCTTATGAACACTGCTATTGGGACTTCACTGGTGACAGTTTTTAATCCAGAGAAACCTTATCTGAGATTTACTGATAGCCAGTAAGCGATAAGAGAAATAAACTCCTCACTGCAATTGCAGTGTCTTGGTTTTGTTAAGTCAGGAAAGCAATGTCAGCAGTACAGCAATAAAATTACAAACATGCATCTTGAGGTCTGCCTTCCATTCGTTAAAATAAAAAGCATTTCCAAGGAGCCAAACCAAAACACTTGCAATCTTTTTAAAATATTAATTTAAAAGATTAGAGTCTAGCTTTGATGTGCCATATTATATTGATGGATTACAGGGAATAAAAAAGCCTGTGAAATGACATCTAAGATGCAGGTTTGAAGCGCTGTGCTTTTGCAAGTTGCTTGTAAGCCAAGATTTTTTTTCCCCCTTTATTCCTTAATTTTTTGCTTAAATTGACAGCTACCAGATGAAATCCATGGCCTGACCCATGTTATATCCACCCCTCACTGGAAGAAATGTCTGTTATTGCTGAGCAATGAGTGTGTTGTATTTTATTATGCAGCTCTTTTGTATCGCTGCGGAATATATCTCCTCAAAATTCTTTGCGGCTTCATGCTGTATTATTTTATAAAACCTGTAAAAGCAGGTAAAAGGAAAAGTGTTGGCTTCTGAAGGTCTTAGAATTCACTGTACTTTGCTGCTTTGCTTTCAAGTTCTTGATTTCACAGGTAGCCTTGATTTGAAATCGATCCTTGCAATGGTGAGAAAAAGAAAATCCTGATTTTTATTTGCACTGCAGCTCTTTTGCAGCTGCCACAGTGTGAAGCTACAACAAGACTGCATGAACTGCATTCCAAGGCTGCTGCCTCTTAGCAGATTGATACAGTGAAGCTCTACTGTAAATGCAAGTGGAATTCAAATTAGTAATTTTTTGTGGTCCCCTATTGTCCCAAAGAAGAGTGTTTGAGTCTTCTAGCTTATCTAGATAAGTTTGATCAGTAGGGCTAATAGAATATATTGCTTCTCACTACCAAGCTTGCTTTGTTTAAGTGTTATATGGCATTCCAGGCAGCCTGCTTTGTCCTTAAGCAGTGGAGTGGTTCCTGAGTGGTGGAAACATACTTCAGTGAAACTGAAGAGCTCAGCAATGTAGAGGAAAAGCAAGAAGGAATAAAATTCAGCATATTTCATTGGAATGTAGTGAATAGTTACGCAGGAATGTTTCATAGAAATGGTCCAATTTGGCCAAAATATCAAGAACAAATTACACCGGCAAATTGCCAGCGCAGCCTCTTAGCTGCAGGAAATCTGGGCTTTCTGAGGCTGCAGCCTTTCAGGAGCTGACCTTGTAACCGGGAACTTTTATGCAAATTGCTCCAGGGCTTTAACGTCCAATAAATGTGTCCCATTTAACTGAGCATTTCGCTATTTGAATTTTGTTGTTGTTGTTCTTAATCAGACTGAAATTAGATTTTGGAATATTAAATTCCCCCATGCAATGGAGTGACCTTCTTCTGCCTAGATAAGATGGGGAATAATCTTGTGATACAAGGGAAACACTGTAATTTGCAGCAGCTGTTAGACTTTTCAAAGATGTCTCCTTTTATTGCCGGCTTATTTATGCAGGGGCTGATGGGGTTCCCCATCAAACGTGCACAGTTAAGTAGTCAGGCTGCTGACAACCAACTCTGTATTTCACAAAATATTATACCTGTGGTGTGTAAGCAGCCAAATCATGGCTTTCAGGTGCCTTTACCACACTTTTCTTAGGTGACTGTATTGTCCATAATGTTCACAGTATCTGCAAGTAACATGATAAAATTCAAGTCAGGTTTTATTCTTCTGCGGCTTAGTGAAGCTAGGAATAGTGGCAGAGGCACTAGAGCTGGCTGTTGTGAGGATTACAGAGTCCCAGCTATATCCATTGACACTCAGTTCACGTTTGGGTGGCTGATGCTACAAAAGAGGCCCAGAACGCTTGGGGTTTTTCTTCAAATGAAAAGGAGATCCTGCAGAATTTGCACTCGACTAAGAAAGAGGCTGCACTAGAGGTGCATGCAGGTGAGCGGATAATTCATGCCAAATCCTGATGCCATTTTGTGTCATCATTTTGTTTACACCTTCAGATAACGTATCACAGCACAAGCAGTATGAATTGTAAGAAATTCATCAGTTCCCTAGACTTACAGGCGTGTTTGAATGTATACTTAACACGCCTGCTAATGAACCAAAAGGGGAAAAAAGACGCAGGAGAGACTGTAGGTAATCTATTAATTACGGCTGATTATAACTGTAAATGGATTGTGTAACAAGGGCAGTGAGAAAGCCTGGCAAATGTCTTTTATACCCAGACCCAGAGACCATTGAAACTACTATCTTGTGTATGCTGTCTCAGTTTTTTCTCTTCTCTGTCAGAGAGAAATCAAGAGTGATTCTGTACGTTTATGCACTACCCGTGTCCTGGAAAATGGAAAGTGAGCTTTCTGTATTGACTTCCTAGCCTTTTCCAAGGAAAAGAAAAGCAAATAGCAAGGTTGACTTCATAGGCTCTACTGCTTGGCAAAGCTGGAGAAAATACGTGCACTCTTGAGCATTTTAACAATGTGTGCAAATTTTCCAGGCTTTTCAGTAAAATACTGGCAGTTTTTCCATTTATGGCATATGCGAATTTAAGACCGTGCAATGGTATGTGCAGAACTCCAGTGCAGTCTCACAGGTCTTGTTCTAGATGATTCATCTTTTCCAGCTGTTGGTTAAAATAATCAGATTCACGCGTTAACAGAAACCAAGAAACAATAAACTCCAAGGAAATAGGTTCAATTTGCATAGCGTGATGAAATATGGTGTTGCTTTGAAAGGCATAAATTTTCCAGTTGAGGAGTATTTATATCTATATTGTATTTCCAACGTGTTTATTTAATGCACTTGTTTTCTTGTTATGTTGCATTCTGGTAGTTTTAAGGAGCAGAGAAAGGTACGGCTCTTAGAGAACTGAAGAGGAACACAGTAGCAGCCTTGACCTGTGATGCAGGAATACGTACCATCGTGGACAGTAAAAGTAGCAGGGCAAAGAAATATAAACCTTAGAATTCCTTCCATCCCTGGCATGTCTGTGCCCAAGGCATATATTTGTGAGAAGCCTATTTTGCCATGTGTTCAAATATGTATACAGAACTCTATGGACGTTTAGTACTTCATCCTTCTATCAACGTAATGTAGATTAAGAGATTCAGTGGCACTTGGAAGGGTAGCATTGGTGGAACCATGGTATAAAATTGTATTATATGGGAACTGTAGTGGGAAATGTGTCTGGGACAGAAAGATGAAGCTGGTACAGAAAAGGTTAAACTGTGGATAAACTAATAATCTGAGGGAGAGGAGCAGACTAGGAGTGGGGTGATTATACAAGTAGTACATCAGCCTGAACCTCTGATCCTGTTGTGGGTTTTTTTCCCCCTGATTATAATAAATGGGTAGACAAAGCGCATATGATTAGAAACTGCCTGATCTCATTTCTCACCTCAAGTCACATGCTGGCGTATTTTGTTCCTGAACATGATGGAAACATCCATGTCTGGGTAGATGGGAACAGGAAGGGTCTTCTGCACACCCTTCTCTGTATCCAGTTAAGCATCCTGGATTATTTCTAGGTTGTTTCACTTGCTGATATATGATTACAATACAAAATATGAGATTTAAGGTAGGAATCATAAGCAACTCAAGGCATGAGCGAGATTTAGTTTGAGACTGTATTAACTACTCTAAGATGATTAGCTTTGTGTCTGCTCAGTCTGCTTTTACTGAAAGTAAGATGTCTTCTAATTATCATGGGGGAACAAGGGAGTTGAATTGCATGGTGTTAGCCTACTCCATAATAAAGGCACGTGTCATTTAATATGTGGCAAATCCTCATGCTCATTTCTATGATAACATTTTCAGGAAAGAGTATCCAAAGAGCACTGTGGATTTTTTTTGAAGGAGGCGTAATTGCAAAAAATAGCCTGAAAGTTGTTATACTTAAATTACTGATTAATCACTCCAAGCTAATCTAAAATCTAGTAGCTCCACTTATATATTTGGGATTTTGCCCCTTATAAGAAATTAAAACCCTAGAAAAATATATCATCTGCAAAATTCTTTTACCCATCCCAATCAGACTGCTAGCTTTCTGAAAATACGCTGAAGTAATAGGGGGATCTAGAGAGTAATGAGCCATTCCCATAAAAAGAGAGAAGCTTTAAATCTAAGCACAGATACATACCAGACTAAATTCTGGACATCTAATTTTTCAGTGTTCTGGGCTTAATTAACATTTCTGCCTCAATTTCCCTATTAAAAAATGAGAAGCAATAAAATGCTTACCTTTATAGTCATAGGGATGCTCTGTTGGTAATTAGAAGCTGTCAGACAGAATTGCTGTAAATTACAGTAATTACTGTTCATTAATTAATTCTGACAGTTTTATGTTTTATTGTAATGCACTGTCATAGTGCTATAGTGTTTAAATTGGATGCCTTTAAAATGAACATTCACATTAAAAAGGAGTGAAAGAGAACCTTTTATTGAAATTAAAAAAGTTCCAAAGAAATATTTTATTATGATCTAATTTTGGCTACGGGATCCTTAAGCTGAAAAGTACTACATACTGGTAATTGCATGTATTATTATAATTAAAAATGATAGAAAAAATATGCAAGAGACATTCAGTATTTAAATTGAACTGCTTATTTTAGAGCAGAATTCAGTATTTAATTGTAGCATTCTCTGTTGAACCAGGTGTATTTCCAGGGAATGTTTCATGCCAAAGAGAATTAAGGCAGGAAAGTCGACATTTCGCTCAGGAGCAGAAGACTAAATACTAAATCTCTGTCTTCCACTCAGTGGAAGTGAGGCTTCCTTTGGCTCATACGGCACTGAAATACTGTGCCTGTTGATTTATTGTAGTAGTAGTAGTAGTGTAATTTACACTATTACTATGTAGTGACGATAATTACGCTATTGTGATGTAATAACATAATAATTTCAGAGAAATTATATTATGATTTAATCAATGTTACTGATGTGTAAACATGGAGAGAAAAGACCCTGCTGTTTCCACGCCTAGGTTAAGGCGTGGCTGGCAGAATATATCCATTTCAACCATGCCAGGTAGAAAAGGAATGTGGAAGTGAAAATGAAATAAGGTTGTAAATTAACAGGATAGTAGATGTGCGCTTTACATAATGATCTAAGCAAACAATGTAGCAAGTTCTACAGTAGGTAAAAAAGAGTTGTACTCATCCTCTGTCCATGGAATCTGTGGTGTAATTTAACTGAGATTAGAAAGCAGAAAATAAAATTACGGCGACCCTACACAAATACAGGCTCTGCCTGCCCAGGAGTTCTGTGACCCATCAAGTGAGAAGAAACGTATGCCACAACAGTCGGTGCCAACGTACGAACCGCATGCAGACTGTTAAGTGTATCTAGAAAATCTGTGTCTGGCTATCTGCAATACTAATAAAAAGAAGCACCTGTTCCAGACTCCAAACACGATCTGCATTAAAAATTAGCAATCTGAAATAGCCACTTAAGCAAATAGTCAGCCAAAGTCAATGTTCATAAGCACCACACTTCACAATATAGATCTCCTAACCAATGGTGTTTTCTAGGGCAGCGTGCAAAAATAAATGTTTCTTGTTGTATGAACTAAAGGTTGGAAGGTACAAGGGAGCATGTTTATAACTATTAATAGAAGTGTTTGAGGTTTATTTTATAGTATGTGTTCACCTACATTGTGTATTTTGTTAAAAAGAGTACTGCTGGCTAGAAGGGAGCAGTACTGATCTCCGCCTTGCTCTGGGGCAATAAGCAGATTTTGTGGAAACTGAAGAATCACAGAATGGTTGAGGTTGGAAGTAACCTCTGGAGGTCATCTGGTCCAATCCCACTGCTCAAGCAGAGCCATCTAGAGCAGGTTGTCCAGGACCATGTCCAGACAGCTCTTGAATATCTCCAAGGATATCTCCAAAACCTCCCTGCACAGCCTGTGTCAGTGCTCAGCCACCCTCACAGAAAAAAAGTGTCTCCTGATGTTCAGACAGAACCTCCTGTGTTTCTGTTTATGCCCATTGCCTCTTGTCCTGTCAGTGGGCAAGGGGCACTGAGAAGAGCCTGGATCCATCTTCTTTGCACCCTTCCTTCAGGTATTCATATACACTGATGAGATCACCCTGAGCCTTCTCTTCTCCAAACTGGACAGTCCCAACTCTCTCAGCGTTTCCTCATATGAGAGATGTTCCAGCCCCTAAGTCAACTTAGTTGTCTGCTGGACTCTCTCAAGTATGTCCATGCTTTGTACTAGGGAGCCCAGAACCAGACACAGCATTCCACATGTGCCTCATCAGAGCTCAGAAGAGGGAAAGGATCATGTCCCTCAACCTGCTGGTAACCCCCTGCTAACGCAGCCCAGGAAACCATTAGCCTTCTTGGCTGCAAGGGCACACTGCTGGCTCATGGTCAGATTGTTGTCTACCAGGACCCCTAGGTCATTTTCTGCCCAGACGTCTTCCAGCCAGTCGGCCCCCAGCATGTACTGGTGGATGGGGTTATTCCTCCCCACGTGCAGGACTTTGCGCTTCCCTTTGCTGAGCTTCATGAGGTTCCTGTCAGCCCATTTCTCCAGCCTGTCAGGGTAAAAACCCACTAAAGTTATGGCCCTGAAAAGGAGAGCTGGAAGAAAGGTCAGTTTACTCTAAGAACAGTGAGCAGGGATAGATTTATTTACAATCATCTCAAGCTTCACCCAGCAGTTCAGACTCTTCTGTGTTTTAAGAGTTATTTTGTTCTGGGGTTTTTATTATTCTAGTAAAACATACCTTAAGGGAATGAAAGCCAAGTATCATTTGATGTGCTGACTTCAAGAAGATGAGGGAGACAAAGGTAATTCTGCTTCAAGGACCTGGTTGATTTGGGTCCCACAGAGCAGAGAGTTCCCATAAAAAGCAATGTATTGACACTCAGATTTCTTTAAACTGGAAGGAATTTAGGTTAAGCCTCTCTGTTGATACTAACTGTGGTATCATTTCAAGTAGGTGGAACGTAGCACATTTGGAACTTCTTTGGATCAAAGTTCCCTTTAAGGTAAAACCAAAGTGGAAGCTGTGCAGGTCATGAAATCCTGGAGCCACACTGTGATTGTACAACACTATTACCCAAGCCAAATGGCACTTTTTGCTCTGATTTACTTTCTAAATTGATCAAAAGTTAAAGCATTGATTTGAGTGGAGGTAACTGAGGCTATGTGGATATGAAGTCCTGGTACAGTAAAGACAAATGGTTAAATGCATTCTAGAATGTCTGTTCAGTCTTTTAAAAGGAGCTGTGAATAGAGTAAAAGTGCTGGACTGCCAGTATAATTCATAACTGGTAAACCGACTTCAGCAGTCAATGGGGAAAGAATCCTGATAACAACTTAGCTGCCTCAAACGTAGACGACGTTCTCTGTTTTATCTGAATGGGCATCAATATTTCATCAATATTCCAATTTCTCAGTGATGCAGTAAGTCAATGATATTTTTACGTACTCTGAATTACCAGCACTATTTTAAAGTTTTTACTCATACTTTAGACAAAATAATAAAAAAAATATGTAATGGAAAGTAGATTTTTCTCCATGGGAACTTGAGTTTTGGCCTTTTTTCTTTGTTTTCTTGTTAGTGTTTTGTTTTCTAAACTGGCAAGAGCTTGCTTTGCTAAAGATTATGTATGTCTTCTTAAACAACTTCCCCAGAGCTTTGTTTTGATGTCAGATGATGAGATAAATTATTACTTCACTAGTTTTAAAAAAGAATGTGTTGCCTAATTTGAAAGTAAAATTATATTGAACAATAATAAGATCAAATCCTTTTGGTAATCTGAGATTTTCTCAAAGGTTTATTTTCAGAGACTGCTTGAGAAAAATTGCACTGACTGATCTGTTTGAGTCTATGTAAAACAAAATTATTTTTGTTTATAGAATCTTCTATTTAAAGGCACCTGTTAAGTGAGTGGAAGGCATTTTTATGTGTTTGCGTTTGTCTTTGTTGCTTTGAATTATATTGCTTGTATGTGTCACAGCAATGAATGACAGATAAAATAGCTTCCTTTGTGGGTATGGCAACAATGGTATTTGGCTACTTAATATTACCAAGCAGCCTTTACTTTGTTTTTATCTTATTTTTTTGCTTAACAAATTAGACTTTCACCATAAATGCGATCTCAGCTACTGAATAAACTCAATATTTTTCTTGTAGTTTACCTAATGGTTCTAATTATAACAGCCTTATACATTCAAAACCTTTTTTGTGTCTTCAGTTATGAAAAAATATAAGCCCACATTAGATGAAGATGACATCAGTGAAATACTTTGTTACAACAGCAAGTGGAGTTGTTTATTTTTGAAATAGTAGTAGCAAATAACTTCTTTCTCATAATTTTAGAATACCCAGTTAGAAGACTCTCTTCTGTGGCTAGCATCATGGTGTTTAGCAAGTCTAAGAATTATGGAAGAAGACCAGGGACAGGTAGAAAGAATTCTACCTGTTGAGGAGGTTGAGCTTGCTTATTTTTGTCTGATAATTTAATGGCAGCTTGGGACAAACAATGGAATGTCTGGTACACATTTAAATAAGTAAGTCCAATAGGCAAAAAGGTAATTCCAAGTGATGCAAAGCCTATATCTTTAATGTGTCGAGAGACCACTTGTGTCATTGATTATTCTGAGGGGGGCTCTCTTAATCAGTCCTGCTGAAATTATTCCATCTTCTTTCAATTACTAAATATTCATTGCACTGGAAAGAAACATGTGGAAATGGTTCTGAAAAGGTGTAGGGTAGCATATTTGCTATCCATATACCAAAAATAAATTAAAATAATGTGTTGAGTTCAATTTGCAGATCTTTTGGGCTAGTTTAAATTGCTGGTTTTCAGGTAGTATACTGCTCCCCACCGATCTATTACATTTTTATGTAATAAAGGTGCTGGTGTTGATATAACGTGCTTCCTCTATAGAAACAAAAATTGGAGACAAAAAAGAACAATGTGAAATTAAAAATAATCATGCCATGTAATACATGAAAAAAGCGATTAATTAGTAGGTCCTGGTAAGTAAATGTAGATGGAGGATCCCATCAAACAGCTGTATTTTTGATGGAAAACTATCTTTTAATCTGTAGTACCTAATATTCTTTGTTCTTAACTTGGAAGAAAATGTAGTCACTCACGTAGTTTGTGGACGATTCACAAACTAAAAGGAGGTAAAAAAATCCTCAGTGACTACAGTACTAATGGCTTCACCTGTCCTGCTGTGCTAGGTAACTTTTTCATGTGACTCCTGTGATGGGACTACCTGTTAAAGTACCTATTTACATTCCTACTGCAAGCCCTTAAGATCATCCCAGTCACTGCATACTGCAAAGGAGAGATTTCAAGAGTGACAGATACCTCATGATGCCATTGCTGCAATTTCAACACAGCCTTTCCAGAACCTGCCCCTCCACTAGCTCCCATGCATGCTTCAAGCTCTCCCTTTTATGACTCTGTGAATACCTGATTTGTGCTATTTTTTATCAGTGCCTGCTGGCAGACCTAGATGGGTAGGAGCAGGCAGCACCGGGCAGTGGGTCCACAAGGCATCTAATGTACGGACCAAATAAGGACCGTTTCTGCTAGCTTTTCTCTAATGTGTGTTGTATTGTCATTGGTCAGTGCTGCTGGCTGTCAAAAGTTGGGTTGCAGGTCCAGCTGGCTTCTGGTTACTGGCACCAGGAGCCAAGGTTGAGCAGGCACCATGTGCATCTGTTTTCTGTAGCTGCCAAGGAACAAGATGATGCCATGGGAAATAGCGAATATACTGTGATGACCTTGTTGTGTATGCTGACGTGGGTGGTTGGTAGACAGATTTGAGTTGCCTGGGAAACCCCCATCTCAGCTCTCAACCTACAATGTCAGGGCAAGAGCCCAAATAAAGACAAGCATTTATAGAAGCTAAGCTAAGCTAAGCATCTGTAGAAGCTAAGTGCTGGAAGGTGTGAGGTTGCTCTATTCTTACTGTTCATTACAGGCACTCCTTATAGCTGGAGCTCTAATTGTGGTTGCATGTGTACTGCTTTTCCTGTGCAGTCTCATGTGGTCTGCCATGCAGTATTGGGCTCTCACAAGTAAGATTTTTACTACATCCTGCTGGTGAAAAGATAAACCATATGTGAAGTCATGAGGACATGGAAAAATGATATGGCAACATGGTTGTGTGGGATCTGCTGCATTGCACTGGAGGATTATGCCTCCATGAACTCAAGCAACTCTGTTCAGTCACTTCTGAGTATGGGGTGATCCAGAAAGTATGCAGCGGGGATTACTATAAAGACTACCCAGATCAATTTCCTCCAAAATGTTTCGAAGGCCAAGATGGGGAATGATAAGGAAATTTATCCACGAATGCTGTGGGGCATTGTCAGAAGGTAGAATATATGTAGCCATGTGAACTGTATCTTTTAATATGTTGTGGTGGGTTGACCCTGGCCAGTAACTTAAGCATCCACCAGCTGCTTGGTCACTGACCCCCACCTCCAGTCCCCACAACAAGATAGGGGAGAGAAAAGCAAAAGCAAGAAAACCTTGCGGGTCAAGATAAAGACAATTAAGTGAAGGAAAGAGGGGGAGGGAGCAATGCAAAGGCAGTCGCTCACCACCTCCCACAAGCAGACTGATGCCCAGCCAGCATGTCTACCTTTGCAAAACTACCACCCACCCCCCACCCCCATTTTTTATTGATGAGCATGATGTTATATGGCATGCAATATCCCCTTGGTCAGTTTGGGTCAGCTGTCCTAGCTGTGTCCCCTCCCAGCCTCCGGCCCATCCCCAGCCTACTCACTGTGACATGTAGAGTGAAAAACAGAGGAAGCCTTGATGCTGTGCAAGCACTGCTCAGCGATAGCTAAAGCACTGCTGAGTTACCAACACTGTTTTAGTAACAAATCTAAAGCACAGCACCATGCCAGCTGCTATGAAGAAAATTAGCTCCAGCCCAGCCAGATCCAGTACATAAGCTGAAATGAAAGGATCTAGAAGATGGACAATGTTCATAAAGGTGAACATCTTATAGACAACAGCCTGAAAAAGCTAACGCAGCCTTGGGTGAATATGGAAAAACCTATTGTTACACATTTGGGACATGGGACAGGTTTTAATAGACCAGTACATCCAGTTCTGACGTTCACAATTCAGTAAAGATATTTAAAAATTGGAGAGACTTCAGAGAACAGTCTTGGTGATGATGAAAGAAACATGCTTTGCTCTATGAGGCTCCAGGACTCAGTATGTAATAATCAAGACATCACAGAATCACAGAACCACAGAATGGTAGGGACTGGAAGGGACCTTTGGAGATCACCTAGTCCAACCCCCCTGCCAAAGCAGGTTCAGCTAGAGCAGGGTGGACAGGAATGCATCCAGGTGTGTTTTGAATATCTCCAGAGGAGACTCCACAACCTCTCTGGGCAGCCTGTTCCAGTGCTCTGTCACCCTCAAAGCAAAGAAGTTCCTCCTCATGTTGAGATGGAATTTCCTATGTTCCAGTTTGTGCCCATTGCCCCTTGTCCCATCGCTGGGCAGCACTGAAAAGAGTCTGGCCCCATCCTCTTGACACCCACCCTTTAGATATTTATAAGCATTGATCCCCTCTCAGTCTTCTCTTCTCCAGGCTAAACACACCCAGGTCTCTCAGCCCTTCCTCATAACAGAGGTGCTCGATTCCCTGGATCATCTTTGTAGCCCTCCACTGGACTCTCTCCAGTAGTTTCTTGTCTTTCTTGAACTGGGGAGCCCAGAAGTGGACACAGGACTCCAGATGTGGCCTCACCAGGGCAGAGTAGAGGGGGAGGATGACCTCCCTCGATCTGTGCGGCCATTGGTCCTCTTGGCCACAAGGGCACATTGCTGGCTCAAGAGCAAGCAATTTATTAAGAGTTAAGAGAACTAGAAATCTCCTGAGGCCTCTTCCAGCCCTAACTCTGCAATACAGAGTCAAAAGAACTAATGTTGTGAATTTAACTTTAAAAAATGCAGAACAAGCACAAGATTATTCTAACAGCAGTTGCCATTATCCTTTGGGACAAGTCACCAAAGTTGTGGTTTGAAAATTTTAAACTCAGGATTTTCTGTTTATTTTCCAGAACAGTCCTCTAGTTCTACTACAGCTACTGGTAACTGTGGTGGGTAGAGTGATGAATGCAGGGAATTCCTATGGGCAACATTGTACAGGAGGTCAGAATATAGAATTACAACGGATCTTCCTGGTCTTACTGTCTGTCATCCATAAAGTAAATTAACAGCTCCTGTATTTTCCAGTTTCCTATTTTTTGTCACTCAACTCGTATTGGTTTTATATTTCCATATATAAAAGGTTTTTTTTCTTTTTTTTTTCTTAACCTGGCTTTTAATAATTGTGATTATTTACACAGTTTTACATGCAATTGTTTTCTGCTTTTATTTGCTGTATTAGCATCAACTGTTGCAGTTAAGACATGAATTGCAAGCTTGCTTTTCCTCTCAAGTAACACAGATTTTTCATTTTCTAGGTTCTGAGAACAACTATAATTTTGTTAATTGTAAGATATGTTCATCCCTATGTGTAAAAACAAAATCTTAGTGAACGGAAAATCTCAATACTTAATAAATACAGGCAGTTCTGGATTTAGCACCGATGTAAATGAATTTCTTTTGTTCAGTGGAATTACTCTGTTTTATACCAGTTGAAAAAAGGGCACAAATACTCTTTATATTGGTAATAATAGCCATTAAGTCGCATCTTGCTCTAGTAGCTTGCTAAAAGAAATAACAAGGGATATAAAAGCAGAGATCTTAAAAACTGTTGTGGGAAGTTTGGAATTATACTTCAGTGATTCTTACTGTGGGATAGTCATTGAGAATTGCGTTTCTGCCACGCCTTTGATGTTAAATCAGACTCAGTAAAAATGTGAAGAGATTTTTCCTAACCAGGGCTTATTTTTATCCACTGTTCTATTCAGACATTTCTCTTTACATTACCTTAAAAATAATCTTTCAAAATCCCTCTTCAAGGTTACTTCTGGCCCACTGTTTTAATTAGTCAGTTTTATAATGACAAATTACTTATTTAGTAGACTGAGTTAAGGCCATAGCTAGTTTAGCTATCTTTCACTGAAGCATGAGTCCTGGAGTGCTTGAAAAAGTCTTCCATGGATATGTATTTTTGGCAACATACTTCAGTGCAAGACAAACAGGCAGACTTGTCTTCCAATGCCTACATCACCTTACCAGAAAATGTTGTCATATTTACATTTTACCCCATCTCTTAAAGAAACTGAGTGATATAGCCAGTATAGCCAGAGTAGCTAGAGGAGGTTCTCAGTTCCAGGCCTCAGCTTCACAAAGAGCCGTGGAAGCGTGAGCTCCTCATGTTCACAAAAGAGGAAGGAAGGGGTGCAGGCTTAGGAGGTGTTCTAAATGCCAGAAATGCTATTTTGTCATTCGTCTAATCTGTATGGTCCCTATGAAGCTATTGAGAAAAGGTGGAGGCTACACATTTTCTAGGAAAAATATGCTGCATGTGTACTTGCATGCATGAATATTTGTCATGATCTGCATGAACTGCATCAAAAATCTATTATATTATAGGATTAAAAGAACATACTAAAGATATGTGTGTTCCCAGAGAGTCTGCCGAGGAGACACAATTCCTCATTTTACAGGGTTTTTTAACAGAATCAGAAAAAATAGAGAGAGTTCCTTAAGGCAGCTCCTCTCTGTTAAATAACGTGCTAGACCACCAGCACCCCAAGTGGGGTAAGATATGCACTACAGAGCTGGATGTTAAGATCCAGAATTCTTTTTAATATTTTATTTCCATGTTCCCAGTGTCAATGCTTTACTTTATGAGAATACATGTGATTTTGTCTTTAAGATTGTGCAGTATTGAGTGGGTGCCAGAGAGCCTGATGAGAACAGTCACGCTCTTTCTCCTGAAGCAATGCATCCAAATAGAATAGTCTGTGCAGACAGAACTTTCAGATGCCCGAAACCTGAGGTGTATTTAAGAATTTCAGGAGATGAATGTGATTTCTTTCAAAATATGCGAGTTATTTTCAGAGCTGCTATGGCTGAGAGGATACATGTTTGGAGAAGTGTCTTGAAGTTAATATAATTAAATACGTATTTATTTACTAGAGTGGGCAGGAACGAGAATGCATTCAGCAGCCTCACTTGGCACGTGGCTGTGCTAAGGAAAGCAGTCAATGCCCTAACTTAGACTGAAATACATGTTCCAAAGAACTAAGGACAAGACTCAGCACCTTCCTCTCTAGGTACAGAATTTATTTCGTTGACTTGCTTTCCCTAAGTTACATATATGTGCATTAAGAAAAACAACAACAACAAAATGTTGAACAAAACATTCACCGCATATACTTTTTGCTCTGGGGAGTGAGAGGGCACGTGATAAATGAGAGTCACGTTGCTCATACCCTACCAAAAGGCACTCTGGTCCAGCACTGCTGAGTGCTGTGTTAGAAGCTGAATGGAAAAGAATAGTGTATTAGCAAATCAGGCTTATTCATGAAAGATTTTGTATCAGGGGGAGGAGAATAATGTGATGTAGGTATGATGTACCTCTTCTTAGGCAGGCAGTACTGGCTGTGAATAGAAAACCTTGCAGATTCTATCATATCGTAATTTTTTTAATCTATTTTAGGCAAGGTATTCAGTACGGATGATTTTCATATAATGTATAGAGGAAGGTGAAGCAGGAAAAATTAAAGAGCGATTTCTTTTTTAACCGCTTCATGATGCAGCTATATGTTCACACATTTTTGTGAAGTATTAATGGCAAACACAGTAGTTAATGATGTATACAGGCCTGATGCCGAATTATATCCCAGGCAAAAGGATATGTGATTTATCATATTTGTTTTTCTGTGTCCTTAATTTTTCTGTGATTAATGTGTAATGCAAATGCAATGCTTTCTGTATTACTGTGGAAAAAATTATACTGTTTTTTTTTTCCTCAAATTGGCAATGTAAAATCCTTTAAAAAAAAAAAAAAGAGGCTCTTTTAAATACAAATGCATGAGCATTTTTTAATGCTATCAATTTAGATCTATTATGACAAATTCTCCTTGGGATAATTTATGGTATTATGGCTTACAGTACACCTCAGGGGATCAACAAAGAAGTTAATTGTTCCTTAGAGATGTACAATTTCCACCCTTTGCCCCTCAATCAACAGCTTGCAAAGCAGTAACTGAGAAAATGTGGAGAAACAAATCTGAGCATTTTAAATTATTTCTTCTTGGAACTATTCTCGCTAGAACATACAGAAATAGAGGCATCTGGCTGGTGCGGGGTTCTTACACATCCGCCTGGCTACTCACAGAGACAGGATCTTAGACTAGACTGATTCAGGTCTGATCCAGTATAGTAATTTCTGTGTTGCTTACCCTTAGCCTTTGTTATTCTGGGTCAGTTGATCAACACATTAGGAGCTGTAACCAAGAGTCTATCCATGTTTTGACCAACTGGTAAGGAAAAGCTTAGCAGCAGGCTGTACTGTGCCTGCTTATTCAGTGTGAAATAAAGGCACACAAGAGCCTTTGAGGGGTCGTTTCTTTTTTGTTTCTTGTTTTACCAGTGTGTGTTGTGCTAGTGGGAACGCGGGGTAAAACATTCTAGACAATGTTACAGCTGTTACTGAATGATCAAGTTTATTAACATGTCACAGGGCTGTGTAGTTCAGGTATTTGGAAATATTGTGACTATCTGATATTGAAGATGTTTTGGGGGCAGTTAGATTCTCGTATCTATCCTATATCTTTATATTACTGTAAAAAGCCTTGATATTGCTTATATGCCATTATTGCAAATGGGTTTGTGTTCTATGTTTTTCCGACCAACTCTGTGCTACTCACTTTTTTTGCCTTGCGGAATTGCCTATTATTATTAGGAGGAAGTATGAATCATTTCCATTTTCTCTTGTTCTTAATTAATATGACCGTGGCACCTACAGCATACTATAAAGGAAGAGTCTTACCTCATGGGGAACCTCAGTGTTCGTATTAGTGCCAATGTGGCAACTTGATGTAGTACTGGCATCAAAACACCAATTTCTAGCGTGATGTAGCTGCAGGTTCTCCCTCCTTCTCACTTACTGCTCCATGCTAGCAATATTTTTAGGAATGACTCCTGTAAATGACTCAAGGGTAATCGCTGTCCTCTCTGTGTTTTGTCAATTATGCTTGTGGCAAACAAAAAAGATTTTTTCCCATCCTTTACAGCAAGCAAAAATGAAGAAAAACATCCTGGGGAAGCACTCTGCCATTTCCACGCAAAATCCTGCATCTGGTTGTTAATATGCAATTCCCGATACCGTGAACTTCCATAGAGGTTAGAGATGAGAAAGATCTTTTAGGTCACCTAGTCCTCCCCTCAGTTGTACATGCAGTAGATTCACATAAGGCACAGTCGTGTCCCCTCTGCACTGAAAGGGAGCATTCTTTTCACATGGCATGAGTGCTTCACTGATACTGGAAAGAAGAGAAAAGACCTTTTTCCTGTAAAGGGTGTGCTAGATGAAGTTGTAGCACGTTGGCATAAAAGGCTCTTTGTTAATTGCTATTGTGCTAATGGTGCTTTGAATATGAATGTTTTGTAAGCAAGAAACAGGCAATGATTCAGATGAGCAGTGCCACAAAGAAAACTTAAGCAGGACTGGAAGTGAAAGAAAGTCTTTGGTGTTTTGCAGTCTGTTTTTGAATGGGTTGCACAGATTCAAGTAGTCAAGACCATACATATAATAAACACAGGACTGAAGCTGTAGCATCCACTACAAATTTGTAAAAAATAATAATAAAAAAAAGGCACATTAATATCACAGTAAAACTGCTGAGGAATTTGCTGGCAAATTTTGTGTGTGTGTGTGTGTGTGTGTGTGTGTGTGTGTGTTATACATGCCTCTGTCTCAAGCAAAACGAGGGTGAGGCATACATTTTCAGCAGGCTGAAGTGCCTGCGAAATGCCTGATAGTCTGTCTGGTAAAAATCACCAATCTCCGTATTATCAGACTATTATGTCTGTTTTCATGAAATGATTCTCCCTTATCTTGAATATTTTACGGTTGGTGAATGTAGAAATATTTGAAAGATACAGTTAAAAATAGCCACCTTTTCACTTGGCTAGCCAAAATGTAGGAATTTGTAGATTATTCTAGGATACAGAATATACTGATAATGGCATAAGGTATCTGAATAATCTTCTCTTTGCTAGATAAAATATACATAATCCTGTTCTTGAACAAAGAGGAATTAAAAAAACTCTGTGACCATTTTCCTTCCTACTACCAGAAAGCCAGTGCACTTACTAGCCCTCTCCTTGGATTTAATCTACATGCTGCAAATTTTACAGCTAGGAATACCTGATCTATCTTTAAACAAACTTGCTCAGGCATGGAAAGCTGTCTATAAAAGCAGCAGATAATGTATATTGATGAGAAATGTGCTAACAACAGTGCACCTCAAGCTGTAAAAAGCAAAGTTGGTGAAGAGTGGCTAGTGTGTTGTAAATTCACTATTTAATTTTCAAGCAACTAGTCCATGTAAAAAGGCTCTAAACTTTTGAACACAGGTGAAATTATGGAAGTGTTTTTTCAGTCCAACAGTAGAAAGTGTGCACATTATTCTCCAATTTAATAAAAATTATTTGTCATTCCCGTGTGACTACAGTGATTAGACAGGATAATCTGCTGACCAGAGATAAAACATTGCAGAGAAGTGGTGACAGCAACTTTTATACATGCATATATACATGCTTATATAATTATGCATATAGGGATAATTTAAAGGGCCATTTTTAGATCTGCTATGTGAACGTATAGAAAATTTGTGAAGTTTCCCTGGAAAGACCTCTTGAAGATTATTTTATTTTGGTATGATTAAAATATTGAGACAATATGAACACTTAAGTAGTTCAGTATCGTACTTAAGAGAGGCATCAAGAACTAGCAGTTATGGTTTCTTAATCTGCAAGGGCCTATTTCCAATCTGTGGACTCAGTCAAGCAGCGCTTTGTTGAGAGGAACCCTCAAGAAACCCATTGCAAGTTTTGCCTGAGTCAGGACTGCAAACTTCTACTGTTTGTATTTTTATACGATATAGATATTTCCAATAAGGCTTCCCCATTGCTTCTGTAAAGAAAAAGTTGGTTGAGAAAGCTCTTTTGCAGACGGTTATTGTTAAGACAATGAAATTCCTGCAGGTGGAGTATTCTAACTCACTTCCATCAGCATCTTTAAAAGCTAAGATTACAAGACACCAAACCAAGCTAAGGGGCGGGGGGTTAAAACTCTTGTTTGTGTCCAGTGTTAATGTGCAATTTGTTTTATTTTGCTTAAGATGCTTTTCAATGTAAAAAAAAAAAAAAAGCAACAGGAAGAGATTTAAAATTTAGATGATTAACCTTTAGGAACACTGAGTGTTTTGTCAGGGACAATAGCTAACAGCAGACCACTCAATCGTTTAGAGTTTCGTAAGGGAAGGAAAGTATAGTATACTCCTATGAGAGTTAAATAGGAATCCCATTGAAATAATACTAAAATCTATAGAACTGAAGAGTTTTGCCTTTGCTATTGAATTGTATAAGCTGCCTTAAGAGCTTGTAGAAATGTAAGTATTCTCTGATAATCAGTACTGGATGTCTTTCTAAAAGATATGTTGTATCTCAACCACAAATTGTTGAGATTATTACGTAAACAGCTGTATTAAATTTTATGGCCTTCATAACAGGCTTTTCCCCCTAAAAGGTGGCGGGATCAATAGTCCGGCTGTAGTGTATTTACACCAATGCATGCAGCATGGGCAATAGGAGGAGCTGTAAGCCACTGTACAGAGGGAAAACTATGATATAGTTGCCATCGCAGAAACATGGTGGGATGATACACATAACTGGAGTGCTACAATGGATGGCTGTAAACTCTTCAGGAGGGATAGGCCAGGAGAAGAGGCAGTGGACTGGCCATGTATGTAACGAGTTTTGACTGTCTAGAGCTTAATGATGGTGACGATAGGGTTGAGTGTTCATGAGTAAGAATCAGGGGGAAGGCCAACAAGGCAGATATCGTGATGGGAGTCCGTTATAGACTGCCCAATCAGGATGAAGAGGCAGACGAAATATTCTATAATCAGCTGGGAGAAGTCTCACAATCACTACCACTTGTTCTCGTCGGGGACTTCAACTTACCAGATGCCTGCTGGAAGTACAATATGGCAGAGAAGAAACAGTCTAGGAGGTTCCAGGAATGTGTGGAAGACAACTTCCTGACACAACTGGTGAGACATCCAACTAGGGAAGGTGCCCTGCTGGACCTGTTGTTTGCAAAGAGAGAAGGACTTGTGGGTGATGTGAGGCTTGGAGGCTGTCTTGGGCATAGTGACCACAAAATGATAGCATTATCGATTCTTAAAGAAGTAAGGAGAGAGGGTCAGCAGAACTGCCACCTTGGACTTGCAGAGGGCAAACTTTGGCCTGTTCAGGAGCCTGGTTGACAAGAGTCCCCTGGGAGGCAGTCCTGAAGGGTAAAGCGGTCCAGGAAGGCTGGACATTCCCCAAGAAGAAAATCTTAAAGGCACAGGAGCAGGCTGAAAGATGAGCTGGTGGGGAAGAAGGCCGGCCTGGCTGAACAGAGAACCTTAGCTGGAACTCAGGGGAAAAAAGAGAGTTGGTAATCTTTGGAAGAAGGGGCAGGCCACTCAGGAGGACTACAAGGAGGCCGTGAGGTTATGCAGGGAGAAAATTAGAAGGGCCAAAGACCAGTTAGAACTTAATCTGGCTACTGCTGTAAAAGACAATAAAAAATGTTTTTATAAATACATTAGCAACAAAAGGAGGGCTAAAGAGAATCTCTATCCTCTATTGGATGTAGGGGGAAACATAGTGACAAAGGATGACGAGAAGGCTGAGGTACTTAATGCATCCTTTGCCTCAGTCTTTAATAGTAAGACCATTTGATCTCTAGGTAGCCAGCCCCCTGAGCTGGAAGACAGAGATGGGGAGTAGAATGAAGACCCCATAATCCAAGGGGAAATGGTTAGCAACTTCCTACAGCACTGAGACACACAAAAGTCTGTGGGGCCGGATGGGATCCACCCAAGGGTACGAGGGAGCTGGCAGAAGTGCTCACCAGGCCACTTTCCATCATTTGTCAGCAGTCCTGGGTAACTGGGGAGGACCCAGTTGACTGGAGGTTAGCAAATGTGACACCCATCTAGAAGAAGGGCCATAAGGAGGATCTGGGAAACTACAGGCCTGTCAGTCTGACCTCCGTGCCAGGGAAGGTTATGGAACAGAACACCTTGAGTGCCATTACATGGCATGTACAGGACAACCAGGTGATCAGGCCCGGTGAGCGTGTGCAGGTCCTGCTTGACTAGCGTGATCTCCGTGTATGAAACAGTGACCTGCACAGTGGATGAAGGAAAGGCTGTGGATGTTGTTTATCTGGACTTCAGTAAAGCCTTTGACACCATGTTCCACATCATTCTCCTGGAGAAACTGATGGCTCATGGCTTGGACAGATGTACTCTTCTCTGAGTAAAAATCTGGCTGAATGGCCGGGCACAAAGAATGGTAGTGAATGGAGTTAAATCCAGTTGGTGGCCGGTCACAAGTGGTGTTCCCCAGGGCTCAGTATTGGGGCCAGTTCTCTTTAATATCTTTATCAACAATCTGGATGAGGGGATTGAGTGCACCCTCAGTAAGTTTGCAGACAACACCAAGCTGGGCAGGAGTGTTGATCTGCTTGAGGGTAGGAAGGCTCTACAGAGGGATCTGGACAGGCTGCATCGATGGGCCGAGGCCAATGGTATGAGGTTCAACAAGGCCAAGTGCCGGGTCCTGCACTTGGGTCACAACAACCCCATGCAGCGCTACAGGCCTGGGGAAGAATGGCTGGAAAGATGCCTGGTGGAAAAGGACCTGAGGGTGTTGGTTGACAGCCCGCTGAACATGAGCCAGCAGTGTGTCCAGGTGGCCAAAAAGGCCAATGGCATCCTGGCTTGTGTCAGAAATAGTGGGGCCGGCAGGACTAGGGAAGTGATCTCGCCCCTGTACTCGCCACTGGTGAGGCTGCACTGTGAGTACTGTGTTCAGTGTTGGGCCCCTCACGACAAGAAACACATTGAGGTGCTGGAGTGTGTTCAGAGAAGGGCAACAAAGCTGGTGAGGAGTCTGGACCACAAGTCTTATGAGGAGCGGCTGAGGGAACTGGGGTTGTTTAGCCTGGAGAAGAGGAGACTGAGGAGAGACCTTATTGCTCTCTACAGCTACCTGAAAGGAGGTTGTAGCGAGGTGGGGGTTAGTCTCTTTTTCCAAGTAACAGGTGATAGGACAAGAGGAAATGGCCTCAAGTTGTGCCAGGGGAGGTTTAGATTGGATATTAGGAAAAAATTCTTCACCAAAAGGGTTATCAAGCATTGGCAGGGTCTGCCCAGGAAAGTGCTTGAGTCACCATCCCTGGAGGTTTTTAAAGGATGTGTAGATGTGGTGCTGAGGGACACGGTTTAGTGGTGGTCTTGGCAGTGCTAGGTTAACAGGTGGACTTGATGATCTTAAGGGTCTTTTCCAACCTAAACAATTCTATGATTCTATAAAGCTGAAGACAGACTAGATTAGTGTAGTTGGTTGTTTCTGTCCCTAAAATCTATGCCTCCATCATATTTTCTGTAAGGGAGTGCAATACAAAAAAGTAGTTTAAACTCTCAATGACCTGTCCTGGTCAGCTGCTTTATATCTGGCAACCTGATTTTTAACAATGTGAGCAGTTGCTGCAGAACCACAAGTGCTTACAACTCCTTATTTTCAGAGTTCATAGTTTAAAAAAGTAAGTCAGAGTGTATTGCCTGTGCTATTACTGTGTCCTTTGGCCAGCCAGCTGTGCTGCTTTTCATGGGGGACAGGACTCCTGCTTGCAAACACTGTGGCTAGAGCACATGAGCACATGCATTGCCTGCCCTAAGAAAGAGGCAGCATTTCCCCCTTTTGCACCCTATGACCAATCCCACAAAAATAGTCTTGAAAATTTCAAATTATATTTTCTGATGGTGAAGGAGACAGGGAGACCGCTGGCCTTTAAAATACCTTCTGTGACTGTTCATAGATTTGCTGGATGTGTTCAAATAAACCAAATGTTGCCTGTTAGCTGAAGAAAGACTATTCCTTCTAACCAGTGACTATTTCTGTTACAGATCTCCTTCTGAACTGTAGTGTATTTACTACATAAAATATGTAAAGTATTTTTATGAAGTAGAATCTGATGACTCTTTGAAAATCAGTTCCTCTCTGCAGTACATACACAAGGTAAAAACATCCATGCATTAGCTGAGTTTTGGAGATTATTTGCATTATTGATCTTTTTAAGATATCTGTCTCCTGATATTATGTACAATATTATATAAATAAATTAAAAATTGAAACCTTATATAAGGTAGTCGTTTGTAATTTTTTTAATTTATGCCAAATACTGTGGTATATAAAGAGAAAGCTTTAGTAAGTTCTAAGACCAGTAATTGCCCAAATTAAGTACAAAAAGGAGGAAAAATGTTTCAGATCACATATGTTTTGGGTAAGGAACAGTAATATTTTATGTACATATGAGAAGTTACTTTAAAAAATTCACATGGCTTCATCTGTGAGTCAGAAATCATGTTCTGCATAGTCATGACGTCAGACTGCTATCTGACAAGATGTGTGATTGTGCACTTGACATACAACACATCCACTGGTAACAGGGGTTCCCATGGACAGCGTACCAGTTCAGTGCATGTTATATAAACCCACATCTTCCCTGTATTTAAGCACCTTTGTTCTTCTGTTGGTCAAACACTGGCTAATGAAAGCAGAAGTCATGAGAAAAGGCCAGTTTCCAAGCTATCTAAAGGTCAACAGTTATAGTTCACTATGGCAAGTTTCCTGGGGCACTGACAAAGTCGTATTTATGAACACAAATTTCAAAACAATCACAAGTGGTTACATTAATTGTATTCTCACTGTGAAAGGTGATACCATACAGTTGCTTCCTTTCTCTTTGTTTTCACCTGTTTCATTCATTTTATTATTTTTTTTTCTTAATTTTCATTCACATAGCACTGATTTGTGTTAAAATCCCCAGCATAACTGTAGCTTATTTTTTACTTTTTGATGAAAACAAAAAGTCACAGACTTACCCCGAAGAGCACACAGTTTACTGTAACACAGCATCTCGTCATGTGGAATAGGAGGATATCACAGGGGGTATAGGATAAGTACAGTCTCGTTGCTGAGTTTCCTTTTCTAATACTTTTAATTGTTCTCATAGCAGCAGCTGTTCATCTCCTTCTGTGGTAGTCATCGAGCTCATTTCAACTCAATTTGCTTGCATGCTCTGTTCTTACATATGTGACAAAGGGAGGGCAAAGTTTCCCATTGCTGTGGTTGTTGACAAAGGAAGCCCATTGTACTTGAGAACAGCTGAATTATTATCTCTTTCAGTGCACAATAAAATGTCACCACCATGTCACAGCAGCAGTGTACGTGCTGACATTGGACTTGGAAAGTACCAAAAGCAATGAGGGCCAAAGCAGAACCACTTGGCTAAATGCTTGTCCTTTGAATGCATATTGGAGAACATTAACTAAAATTCCCTTTAAAGCTACTAAGAAGTAGCTTTAAAAAGAATAAAGACTACCAGATTTCAGTTCTTGTGCGCATGGAGTCTCACATTCTGATTCTC
>VZSZ01001115.1:37454-122249 GCA_013398815.1 Ibidorhyncha struthersii | reverse complement strand
AGCATGTGCAGAGTTCATTAAACATCCCTAGTAAGCCTGGGTACGTCAGTGCTCCACAGCTAGAGTCCCAAGAAAGACCTTGATACTTCGCCATCATTTTAGCATGTGTTTCATGACTACAGAATCAGATATTGTGCAGTCAAATGTGAAACTGCAGATATGGTGAAGTGTCCAGGAATCCTTTATCGTCCATATCCGTGGGTATGTACACTCTGAGGCTCAGTCTATTTTCAGACACTTGTTGAAAGGTGGATTTATAACCTTCCTGCCACCCTTCCTGCACTTCCTTTTACTCCCAGCCTCACAATCTTTTATTCCCAGCTTCTTTCCATGGCAGCAATCACTCTCTACGATGTAACCTAGAGCATATTTTATTCCTGCTGTGGCTTCCTCTTTTAAATTCCTGCTTTGCTGTCTACTCAGTAGTTACTTTGGTATGTTCACATACTTCATAGCTAGGAGTTCTTGGGGTCCTTTTCCATCTTCCACAGTTGCCCATCCTTCTCTGCATAACATAGGGATGGCTATGAATATCTGCCCAGTTCTTTCACGTTCTTCTTTTAACCACAGTAAATCTGATCTTCCCCTGCAGTACTCTGCTCATATCAGAAGGACTGATATTGGTGTACTTAAGAGGGAAAAAAAACCCCAAACACCAAATACAAACAGTTCTGGTCTTTAGCCTTCACTTACCCATGTTGTCCTACTGACTCCACTGAACAAGCTGCACAAGTTTTTGACCTTACCCATCTGCTTCAGTAGCTACTACATGTAGCTGAGCTTTGTCCCCTTTTTCCTTCCTTCCTTCCTCTCTTGCTGTATTCTTTATTTTCTTTTTTCTATTATCTGTTTTGTTACTTTCCATTATATACCTCCCTTGTCTCTATCCTTTACGGTTGTCTTCAGATTCTCTTCTTTGGGTCTGAAATTGATGTCCCTCTCCAGTTAAATTTGCTGTTCTCAGTGTGCTGGCAGCAAAGTGAAATGTGATGAAAACCTGATCTCCGAAGGCTTCTTTGCTGGCATACCACAGATCAGATTTTTAGTAATTTTTACTTTGCTTCCAGCACACTAATTGAATACAGCAGAGCAGAACAGCAGGGGACAGAAACAGAAGACACTGAGTCCTGACAAAGGCTTTCTCTAGGGGTAGGTGTTCAATTAGCATCTCTTATTAGAAGGCAAACGCTAAATACCCACAGACAATGAAGCACTAGATCATTCACAGATTGAAAACCGTCGAATATGTACATCTGTGGATATTCAGGCAAGTGCTGAAATCCTGGGCAAAGTTGTGGCCCAGGTTGCCTATTTAAAGCATTAGCATTCTACTGTATAGTTAGAAACCAACTTAGAAGAGACTAGGAGCACATGTATTGCACCTAAATAAAATTCAATGTGTAGATTTTATCTGTATTTATTATTTATTAGGACCGTCAGGGGGCTTGTTGTGACCCTGTGAGATTTGGTGAATGATACTGGATTATTTTTTTCTGTTTCTGTTAGATTGCTTTATAAGCAGTAGACAAATATGTGTTATATTTGCTGTGTCACTTTTCCATGTAAGCAATTGTAGTAGTTGCCAACGAAAGGCTAAGGGGTTGAGAACAAATGTGGAGATATATTACAATATCAAATGAGAGCAATTATAAATAGAAGAAAACTGGCCCTTGAAAATTAAAATGGAAACAGACATAAGTTGACTGTGAAGCTGATTTGTATGACACTTCCATTTTAGGATAGTGCTTCTGTCATACAAATATTTGAACATCTGGTTGTAGACGAATCTAAGATACCCATCACTAGATCACTCAGTCACATAGTATTAAGGCTTTCAAAGAACTGAAAAGAAGAGGACAGGTAAATACATGCTTGTCTCTACACTACAAAAGGGTTAGATATCTTGTGTTCCTGAGCTCTCATATGCTTATTTTCTTGTTTATTTATTTATTTACTGTTTGGGGCATCATAATGAGGAAATTCTGCTATTTGGACACACAAACAGGAAAGAAGATAGGAGCTGTTGAGTTTCATGAGAGTGCTCTTGAATCTGAATTCCGCTTCAACTTTCGTTTGCTTAATTGTGGTGGGGTTTTTGTTTGTTAGGGGTTTTTATCCTTTGTCTTGTATTCTGGGGATTTATTATGTATTAATAATCATTTCTGATTTGTGTAATACCTTTGGACTTTCTCCCTCCTAAGCTGTCAGTATATATTTATTTTACAGAGTCTTACGAAGATTCAGCAAAACATTAAGTACCTTCTTAAAATTAAACAGATGCCTGGAAGCCTTGCTAAATGCAGTAGTTTTAAAGTTAAACCTACTCTGCTGTGATTTACTAAGTAAGTTCCTATATTCACACAGCTTAATCCAGCCACCTCTTATGCCACAGCTGGATTCCTAGGGACCATTCATGTAACTGGCAGGAGTGTCCCTTAGGCAGTCCTAGTTTGGGGTGATATGGATGACTGCATAATTTGAAGATCATCTCTTGTATATTATCCTGCTCCTCCCAAATATATGTTGTGCGTGGTGCAATCTGCACTGTTTATGGTAAACCAAGATTTTCATTCTTTTTCAGGGAACAGGTCAATATTGAAGGTCTCTTCTCAACCCTGGGGTTGCAATAAGATTTCTCCCTTACTGGAGCTATGATTGGGATGAGCTGCAGGAAAAGCCTCTGCCCTGTCATTCAGTCTTTTACTCTTCATCTAGTTACCTGGTCTCAATTTGTAGCCTCTCTCTAGCCCGCAGGAGATCACTTTTTTCCACGCATTTCTCAACTTCAGTTCAAGTATCCCTCCCAATCTTGACAGCAAGAGCTACATGATAAAATGGGTGTCTAGACATTGCTATATTGCTGTTCTTAGAACTAAATAGTCTTTGGTCTAGATGCCCTATAAATAATTGAGAAGAGCTAACTCTTTGTGAATTAGCACTGCTTCCAGTTTTTTAAGTGGAGCAGAATGACTGCTGTAAAAGGTATCCAAGGTTTGTGATGTTTCCTTGTTGTATAGTAAAACAGATTAATGTTTGGGTCTTATACACTATTACAGTCAAATTGCTGCTCTAAAGACAGTTCATGATTGCAATGTCTTATTACAGTGCTGTCATTCAGTTTGTGTTTCTGCTGGCTTCTTTCCTGCTGCTGCAATTTAACTGATACATGTTTTTAAAAGCCTATTACTTTGCATATTTTTTGTTGTCACTGTTTAACTTCTTATATATATGTATTAAAGCACACGGTCTTTCTGAAGGAAAATGGGACAGAGAAAGGTCTCCAGGCTAGCAACCGCTAAGAATTCAGAGGTTTTGTTTGCAGCTCTGCAACAAATTTCTTGTGTGACTTTGGTCAAGTTGATTAACCTCTGTACAAAACGGGGACAATGAACAGCAGTTACCAGTCATAGGTAAAACTAACTAAACATAGTAAGTTCTGCAAAGTGTTTTGGGATCTTTGATAGGTAGGAAGTATATTTGTACTGAATCAGGGAGAGGAGACAAATGGTTGGAGTAAAAGGCTACAGCTGAAAAAAATGGAAGAAGGAAAAAGGAAAAAATATGAGGTAAAAACAACAGAGAGGTTGGGAGAGGAGTGGGATGATGGAACCAGTTGGGATCAGTTAGAGGTGATCAATAATAAAAGATGTGGGTCCTGTTCAGAGCTAATAAGGCAAGAGAGGAACACTAGGATAAATGTGCTTGTCTAGCTACATCTAAACTGATGAATCCAATGGCATTTCTGAACTTTGGGAATCAGCTATGCTGATGAGCTTGCTTCAGAGTTCAAGGAAAACAACAGTGAAATAATGTAAGAAAATCAAACAGGAAATATTTTCTCCAATACTTTATAGTATTTATAGTATTTTATAGTATAGTAAAGATACTTTATATCTTGCATTAAGTACTACAAGTCATCATTGAAAAAAGTAACATGAAGAACATCATTCTGTAAGAAGTATAGGTGAGCTAAGCTCTCATTTGAGAAGCGTGTTTCAAAATGGGATATTCTGCTTAGGCTTACGAGATATTTTCCCCACTCCCCACTACAAAGAATCTTCCATTCACTACTTTAGGCATCTGGAATTGACTGAGAAACATCAACTAAGCCACCTTTTTTTTTTTTTTTTTACTTAATTTAGGTACTTGTACCATGGTTTTCATTATGATTTGTAGATATTCATTTCACACACCAAGTTTTATACACAGGAGCACGATGTATTCTGAAATCAGAAGTCTCAGTATCTAAATGCTGTTTTAATCAATATTCTTATTTAATGAAAAAAACCCTATATTTTTACTTTTATTTCTAACTTCATTCTCCAGCATTAAAAAATAAATAATGAGAAAACAAACTGTAACAATCTGAGTGTTTTAATCTGACATATTTTAGATGGCTGTAAGTTTTTGCATTTACTGCTGCTGAACAAGATTTATCTCACTTTTTTGCTATCACAAAAAGTTCATGATTTTCAGTTATGAGACCGACTGGAGATGCAGCAATTCATAACTGCCTGAATGTAGCGTGAACATGTGAAAAGAAAGTATAGAAAATAAAGCTGATTTGCTATAGGAAAGTAGATATATAGTGTTAAATCAGGTGAGAAGTTCAGTGACAAAATGTATCTCATTGCAGTATTTAGCAGAAAATAACCTGTGGTGTTCTGAAACACTACTCAGTTGAACAGTCTTAAAGTGGACTATACTGATCATGAATAGAGACTTTTATTTATTTATTTTTACTAATAACTGGATATCCATTCCAAATTGCTCTGTCTTACAAAACGGTTAAGAACACTTTGGCAGGTAGCTTGGTGTTGTGTTGGTATAACCTCTGCCTGCCTGCGAAACCTCACAACTGTTTGTATGGAAAAAAAAACCTTGGATAGACTCCATTTGTTCTCCAGTTCAAATGGCATTACCCGGGAAAGCAATTCTACCATGTGCTGAGCACCGTCGGTTCCTATTAACTTCCGTTTAAGTGAAGGGGCACAGCCCTTCTGAGGGGATGCAAAGTCGTGTCAGCTCAGCTTCTTAAGATGGAATTCAATTCCTCGCAGAAGGCCTGCACAAAGCCTATGTATCATTTAAGTGCCACTTAATTCTTTATAATGGAGCTTGGAGTGGATTTGAAGGATCTGATAGGCTTTTTGCTGTCTTGTCTGCGGAAGGCTGAGTTTCACCCCTGGGTGAATATAGGCAGTAAAAAGGCAGCTATACCGCCTCAGGAAATACATCGGATTTATCTGCTGTGACTGGCGTAACTCAGCCTCAATTACCAATAGACACTCTTGATATTATGCTGATAAAATAAATCGCTGTATACTTTGCTCCCTGTGTTGCGTGTTTAGCTTCGCTGTTCTGCTATAACCGGAAACAGAAAAGGGAAACTGAAACAAACAAACAACAACAACAAAAAAAAAACAAAAACAAACAAACAAAAAACTCAAATCCCCAAACCAGAAAAAAACAACCAAACAAAACAAAAAGAAAAAAACAAACCAAAACAACCCACAGACGAATACGTCCTCCCCTTTTGCAACCGTGGCGGCACGTGTTTAAGCGGGCACTGTGTCTGCGCGGCCCCCACTTTACCCCCGCCCGCCGGGCNGGGGGGAGGAGCGAGGGGGGGGGCGGGCTGAGACTCAATGTCAGACGTATTTGGGGTTAGTTCTGAGGGGGTGTTTAGGAATTCCCAAGTGTTTACGAACATTTCGTGCCTGGTACTGGGGTTAACTTTTTTGTTTTACTGGTATTGACGCTGCGCTGCTACTGGTTGTGTGTCATTAGTAAATTAATAAAGCGTTTTGACGCTGATTTAGTTTAAACCATGTGAGGTGAGTAGCTTTTCCCCGCAAAAGAAGTTGACTCCTATTCTCAAGGCCTAAAGGCATGAGGTAGTCTATACACTTAACACAGAAATATTTTAGACTTTACGTTCTGTAAAACGCTCTTGGTGTATTCCAAATTTGTGCGGATATAGCCAATACCCAGAGCGAGGACTCCATATATTTGTGAGTGTTCCAAATTTGTGTGGATATAGCCAATACCCAGAGCGAGGACTACATATATTTGTGATATTACCAATAGCTGCATTCCGAGATAGCAACCAGGCAAACACTACGAGTAATTCACAGAGGAGAAAAGTATTTTTTTAAAGAATAGTTCAAATTATATTTCCAGGAAACCCTCCCACCTGAGTTAGTAGAGGCCATCTAGTGCATACTTTTGAGTTCAACTGAGTAGTCAGTGTTTCGGTGATCCTTCATATTGTTGAAACGCTGATAGAAATTGCCATTTTGATGTGTGAATTGCAAAATATACGCATGCAAATACATGAGGTTTGGTGTTAACATTTCACTGGCTTTTTTCTGTAAAGCCTGCAAGTGGATGGCAGGCTTTGATGGTTGGACTCGATGATCTTAAAGGTCCCTTCCAACCTAGACAATTCTATGATTCTTTAATTCTCTGGATGCACGCCTTCACTCAGAAAGGCTGCGACTGTCATCTGTTACGTAGGAGATGTTGGCCTCGCAAACTGATATGATCCCGTTCTCAGTAGAGCAGTACCTATGGACCCCAAGAACAATCCAGATTTCTGGGTATTGTGTGCTAGAAAAAACTTAGCGTATTTGCTTCAAAAAATTGTAGTTATGAAAATTGTTTAGGAATCATTCCTCCAGCGATATATATATTGCCTAATGAACGGTGCAAATTCCTGTGTAGACGTTTGGGAGCTGAAGTGTTTTTTATAATGAAAATCTTAATGTGAATTTCAGATTGAGCTTCCACTGAAGGAAATCAGTGTTCGTTATATTGCTAGAGCTTACCAACAATTGTACCGGGACTGAGGACACAAGTTGTTTCATGTCAAAATGTTGGAAAGGATTTTATTAGAAGACTTTAAATTACACTTCTGTTTCTTGCTATGATCCAATGGCACTGGGAATCGTATTCGTAAGTAGTTGCAGACAGAGGAAGTCAGGGGCATAGGGAGGCTGACTCACACGTTCAGGTGAGCATAAAAAGCTGCAACTGCCACTGGGTATAAATGCCCACGTTTAAGCTCCTTGGGCCCAAAATTAATTTGGAGCATCGTAAGCTTCTTGCACGCTTCTCTTGCTAAGTATTTCTCCTGTAGTTCTGTTCTTGTTGGGCTCATGACTGTTGAAGGTATATCACATGTATTGGTGTTACACATCAACATAGAGGAAGATGTGATCTGTGTCCCTGTATGTGGAACTTGTTCTGCCCTTGAATCCTAGGACACTTACGTACAAATTGAGGTGCTGAAGCTTTCTTATAGTCTAGCCCAGGATTGCTGAGATGACCCCTGAAGGAACTGAGGACCATTTTCTGTGGAATGTGAGCGTTACAGCCTGAGCAAAAGACAGATTGTTTGGGGGCCCTTCCCTTGTTTCCCATGACTCTATGGCACCGTGCAAGCAAGTGCATCTCTGTTGATGTATTTTATAAAAAAGTATCCCAAGCTAACACTCCACCCTATAATTTTGCCTACAGGGGGAGAGTGAAAGAATAATGGAATATTAGATATTAGTCATATTGCTTCATAGTCTATGAGAAGGAACCTAGATACTACAGAGGTGAACCCAAAAGAAGTAGTATTATAATCCAGAAATAAGTCTACAGGAATCAATGCCCCTTTTCTCCCTGCCTTGAAGAAAAATCTCTCCCTACAGCTCCTCTGCATCTACTTTAATGCAGTCAGAGCTCTGTTGTTCCAAGACTACTTGCTGTGTGTGACCTTGAGGACATTTTGCAGAACCAGTTTACCAGAGCTGCTAGCATTAAGAGGAGCCACGGAGCACACAACACACCACTGTTCAGTTAGGGACCTTCCTGACTAGGCTTCCTTTCCATTATAGTAATAGGGTGCTTGTTCTAGTCTTTTCCCTTTGCTTTTTGTCTCTTTCCCCATGATTTCCCAACCTTTACTTCATTCAACACCTGTCCTTCTTACGTTCCTGGTTCCTGCCCCTGACTATGCCCCTACCATTGCAAGTATCACAGAGTTTCCCAAGTGCTGTCATTATGTTGATCCCTCTACCTTTTTATTATAGCTTTTCTCTCTCCACTGTGTGTCTTGTCTATTTATACTGTAAGCACTTCAGGATAAAGAGTGCCTGCTCAGGTTTATACAGAGTCTAACACAATGGATTCCAGTCGTAGGTCACTTTTGGGCTATCATAATGATTAGTTAAGATAGTAAGTCTTCAGTTGTTAGTCCCCCTCAACAATATTTCCTTGACTGTAAGGAGCATGGAATTAGAAAATTAGCTAACTTCTATGTTCTTTCGCTTAACAACAGAGTTGTCGTTTGTTTTATTGTTGGTTTTTAAGTTCTGTTTTTATTATGAAATGTGTTGGTACAGCAGGTGTTGTAAATAATTTTGTAAATTGCCTACGGCTGTCTACATCATAACCTATGGCTGCGTTATCAGATGATGAAAATAGACAACTCAAATGAGAAAGTGTTTAGAGATAAGTGAAATGTGAATTCTCCTGCCAATTGTTTTGGTTGTTTTTTTTCTTTTCTTTTCTGTTCCATAGCACGAATTATCAAAACAAAACAGTGGTGTGAAATGCTTCCATGTTTAGAAGGAGAAGGCTGTGATTTGCTAATCAATAAATCAGGCTGGACCTGTACACAACCAGGAGGACGGATAAAGACAACCACGGTAGGTCACTTGTCTGTTCTATATTTCTTCAGTTTCTCATTTTCTTTAGTTTATTGAAAAACAAAGGGTGAGATTTTGAATTGTTTTTCAGCACAGATATGTAAACTCTGTTGCCTTATAATTAAACTATGTGCCCAAGTGTGCTTACTGAAATACACAGCAATGTTATCACAAAGACGAGAAAAATGTTTAATTCCCACAGTTTCTAAGCGTGGAAAACATATCAAGGTTTTCTTAAAAGGCACCAGTGGTTTAACTAACATTCAGCCTGAAGACAGTATCTTATTGCTTCACTGTACACAAATTTTCTTATGCTGAGGAAGTGTAGGGTATCAAACTGAACACATGGTCTAGCAGGGTGAAGAGAAATCTTTCATTGGGAATTGGGGATAAAATATTTTTGCTGTTCCCACTGTACTGGAAAAGCAAGATCTTTAGTTTTCAATGAGACAATCAGCGAGACCTATATAAAATATACTAAAAGATCCCTTCTTTCAGCTTCCTTTTGATGATGGTTTGTTGATAAAACCCTCAACTCTGATTTGGTGTCTTGGGGCATGTGCCTGTAGTGAAGCTAAGAGTATATACAACAGTAATAGTTTCTAGGGCCTGTCATATATCAAACAGATTTCTAGAAAATGTTCTCAAATGCCAATAATTTTCTGACTTCAAAAATGGAAAAAATCTGAAGAGATACAATAGAGCAATATTCTGATAGCTTGCTAGACCTCTTGAAATGATTTTTCCGCCCTATAATCTTTTTTTTAGATTTACATGGAGCTTGAGTGTAATTTAAGTAAGTGCAATTTCAAGAATATTTAGTCTTAAAAGTACTTATCAGTGAGGACTAAATTAACGCCCATCATCCCCTGCACAATTTCTCTGTCTGAGCAGGAGACAGGCACCAGTACAAAACCTTTTATTGTTTAAGAATGACTATATTTTGGAAAATTAACATGTTTTTCACTCTTCAATAAAGAAGGAAGATTTGATAGGGCTTTAGATACCTACAAAACAAACTTTATGAATTGCCATCATTGTTTTGATGCTCCTGTGTTTACCAGACATAATATTCATTTTGGACAGGGCTATAAAACTTAACTCAGTCTCTGAGGTCTTACTTAAATATTGTTTGCCTTTAGAACTTTTGCATTCATGTTGTGTAAGAGTCACATAAAAAAAACAAAGGAAGGAAAAAAGGTTTTGAAACATTAATGCCAACTTCCAAGGGCAAGGAGACCTAATATGGTAACTTTGTCATACTTGAAATATTATCTTAAATCTCATTAATTCGAGGTATTTTCTGTACCCGAGGTAAAGGGAAAACCCCTGTGCTCTGTACTGTGACACATTGCCAGCTGTCATTATAGTTCTTTATTTGATGTTTTATGCTAATGGCATGACTGAGTAATGCAAAGTAAGCAGAGGATCTATCCTTCAGTATCTATCTTTAGTGAAGTTTTTCAGATATCCTTTCAGATTAAACACCAGAAGCCTGATTCCAAATTCTTACTTGTCTGTATAGCTCTTTAATCCTGTTGACATGAATGGAGTGACTCATGATTTTGATTAACGTAAATGAAATCATAATCATGCACTATCAGTAAAATTAAGGCCATGGCAAGTGTAATACTATAAAACAGACTCTCCCCCACACAGAGACATCATTGTCATTGGTGAGGAGAGATTCTGCCAGAGAGCCAACTGTAGAACAGCTCTGAGCATAAGCCCTCATCTAACATCAAGCAGTCTTCAACAGTTGGTATCACACATGCAGACACACAACAAACAGACAGTACTTTTCAGTCAAGCCAGACTAGCAACTCAGAATACTTAAAGAAGCACTGAATCCAGAAGGGGAAAGGGGGAAAAAAAAAGGGGGAGGGGGGGGACAGACAGGCAAAAAAAAGCCTTAGAACCCCAATCTATATCATAGTATTATGAAAATAGGAAGAAGAAAAAAAAAGTTAATTTGTTCTTTATCCACTTGGTTGAAGGTTAAGCTTTGGACAATGGTAGTAGGTTTGGGAACTATGTTTTAGGATGACTCTATGAAGTGCATGACCGCGATTTAAAGGAAAAGAAAATTTCTAACAGAAACACCAAAAATCATTATTTACTGTGGCAGTACTCTTAGGTCAACAGCTGCTGTTGCAGTCAAGTAATTTCTAGTTCTGCTCCTAATCAACACACCTGAACTGCAGGGCCCGTCATGGCATCTAAGTGTAACGGGAAGGATTTCTGGTTGGGAAGGGCCAGAAAAATGGCCACCAAGTATTACGGGGAAATAAAGGTCCAAACTTATTGAATTAATCATTATACACTAAATGTCCATTATTAAGTAGAAATAATTCTTGACCACATCTCCAGCAACAGCCAGATTAGGTCCTTAATTTGTTAACTATCAATTTTGTTAGCACACATTTGTTAATCTAATATTTGCAGGCCTTTCCTGCTAATATTAGTTTGTATCTTGAAGATACTTGGCAGAAGTTCTTGCATTATCATAGCAGTGGTAGATCATATAGCAGAGATATCACTGTTTGGTAGATGCTGAGACAGTAATTTGCCACCCATACTAAAGCCAGAACAGTACTGAACTCTGATGGACTGAGACCAGCTGTTGTGATGATGCCAGCTTTGGCATTGATTCCAGGAGGATGTGTGGAAGTGTAACTTTTTATGTACCGGGTTTAGAAGTAGCACGTGGAAAGGCAGAACTAGTGGAGATCTTATGCAGGACATGAGTTCCTTCTTATGTGAGAATATACTTTAGGACTCACAGTTAAATAAGTTTATACCAAAAAAAAAAAGGAAGAAATAGGATTCGTTTTCTGTAGATGAGTTTAACATTTAGTATTTTTTCTATTAAAATACCAAGCAAACAGCAAATGAAAATATCCATTGCTCCAAAGCAAATGTGCAATTTCTATAAATTGTTTGGCAAGCACTGCTGCTACTTTATGCTTTGTGTCAAAATTGTTTAGACTTTCCATGCAGAGCCAGATTTTTTCACTGCCTGGCACTTCTTGTGATCACCTCTGGAAATAATGCAACCAAATCAGAATTCTCTCCTCACATGGGTAGCGGTGGTTTATATCCATTTTGTGCTCGCTTTGCACAGCTATAAATGACAACACAAGGTGCAAGGCAAAGGAAAATCAGACTCAAAGTATACTCTAAATGGATCTGGATGTCACTTCTGCCCTGTCATCCTTTCTACAAGGTGTGAATGAACCAAAGATTTTTCATCTGCTAAGAGGCTTTTAGAATCGAGGACTGACCGGGCTAACTGCCAATCTATGTATTAAGCAGCTGACTGTCAATACAAGGAAACAATATGGCAACTTGTAAAAGAAGATAGCAAGAGAATACTACACAATTGTTAGCGCTTTCAACATACTAAGTACTTTCATGTAACAAATGTCCTCACAGTCACTTTAAAATCACCTGCCTTCAAAATTTCTTCTCCTTTTGCTATTCTCATTACTCTTTCAATTCTTTTAAAAAAAAATGAAGCTATATGATTTTTTGAACTAGTATGTAGTTTCAGTAGTGCCAGAAGATATGCCTTTTTTTTTCAACGTATTGCTGAAGGGCCTGTCCATTTTGTATTTCAAGTATAAAACTTGCCAGCGTATAGATGAGAAGAAACACAATGTATTGGATTTACAGGGGAAATTAATTTTAGCACCAAAGTGTATATATGTTGTCAATGATCCATCACTACCTAATTGTAACTAAATTAATTCCTTCTTCTACATGATGTGATTTCAATGCATGGAGCTTAACAGAACATTCATGCGCCAGTTCCTTGGTAGCTAACCTTTTAAAACCTTTGTGATTTTACTGCTAAATTAGCTGAAGTGGGAAATTACGGAGTATGAAGAAGCTAAGAGAGAGCTCACAGTGGATAAAAGGTGTAATTACTCTGACATGGAGCTCAGTGCTTAGCTAGTAAAATTTACTAAGGATCTAGCTTCACCAAGGGACGTGACTTTCTTAATAGAGTTTACTTACACACAGAGCAACTTAGCATTCCTCGCCATTAATATAAATGACATGCTGGCTGGGTTGGAAAGGCAATTTGTTCCTTACCCTGAAAAATACAATAGCTGTTTGTATTGGCTGCAATTTAAATCAAGACTTTTCTGCAGAGCTTTATCATACACATACATATGATAAAGGTAACTCAGATAAAATGTACTGGTTTGCTTTTCATCACTGACTTATGAGCAATGTGTTCTCATTCATACCATTACATTCAAAGTAAAAAGAAATATATATATGTTACATATTTGTAACATACTTGAGAATTTACTTTTTTTTAGACTGAAGACCAGCTGGAAATGTCCTGAGGCCATGGTCTAGTGGTCTGAGCTTGGGACTGGGAGCCAGAAACTCCTGAGCTCTAATCCCGGCTCTGACAGTGACTCCCTCTGTGGCCTTGGGTAAGTCAGTGAACCTCTCTGCCTCAGTTTCCCCAGCAGTAAAAATAAGATTAACAATCCTTAACTACCTACCATAGTGAATTTGGGAGTCCTGAGTTAATAGTTTAAGAGGTCTAGAAAGTCAGAGTAACTTAAAAATAAAAATACTGGTTTTTATAAATGTCCTTATTGGTGATATTCATGTTGTTGTTAGATACTCACATATCCCTGGCATTCTGTACTTAGCCTCACCTACATTCCAGCTCTGAGTGTTTCTAAATGTGCATTTCATATCTCCACAGGTCAGCTGATTTTGTTTGGTTAAGCTATTTTTGGAAGTTTTTTGACATCCCGCCAGTTCTAGTTCTGTGTCATTCCAGGACACAATACCCACCAAAATAAGCTTTCAGGCAGCACCAGATTGGAGCAGTGGAATGATGCTGGCATGCATGCCATGCCAAATTAAGTTTTCTCTTCCACTTTGTCTGAAGTGGTCAATTCAAGAAACAGAGAGATTAAATCCACTCCAAGTGAATCCAAGTTCATCTACCAAGTTCCCTCACTGTCCTAACTGTAACAGGAACGCTACGTACAGACCAAGATTATGGAGGATATTTTTCAGAAGGCTGGTGTATCCTCTTATCCCAATCCAAAGAATAGCTTTCAGAAATAAGCAGGAAGTTAGGATCATGAATTTTCCATCATTCACAGCCACGACTGGTGGGGAATCAGAATCGCTGGCTACATTTAAGCTGTGGGACAAGGAGTACATCCTTACTTCAAAGTCCATATACATGCGCAGTTTTAAGTCCCAGTGTCTTCTCTGTCTTCTCTTTTTTTGGGTGGCCCTCTTCATGATGGCATGCCTGCTGCTGCTTCGTGAGAGATCTTAGCAGCAGTGGAAAGGGCTCTCACAAATACGCTTATGTGGTGAAATAGATCATTAACTCAGCCTGATTCTCTTGCAGATCATCCTCAGCCATACTCACTCCAAATTTCTTTTAGAATTTCTAGAAATCTTGTTTAAGGAAATCACTATCCTTATTGTCACTAAGAACCATCTGTATTCTTAACTCCTGCTGTCAGCCAGTTAGAGCTTCATAAGCTCTGAGAGCATTGCTTCGTCAAGCATTATGCATCACAGAGTCCTCTAGAGCTAACTCCTGTCTCAGTAGCATGGTCCTGAAATTGCTATTTGAATAAAGTTTTCTGAGACCACTACTGCATAACTGGAAGTTAGCCTGAAATACCTTTCATATGTTAAAACGTTTATATGTTCTACCTTTTATATTTATATACCAAGTTGACAAAGGGTAGAACATGAACGCCTTCTGCAGAATATTTTCTGCAGGTATTGTTAAGATGAAAAAGTCATGATATTTGGATGTGCGACTATACATATGAACTACCAGAACTAGGTTACTCAGAATTAACATTTCATTCTAGTGTAACTGCATATCTACAGAATCAACCCTAGTAATGGTCCAGTGCTTCAACTGAGCCTTCTAATATTTTTTTATTAATTTGATATTCTTCCCAGTAGGACTAGCATTAATTATGAGAGAAAATACCAATTCTTGACATGTCACAGCCATGTGCTTCAGTGTACACTCTGTAGATTTGTACCCCAAGACTTAGATTCAACCTGTTGTTTATTTCCATGGCTTTCAAGAGATTTTTATGCTCTGAACAGTTTCCATTGCTCTAATTATTAACAAAAGTTACCATAATTTACAAATGGGTCATCACCGCAGTACCAGAACTGGATTCCTTTCTGTTAAATTCCAAGCAAGTTAGCATGTGACTTGTGTGTCTTAAGTCTCAGAGAGGTTAAAAGTCACGTTTCTAATTCTTGTATTAGAAAAGAATAGTAGCTGAAGACAAGCTTACAAGTAGAGTGGTGGGATGGTTTTCATGGCCCCATGTCTTAAGCCCTTCATGCACTGAGAAATTTGAATAGAAATAGAATCTTCATGAAGCTGAAGAACCTAAATAGAGTGGGGCCATGGAATTGCTTCGTAATATGCAAGTTCTTTTGCATATTAGTACTGCTTCAACTAGTACTGTCTTCTCAAAGCTGTGCACTCCTTTGTGTACTGAAACCCATCCATTCTATTCTCCATCATCCTTATCAAAATACACTTATTTGTGGCAAATAACTGATCTTCAAGTCCTAAATCCAAAATGCTAGCAAAGGTTTTGTGATATTTGTAGGCTTCATGTTGAAAGGAGCTGGCAGAAAGTTGAAGAATCGCCTTAAAGGGATTAGGTGCCTTCCTCTGTCCTGAATGCCGAATGCTGTTTCTACTGATGTTCAGTGATTCACACTGCCTGAAAAGAGACTACAGTTTACTCCAACAATAATGTGGAGTAAAATGTCTAGCTGAAATCATAATTTGTTAATGTCTCAAATAATTCCATGGAAGAAAATAGGGAAACATAGGTTTTGTTCTTCTCTTTCAGAACAAATATTTTCAGATTTTAATACGGAATTATAATAGCCTCATGTTTCATTGTGCCTTATAAAGTTACAGAAAATATTAATACCCATGTCTGCATGGGCTCTTTTCAAGATATTGCAATTCCTGTGCAAATAAATGAACTCAATTTGCAGATAGCTAAGATTTGTAGAGATAACTCTTCTTTCAGGATTCCTTTTTCTAACTCACATCCATATTGGGAGGTTGCTGCTAGGGTTCAGTCCTGTCTTACTATGCTAACTTAGGGACACAACAGTTTTAGATTCAGTGAGGTAAAACTGCTTTACCGATTAATGCTTAGGAATTATAAATTTGTTTTTTGTGATATGGGCTAATCTATATTTAAAACCAGTTAGTTCCCTGTAAAATGAGCTACATTCTGATCCATTTGAAGTGGGAACTGTCACTCTGAGTAAGTAAACCAAAACAGATTCTACCCCAGGCGATAATAATAAGTTTCCAATCATCTGTTTCATGGTTTCGTGGAATAAAGTTTGTTTTCAGTAAAAGAAAAACCCAAACAAACAAAAAAATAACCCAAGCCTGCATGGATTGTTTTTATTTTTTCTATGCTTTGAAACCAGAGTTCTGAAATGTAAATAAAACTACCTCTGTAACTTAGGGAATTCACTGACTACTATGTCATAGTGTGAACTCACCCAATAAATTGTGGGCGTCTAAAAAAGTTCAAGTGTATCCCAAACTTTAAAAGCTGCATTTTAAGGAATGCCTAAATTATTAAGTTGGTCCTGATAAAAAACATACTTTAATTTGAAATTCTTTCCGAATCCTGTGATTTTGCAGTACATCAGTAAACATTGTATTTCTGTATGGGGGTAGGATTCTCATCAATCTCCTCAGAAACAAAAAAACAACTTGACTTTTAAAAATGGAAGGCCCAGGGCATAGGCAATTGAGATGTATAATGGATGATTCAGTTCTCGGTGTGGGAAAATTGCAGGCCCATCAAAAAGCGGATGTGAAGAGGCTGATGCTAGATCTTATTACTGTTGTTTAGCACCTTAGTCACCATTTACATTTACGTAGGCCTTTCCAAATACTGGCACAGCATTGCAACTGGTCTAAGAAATTAACATGTTAAGAATTAGTGCATTATTAAACTGAGATTGACCAAAAGGGAACAAGACGAGTTAAACCACATTCATAGAGGTAACGATAATATTGGATCTTTTTGTTTTTTGATGATTCTTAGCATAATGGATAAATATTCTAAATGGGATTTAGTTTCCTCACTTTATCACTTTAGTGCATTCAGATACTTAAGGGTATCGAAGACATCTTGCATAGGGTGAGCATAAATGACATAGAACCTATAGACCAGGACCGTTGTGGGGTGGCAGCTAGAAGCCGTGCAGGAGATGGTAGTTCATGAACTGCCTCATTCCTCGTCTGCTAAACCAAACACTTTGATACAGTTCTGCCCACTCCTACCATGTATGTTTCATGATAGATTGACATTGTCTGAAGGTTCTGATTTCTTGCATGAATATGAGAAAATCAATTTTCATTTAATAAGTCATTGCAAAGAGAGACTATCTAACAACCCTGAAGATTACTTGTGCAATTTCTTGATTCACTGTAACACAACACACTGTAAGAAGTGATTCAATAGATGCTATATGCCATGTAGTTGAACTGAAGGAGACTACAGGATACATTGTATATGTGGAAGAAAAAATAGATTTGGTGATGCAAACGAGGAAGAAAGCTGGAAAAGACAACACAGAACTTGAGTATATAGTTTAAATCATGGTTTTTGTGGGCGTGTAATGGAAAATTATGAAGGTTGGAAACTGGTATGTCACATCAACATCAAGAATTTAAATGATGCTAAAATTATTACACACCCATTTTGCACAGTGAGAATGTTCATGGTACAAATGTTAGAAGATGAAGCTGTTGCACATGTATATCCATTTTGGAACATTTCTTTTTTAAGAATACCCCAAAGATTTCTGTTAAATCATGCAAAGCAAGCTAGAATTCTTGGACTGAAGAAAACAAGCAGTGAATAAAGAAAATGAAATAGGTCTTATATAGTACAGGGATTTTTATAATACATTTGACACATTATTTCTTAAAATCATACTTGAAAATTAATTCAGAAAGGCCTGTCACATTGGAAACTGCCATTTCCACAGGGTACTGATGGAGGATCTGTGAACAGCGCATAATAACAGTTAACAGGAGTGTATTGATCTAGGTCAAGGTGGCCCAGGAAGTGACAGATTTGTGAAAGGTCTAATGTTATTTTATTAAGAATGGTTTCAAAAGCATAAAAGATGTTAAGCTCTTAAGCTTTATTGAAAATCTGTGGAAGGCAGGCACATAACAGACATTTCTGTTTTCCGATATTCCCCAGCTATATTTTCCTTAAGCATCTGGAGTAGAGCTCCTATACTTAGTAGCATTATGTCTGCACACAAGTTTCTTTACCTTGGTTGCAGACCTAGAGGATAAGGTTGCCTGGTTTTCAGTCTAGTTAACTCCTGCTTGTGAGACTTTGTTCTCACCTACTCCTCCTGTGCACTTGCACGTGAGCATGCTAGGGTATGCAGAAAGGCAAATCGCTTTACAGAGTCACGGTAAAGTGGTAGCCCAAAAGCTTGGGCTATTCCTGTGTTTCAGTAGGGATTAACAGTCTCAATATATGGCTGAGACAGGAGGTTGGAAGTGAACAAAACTGGCTGATCCTTGACCCAAATAAAACCAGGCAAGGGTGGGACGGTAAAATCAGACAGCAAGATATAGAATAAGACCTTTTCTTTCAACTGACAGTGCAGCTTCATGGTAGCCTAAACCAATCTAAATCCACACTGCCCCCATCCCATTTTCCCACCCCACTCTGGCTGTATATGCCTGACCTTTGTGTTGGGCAGGCACTAAGTGCTTGTGGAAATGTCTGGGATGCCAAACAGGCATCACTTTTTGCCAGGTTAGTTTTCAGTCGTATCAGCTTCTGGTTACAATACTGCAGATTAACCCAGAATAACACAGATACAGAGCAGTTCAAATTATTCTAGGCCAAAACCTATGGGGTATGCCTTCATGACATAGTTCCAACACTTGTTGGGCCATGAACAACTGCTGCTGGATACCTAGTTAGTTTTCTCAGCTAACGTTGCTATTCTTCCCCGTTTACACTTACCAAAGAATTCTAAAAGTTGTCCCTGAGGTGCAGACAAAGCATATGAAATACATCCCCCATATGAAATAGGCTCATGTACGTGTAGGGGGTAAAATATTTGAAAGCCCATGTCCTAAACTGTGGAGGATGCTGTGCTTGTCTGGAGTGGGGATTTTAAAGGTAGCCTCTCTACTCTCTGATACACTTCCCCATTTACATTAAAGCATTTGGAAGGACGTACATTGCAATTCTAAATTTGTATGCTGTCCCTCTGGGAATAGTGTGGTGACAGATTGATTTCTGAATAAATATTTATTCCTACTGATGGATATTAGACATCTCTAGGTAAGAAATCTGGATTTCACCCAAGACTGAAAGATACTGCCTTAAGGAAATATTTTTGGTGGTTGGAAAGGAAGCAGGATGTTGCTGTGAAAAAACTCTTTCCTAAGAACATTCCTGAGATCTAGCTGGACATAGCATCATCATAGAATGATAGAATAGTTTGTGTTGGAAGGGACCTTAAAGATCATCTAGTTCCAGCCCTCCTGCCATGGGTAGGGACACCTTCTACTAGTCCAGGTTGCTCAATGGACATGTGATAATACAGCCAAACACAGCTTGCAAGGAGCCAGTTCTGACCAGTGAGTCATAAAAATAAAAGGGGGAGGGAGGAGGGGGAAAGCACGCTACCAGTAAAAATTAAGTATTAATTTCTGTGAGTAGCTAAAAGGAAGTTGGCTGAGAACTGCAGGGCTTAAGTGTGTTGTAAATTTTGGAAGCCAAATGCAAATAATAATAAAGACCCTAATTCTTGTGATAAGGGCCAAACCCAGGAAGGTAATGCACTTAGGGAGGGAAGCAGGTAGGCCCAGTATGGTGTCATCTTTAGTACCTGAGATCTGTATCAACCCAGCAGAGATCAAGGAAACAAGATAAGGCCATTCATATAGTATCCACAGAGCATCTAGAGTAGGTTGCCACACTGCTCCACAAATCACACTACCTGCCAGACTGGGGCTTATCCCAGGTGAGGCACCTTTGCAGTCCTTTTGGAAACTCTTATTCGGAAAACAACTCAAGACTGATAGGTCCAGATGGTGACAATACGTAAAAAGGAACCTAAGTTTGTGGCCTGGTAATAAGGAGACTCCCCTGAGAGCGAGAAGAAACACTGAGTACTGATCCTACTGCTGCTTTTTTTTTTTTTTTCATTGAATATGTGTAAGACCTGAGAGATGTACTCCTCTCCCTTGGTTATGTTTTTGTGCTGGATTCAGAGCTGTACAGGTGACTTAGGCATAGTTTGAGGATTGGTAGCAAATCAGAAGTCCTCTGGGGACTCAGGCATATTTTAGGGCTGAAACACTAATTTCAGATAGCGTTAGAGCTTATTCGCTTTGCTTCTCAAACCAAGGTATTTCTGAATACCTCTGGAACTTCTCCTCAGGCGTTTATGAATCTTTGTGTCCTGTTCTGTCTGCCCCCAAAATTATTTTACTTCAATTTGCCTTGGGTGGAAGCTTGGCAACTAAAGTCTGACTAAGTTAAGACTTAAATGGAATTTAAAAGAAGGATACCCATAAAGACTGAAAGATAGCGTAAAAGTCCCTTGAGGAGCTAAAATGTAACTGATGATAGCTCCAGTGAAAATGTAGGTAAAACTCATCCCAATCCCACAGGAAAATCAAAGAACAACCAAACACATGTAGAATTGTCTGTGCAGAGTTACATAAAGCACAAAAATTTGTTGAACTGACTGAAATGGTGTCTAATAGGGGAGACAGATGAAGCCAGTAACAATCCATGACTAATTCAACATTGTAAAATCATAGAGGAAGCATATAAGATGGCCTGCAGAGACAAAAGTATGGATAGAGAAAAATGTAGAAGAAAAAATTAGCAGTTCAGTCTATTACGCTGTGAAATAGTTTCTCAGAGCTGGAAACTCCAACAATTGTTGAGTTCAAAGCTAGTATGGTCAAAGATCTAGAAAGAGTACTGTGGGGATCAATCTTGTATTGGTAGGATATGAAATAGATTAGCTGGTTGGTCTTTACACGCTCTAATGTTCTGATTATTTTTTAACCATCTTTATAAAAGCCATAGTGGAATAATTCATAAACCATACGAGAGGTAGATAGTGATACTCTGAGGTTGCTTTGAGTCATCAGACAGACTTAATTTTTCTCACAGAGATTAGTTGTCTGTTCATCCAGCCAGACACTGGTCACAGAAACTTGTCATTGAATTGTACTGTGGAGTAATATTTCATCTTCTTTTATGTGAGTGAAAGCATATGGATGGATGGTAGGGTTCATTTCAGTATTACATCAGTCTTATGCATCCTGTAGCCTGAATTAGAATGAACTCACTTCCTATATCTGTGAAATCATTAACAATAATGAAATGGCCAACAAATTACTTTGAAAGAAAGTGAGAATCAGTAAATCTCCACATAGGCCAGTATCCCTGAGGGCTGCTTCTTGTTGTTCTTTTCCTTTTTCTTCCTGTCTCTTTTCCTTTTTCTCCATGAAGTCCTGAGAATCTCTTTTGAGAGTGTTTTGTGTTTTTTTTCTCTTACAGAACAGTTCTTGTAATTGTTTCAGCCACAAAATAATTATACATTCTGTGGTGTGGCAATGTCAAATACGTAAAAAAAAAAAGGTGTCAGAGTTATGGGAAGACTGATACTTAGTTCTTATAACAGTAGAGGTACCCTTCTGAATCCTTTTCCGTCTTGATAGCCCTTAGAGGAGTTTCATCAGCCATTTGAAAGACACTTTAGGCTAGATGGGGTGAGGTTGAATGGTGATGTTTATTATGCCTGATCACTGATATATTTTAATGCAGGATGGTATTTTGCAGATTTCTGAGGTAAATTCATTATTTCCATGTGAAGTGAGTCGTACAACTGAAGGTGCATTTAGTGGTCTAGGTGATGTCTTAAGGAATGCTACTACCTCAGGTATAGGAATTACTGAAGCTGAGAGGTGCACAGGGCTGCTTTGGGTGAAGAGGGTGCATCCTCCTTCTGTAACATCCTCTAGATGTTTGACACACAGCTCTAGTGCGGGAAGGATCAGGTACAAGCCAATTATAATGAGTTTTTCACTGGCACACCTGGGGCTTGAACTAGGACATCAATTATATGATGAGATTTCTGTCTGAGAAATGTGAATTTTGAATTTAATTAATAACTAGGCACAGCCTAAGTGTCTCAGCCAAGGACATGAGCGGAAGTGCTCAGCTTTACTGTCCAGCCAGTAGTAGGTGCCTACCTAGATCTCCACCACGACACTGAATTTTCTGTCCCCAGTGGCTATGTAGACATACATACTTCTGGAGGTTATGTATCTCCAGAAGACAATTAAAATCTCTTCAGGCTGTTTTTCATCCAATGTCAATATAAAAATACATATATATTTCATGGAGAGAGGTCTGTATCCTCTGTTCTGTTCCCTGATGAGTGTCAACTACTGAGCTTGGACAGACTATCCTGTCTGTTCTCCATGGGACTTCAAGATTTGCTGCACAGTGGTTTAGCTTTTGGAAGAGGACTGAAAAATAGTCTGATTTGAGGTATTTGCCTGGTGATCATGGCATTTTCCTGGAACACGGGAACTGGGGATTCAGTCCCCTTTGTGATAAATATACCTAGGTGGATCCTGGATGAATGGTCTAACTACTAGACCGATAGGCAAAAGATGGATGGCCCTGCTGTCATCATCCTTCGTTGACGTACAGCCATGTCTTTCCTGACTCCCCCTGGTGGTTTAGCCAGCCTTTATATTCTTGCCTGCCCAAATCTGGAGGATAGCAGAGGTGCCTTAGTTTAGACAGACAGATATCCATCTCTCAGAATACACACTTCTCAGTACACCTTACCAATGAAAATTTTGAATGTCATTAAAATGTCAATTTCATATTAGTTTCAGAGATATCTAAGAAATATATATTCTAAAAGACATGCAAATTAAAAGATTGGATTTGGCAGGTTTAGATGTTTATGACTTAACCTAAGGTTTTAGGTGGCTTGTCTTATCCTTTTGTGTTACTTGTCAAGTGATCATTGCGGAGATTTTTACTCAGACTTTTGAAATTTTTTCATGGTAAGTTGCTGTTTGTGGAAGAAGAACTTGGAGCCATTAGGGAATGTGAATCCAGGCTGTGGCATATCTCGGCTACTGTGGGCAATCCAGAGGATCAGGTTTACCCATAGACCACTGGAGTGTGTTCATAGGAGGCTGGGGGAGTGATGCAAAATGCATTTGAGGGAGACAGATTCCAAACATTTAAATTGATGCCTACCTTTATTTTTATAGTCACATTTTATGTCTTTATTTTTAAGTCAAATCATTCCCTGGTGCTCTCATTCCAGGAAACAATTTGACCTGGAGGAGGACAGTTTTGCTTTCACCTCCATTTCATTTGTTGTTTGGGAAGGGAGATTAAGTGCATACTGGCATTTTTTGGGTATGGCAGTCATCCCATTTTTCAGTAGGCTGTGTTACACTAAACATAATGCCTTTCATCTCTGTTTTTCCTTTGTGAACTGCTTTCTTCTCTTTCGTCTCATTGTTGGTGTAAGTAACTCTACTGAAATCAATGGTATTACATCAAGAATAAATGTGTGTGTTTATATAATAATGCTAGATAGTAGGTCCTCTAATTACAATATGAATGCTTTGTCAAATGGCTGTGTTTTGTCAGTATTTCTTTGTCCTTCTTAATAACTGATAAAAAATATAAGACCACTGGCAGATGTTTAAAATTGTATTAATAAGTCAAGCCAAGAGTACTTTAGGAGCATACTATGCAGCTGTTCTGCTCAAGGGAGTGTGAAAATGTCTCTACCTGCATTACTGAAATAGTCACACTGCTTTGATGGGTTGTCATCTGAGTATTATGAGATCAATATATATACGCAGTAATGCAGAAATCCTCTCCCATTCCATCCCCTAGAAGTAATATTTTATTTTTCATTTAGGAAAATCAAAAGAAAACTGGGCCAAAACGTCCTCTTACCATATGTTTTGTGCCAAGCTTTTATTTGTTTTTGATTCAACATATAAAATAAAACTCTGGCTCTAATAAAAGAATAGATATGTTGTCTCTTTAATGGTGAACTTGGAGGAAATAAAGGGAAGTGACAAAATCACATTCTGTGCAATATAGACATCTTAATGAAAGCTAGAAATGCAGGATTTTATAATGCATATATATTTTAAATGTGTCAAATTAATGAACTTTAAAATGCAGCAAAAAATTTTGGAGCATCTCCCAAAGTGTTGCAGAAGTTGCTGACAAGGCAGTCTATATTTGAATATTATCCCTATTGGAAGATACAGTACTGAGCATATTTGCCAGCTCTTAACAAAATTATTGAAGTACAGGGAATTTGCATAGACATAACACAATTTTTGAAAGGAAAACAAAAAATAGACACGCACAAAACATCTGCCATATGAATGTCTGTATTCATACAAAGAATTGTGCCATGAAACCAAGCATTGCATAAAAATTTGGCACCATAGCTTAGAAGTGTATTGTAGCTAGGTTGTAAAAAGTGAAATATCTGCACAGCAGGGTTTATATGACTTTTCAAGGAAATGTTCATTACAGTGTTAAAAAGCTTAACAAAAATCACATAATCCGAAAGAAAAAAAAAATCCAAAAGTCAAAACCACACTTATTTGCATTTACCAGATGTAAAAAATATTTTTTTAAAAAACATATATTACATTACAAATTCAAGCAAATAGTGTTTTAACTGTAAGGTTTTCCTGTGAACTGTGGGACTAATGAAACTGCAGTCCTGACTAGTTTTCCTTCATGTCACCTAATACTCCAAGACCCCCAGCCCTTCTCAGAACCTGCAAATGCCTCTCGTTCTCTTCTGTGTCCCCTGCCTCCCCTCCCTCCTATGTCCTGTGCCCCTTCCCTCCCTACAAAATCCCAGATTTGGGATCCTATCTGTCATTTTTGGCCTGCTGACAGTAAGAGCAGGCTGTTGGTGCTGACTGACCATCCAGCTGCAGTCCTTCCCACACCAGGAGCATCAATAAACATTAATTGGTCATTAGTAATTTTTTTACTCCACCCTATTGCCAATGTTTCAGACATTCAGGGACTTAGTGTTTTTTGAGATCTCCATCAAATGTGGTTGAAAGTGGTCTGCAGGCTCAGAAGTTAATACTTTGAGAAGGAGCTATTAAACCTCATGATCAGAAACCAGGTTAAGAGTGCTAAGTAATAAAGTTAGTGTGTTATTGTTGATGTTTTCAGACTGATTTTTATTGATTGATTTTGTACATATCACATGTTTTTAAAGTCCAAAGTTGTCACAGCTTTGCTGACAAAGTGATGCACTGGAAAGATGTGATGGAGCTCCCAAGAGTATTATGAATAATTCCTACTTTTTTTAATCCTTTTTTTTCTTTTTCTTTTTTTTTTTTTTGTTTTGTTTTTAATGAGGCCTGGCTCCAGGCACAGCCCTACTCACAAATCATGTACAGGTTGTGAAATTTTTGCCAGCATCAGCAAGACTGGAGACATACTGTACTGTATTGACTACAGCATCAACTGTGAATTGTTGGTACAAGTTTTAAGTTGTCAGCATGCTGCATTAATAAAATTGCATTGAATTCTCTACACATTAGTTCAAGAATAGCCTCCTAATTTCATATTCAGAGAGGAGAATGTTCCCAAATAAACCTTCTCATAGGATGAGATTTCCTTTTCAGTGATAGTTTCGTGCCTACTTACAAATGCAGAGGTAGACAATTATGTCAGGAATATAGACCTTTGTCTGTAACCACATAGTTCTGTGCATGAGGGCATCTTCCATAGACCTGAGAGGATCAGGACGTAGCCGGTCTCTGCTCCTCCACACCTGGGTCTGGCCTAAGCTGTGGTCCAGCTTTAGAAGACTTGAGCTTTACGCCTGACCAATGGTTCCAGGGCAGCCAGCAAGTGAAGCAGAAGTGATTGTGGACTTTGCATGACCTCTTCTCAGCACTGTGGGAGCAGTTTCCAAGCATGTCGTATGTGAATGAGACATGTAACAATTACTGAGAATTTTTTTTCCCTTTGTTTTTTCCTGTTCCATGAGAGCAGGACTGAAACCCCATTCTCTTACCTTATTTGCTGATGGTGGTGGTGTTTCCTGAGTCTTATTAGACATGGAAGAGCAGAATTTATGGAGCTTGGTTCAGTAATAGTCTGTTGACCAGCACTGAGTATGTACATTTCATCATATTGCACTGTTTTATACCAACTGTACTGTATAATGTAAGAAAAATCTAGGGTTTTCACTGCTAGTATATAATGGCAGCAGTAACTGAATTGCAGCAAGGGATTTGGTAATCTTTGATGTTCTCTTCATTCTATTACTTCCTTATGTTCTGGTTATGATTTTCAGGTGTTGGGTTTGGGGTATTCTTTTCTTCATAGTATGTGTATAAAAGGTCTGTTGTTGATGAATAATCAAACACTTTAGAAGTTCTTTAACCTTTTCAGTAAATGAACAACATCCCTTAAAATAGAACTGAGTTCTGTAAAAGCCCATAAGACAGAGATAATATTGCTCACAAGTTATTTCCAAGTGGGTTATTCTTAAGTGGCCTAATATCAGTGCAGAAAGAAAATAATAGGTTATATTTCTTAATTCCTTGATACTATCTTTGTGCACTATGAATTCTGGAACAATCTCCTTTAAAAATGGTATTCCCTCAGGAGACAATAAAGACAAAAAGATGAAAGAATAAGATAACTGCAGTGAAGATTATTAACCCCCTAAAATAGGGCTTATGTCTGTGTTTGTAGTGTTTATAGTGTATGCTTCAGTATAATGTTTTGGTCCAACTGTGCCTCTTAGCTCCAGGAATCTTTCCATAGATCTTATGACATAATTGCCACAATGAAATTATATACTTTCCTGCACCTGACCCCTAGAGGGGACTCCGTGGTGCAGGTGACAGGAGTAGGAACTGAACTGAGGGTTTAGAAAGGCGCAAAAAGTATTAATACATTAATACAAAAGATATTAATACAACTGCATACATGCCAATTTCCTCCTAAAAGTTTCCTGGCAAATCTTAGATTGCCTTACTGCTGTCTTAAAGCAATGTAAATCCTGCAGTATCACCTGCCAGCTTTTGGACAGGTTTCAGGCAAGATGGTTACTGGCCCACAGACAGACATCTAGTGCCGCTTCAGTTAAGGTCTTGCTGTAGATCCCCATTGCTGCCTTATCATGAACAGCATCTTAAACATTAGTAATCTCATTAACACTCTTGAGTCCTCTGAAGATAGCACAGCCCTGATAAGGGTTAATCAGAGAGTTTTCATCTACAGTGTGTGGCTAGTCACTTGGGTCGCCCGAGTTAGATGCTCCTACAGGGCAGTGACCCAGTGACCCCAGTCTAAGGAGCTGCTGCTCTTCCAGTGCTGTGCCTCCCCTAGAGCCTGAGCACGCTGACTGACCCGACTCGGCTGCGGGAGCAGTTTGATTTTCTAGGGAGAATGGTTTGTCTTTTACAGTCCTGTGGAAGCAATCCCTCTCAAATTAGGATGAACATGAAGAATGCAGGAAGCACAAGAAATACATAACCAGCAGCTAGAGTTCCTTTCATAAAAAAGGTATTTTTGCTACTTTCTTTGCTCTGGTGAAACTACCTTTCTCTTGCCTAGTGGTGGAGAGCGGCCCGCTGTTAGCAACAGAGCCTGTACTGCTATTAACATTTTTGGATGTAAACATTTCAAAGTAATGCATAATAAAGATAAAGGACCCATCATTATTGTCATCTTAGTAAAAGTGCTTGTTAAAATAGGAGGGAAGGATGTATCTTATATGTCACTAGTAATAAAGGCAAATAAGCAAGTATTTGATGAGCCTAGGACTAGGTCTCACATTAATTTATGTGAGGAATGATACATTCACATTAAAATTAGTTTTTGCATACATTCCATTTTTGTCCTTGGAAAAGTAAGTGATGTATCGGGCACATGATTTTAAAGCATCTCCTCTAAAGAGAAAGCCCAGAGTTACAAAGGATAAGCGGTCAAAAAGAACTTATTTTTGACCAGTAATAAACTGATTTTCAGACTGATCTGAGAATTAGATATTTACTTTGTAGGTAACCATAATGTGTAGAAATAGTTCTTCACCTGAGAAGTGTGTGAGATAGGGTGTGGGATCCCACACCTGGGAGGGTGTGGAATATGCATATGGAAGGGGGGGAGATGGCTGGGACAGAGATGGTGGCAGGGGAGGGAGCATGCTGAGATGCTTTCAGCTGCGTGGAAGAGGAAGGTGGGCAGACAGTGCAACAAACAGAAAAAACAGTATCTGCTCAACACCCAGTCCAGTGGCTGCAACCACAATGCTGACAGCTGCAACGGCCCAGGGGAAGATGGTTGGGTACAAAGTCTCTCTGGTCTTTTTGGTTTCAAAACCAGTTTGCAAAGGTTAGGAGCTGAAGGTCTTAGCAATTTAGCTGCACAGATTCCTGAATCTGAGTGCTCATTTTTGATACGGTGGCTTTGTTGGGTTTGGAAGCTTGCAAATGCATAACTTCTTGCATTCAGGTTTTCTGAAATACAAACAGGACTTTTTTCTGAAATACAAAGAGGAATTTCCCTAGCACTTTGCGAAGCAGAGGGATGCCTGAAGCAAAGGATGTGGACAAGGGAAAAAAGCAAAGAGGTAAAAAGACCTTGCGGGTGGTAGGTTGCTGCCACAGTAGGTCTATGTAAATAAAGAACTGCCAGTTAAAGAGCCTGTCAACAGTCATTTGTCTCTGGGACTTTGCAGAGCAGGGTGGTTTTTAAAGACCTAAAATTTTGTTGGCTGAACCTTTACAGACCTGAAGGGGATCTGAACTGTATGTTCTTCAGATGGACATACTATAATTTCAAAACATAAATCTGTTACTATTAGGTAAGTTGTACACTCCACACTCAGTAGGGGAAGACTGCAGATGCTTCTTCAGCCTGAATAAAGACTTCAGTATTTGATTTATAGACAATGAGTAAAACAGTTTGACTGAAGCAAAAATCTGGCAGTTGCCTATTAGGCTGGGCTTTCATTTTTAGGCTCTGAATGAGCTAAAATGGATGATGCTTATTGCACTTTTGTGCAATATATTCACTGTGAATATAATTGTAATATAATTGCATTTTACACCAACAGTTGGCAATCTTCAGAATAAATGTAAATTTTTGGCAGATTTTTTTTTTTTTTTTTTTGTCAAGATTCAGAAAAGTGTTTTCCTGGTTAAAAAATAACCAAATAACAATGTCCATCTAAGTAAACTAGGATTTAATATGGGTCATGAATAATCAACAGCGATGGTTTCAGAACCTTCTGCATGTCAGTGTGCATAAGTGTATGTTTTTCCTCAGCTTTAATACATTGTTCCTTGTTTAAATTTCCACTGTTCTGTTTCGGTGATGGAAATCAAGAAATGTGAAAAATGCCAAGGGAGGTGATGCTGTAGACGGGGTTATTTATCTTGGAGCCTCCCAGAACAATGAATTACTGTCTGATGGAGGTAAATTTCTAGGTCCTGGGCTAACAGATTACTTGAGCTGCTCAGAATCATATTTCCATCTTCTCCCTTTTAATGTTCTATGCTAACACACTGTAATGACACTCATTGGCTTCTTGTTAAATGTGAAATAGAAGAAATACACTGTTTTATTTATTGTACCAAATGAAGAAAAAAAAGCCTGCTTTCATCTTTATGATGTGAAAGATGTTGGGGGATTTTATATCACTGCAGATGTTAGCAGATTTACACCATGTAAATTGGGTATGTTAATGATGTTCCAAAATGTTCTAATCAGTGTTTATTCTGTCATATTTTATTTATATTTGTTTTTCAAAATGTGTGTGTGTGTGATACAGAAAACTTGAAAATCATAATAAAGCAACCAGATTGAAATATAGGTTTCAAGTTAACTACAGAGATATGTGTTTTAATTAAAATAGTTCGTAAACATGTATTATGAATACTCAGAGGAGTCCTTTGAATTTGTATAGCAAAGTAGTGTTTTAAAATATTTCTTCTGCATTTATAACGGAAGTCCTTTGCAGCAGAAACTGGACAGTGTGCTTGCTGATGTTTCAGGAAAAATGCATTGACATCCTTTAAAAATACTTGAGAGTTAATATTTACAGTTTTTTATTCAAACTTCTAAGCTGAGCTCTTGGAAACTTTTCAATATGTTTCAGGCTGTGAACGTAAAGTTTTATAGTATTACAAGGAATGCAGATGATGGCCATTAGGTTGCTACCTAGGAGTTAAACACTGTGTTTTCCATTGCTTTCCAGATTGTGGCTGACCGTAAAAATCTTTGCAGGTTTTCTGGGGAGTTATATGGAATTTAGGTTAGGCACAGCAGATCACAGAGAAGCTTAGGCCGAAGAAAGGCAGGATTCTCCCCAGAACACATGCGTCCCTGTGTATCAGTATCAATGCACACACATTGATATTTAATATCACAATACAGGGAAGGTTGAGATCAAACTGAGAAATGGATATAGAGTATAAGTGTTTTCAGGACTAGGTGAAGCTGGGTATTAGATAAAGTAAAAGTGCAGTCTTGATGTAAGGTATCTAAATATTGCTTTAGGCATAATTTAACTTAGCCTACTGTTATTGTGATTGTAGTGATTCCTAGAAAGAGAAATAATTCAGTCTGTATTCTGAGTATTGTTGCACAGCTGTACCTTTGATTCTCTTGTGTAGGCTTTGTAGAACAGTAAGCCCAAGTGACACAGAATTCATATACTGAACTTGCTAGTAAGTTGTTTATGTCATCCTGAAATCGGTTTTTGGAAAAGAAGCAATCACTAAAGACTGCAGCATTGTTCAGCATTTGTGTACTTAGCTCTCATGCAGAAGTACAGTATATTTTTGATGTATTTGAAAGCCAAAAAGACAGAATCTCTTGCTTTTTATTTAATAGGCAAGTATGCTACACATACAGAAAAGCTTGAATTATATTCTGTTTTGTGTGAAAGAAATTATTTTCAGTTTGCCTCTCCACATGTACTGTTCTGTTGGAGTTTTTTGTGGGGGTTCTGTTTTGGTTTGTTTTTTTTTCTTTCTTTTTTAATCTTTATCAAGTGCTTTTTGTAATTATTTGCTTAAAGATTGTCTACATAAGTCTCATAAATTTAATCTTTTTTTTTTTTAATGTACAAATTAATTTACTGAATGTTAATATACTGAACTTGTTCAGGTCACTGAGTGATAACAGGATTGGTGGTGCAACGCCTAGAGACGTGTTTTATAGAGTCCGTGTGTTAAACCATGATCCCACTGAAACCAATGGGAGTCTTCCTGTTCACTTCAATGAAGTCAGAACTTCACATCAGTTTGAAAAAGCAGCACAATCCACTTGTCATGTGGTATTTGTCTCTGTGAGGCAACTGAAGGTGTAATATTAAAATTAAATATATCAACAAGGATATTTGAGGAGCAAAAATAACGGGGAGATGGATTTGCTGAAACCTAAATGCAGTCCCAGAGAACAGACTAAAGCAGGAACTGGCAGAACTGAACAAGCTATTTAAAAAACTGACTGTATATGACAGAATTCATGTTTTTTCTTCTGCAAGTTTGATGGAAAAGTTATAGCCATATTTAGGTCTCTCTTGAGCTAAAACTATAGGCACTTGCTCAGCAGATAACCTCTGCAGACAGTGACTTTGATAATATTTCAAAGGTAATATTTGTGCAAGGATAAACTGTTCTAGAACAATTTCTCAAGTGAATGAGAAACAAACAATTTTCTCTGAAGATCGGACCATTTATTTCCACTGTTTTGTTTCAAACAAAAGTATTTTTCTAATCGACTAATGGAGAAGAATATCGTATTTTGAATGTTTTGTCTGTCCTCTTTTTTAATTTTTGGCAGTCTGGACTTTTGTGACATCAAAAGACAGCTTTGGACTTTTTTAATTAAGGGGTTTCATTAATAATCATCATTCTTCATAACAGTAGTGAAGGGTAAATGCAAATAAAGAACTCTAATAAGACTTTGGGTTTTTTGTTCTGTATACCAAACAGATTCCCAACCTGTATTATTTACTACAGTACCACTGCTCCACAGCTGTCTTCTGTATAACAGGAAATGAGAAATCCCACTTCATATTGTGGGAAAGTGGCTTTAAGAACACTTGAGAGAGAACATGAAATATTAAAAGTTCCAGGCTAATCGCCTAAGAAGAGTGTGATCTCAGTGCTTTCCCTAGAATTCCAGACAATTTTGTTTGATTGTGTCACCTTTTAAGAGGTATTTGTGTACTCGATTACCGAGGAAAGAATAGTAATGTCTAGAGATTTCATTCGTGGCTTCTGATCTTTGTAAATTGAGATTAGTTTTCCTTACCTTAACGTGTAACTGTATCCACGTGCCCAGGCACTGACCCAAGCCAGTAACAGCCTAGAGTTTTGGTAGGACCTAGAATTATGTGCAATATCCTTTGATTCTTTGATTATTATTCTGCTTGATAATAAGTGAACTTTACAGGGGTGTTGATAACTACACTTTCTAGCAAACAGACAAATATCAAGTTCCAATTCTCTTGTTTTCATTCCCCATTGTCACTATTGCGTTTTGTACGTATTTGGTATGTTTTACTATTCTATTGGCCGACTCCACTGCAAGCAGAAATCAAATAAGCAATGAACTGAAGTCTGCAAAATTTAAACTGCAATCTTGTGCATGAAAGCACAAAACTGTGTGTTTGTACTTCACGACTGTAAGTTTGAAAACCCCAAAACTTATTTTCCTTGTAATGCGACTGAATTTATGCAGTATCAATAGAGAGAATTTGTTTTCTAATACACTTTGGGTACCTTTCTCTCTGTATATCAGACTGTAGTTTCACTGCAGATGTTGAACTTGACTAAGATATCACAACTGCAAAGACAGTGTAAGTGTTTACAGCACAGCATTTTTTTACTGGAGAGCACAGAATTTGGGGAATTGATCATTTTTCTTCTCTCCCCCTTGTGGTTCAGCTTTTGGCAGGTCGGCTTGCTGCATACAGAGACTGATTGATCTCTCACCGCGTGGAAATGGCAGGTGCTTGCTAGGCCCCCTGTGGGACTTACTTCAGTCTGCAGTGATTTCTCTTTCTTCATACAGTATTGTTAATAGGCTCCGTCTTTTGGTCTCTCAGTCTTTAACCAGCAAACAAAATTGAACCCGTTAAATATATCTAGCATTCCGTGTTTTAATTATGGTGCTTTAGTGCTTGATCACAGACACCTGGAGTTTAAAAGTGAATGAGTGCTTGCCAAAGGATAGAAGATTTTATTGTTCAAATTATCTGTATTCCACATCCTTCTACATTTAAACAAAAATGAAGCCTGGATAGACAGGATTTTGGCTCAAAATATTGTCTTCCCAACTGATGAAATTACAATTGATGCTATTTTTTTAAAGAACTGTGGACTCATGAATAAAAAAATAGACTTCTTGACAAAAAAGAAATGAATCTTCATTTAGGAGGTTTCGCAAAAATGTGTTTAAATCACGAATCTGTTAATGAAATAGAGGTTTATAGTGCTGATCTTTTTCACTTTGGGTATTGGTGAATTATCCTTGTATTTTCTCTGAATCATTCACTGAATTAATTTACCCTCTAATATTGGAAGGAATATTTATCAGTTAAGTTGTCTGTAGATTATTGGTTTGGAGAAGACCACCATGTTATTAAACAATGCTCTAAAAAGCAAATTTTAGGAAAACTTATAAAATTGATTTCAATACACCAAGTGGTGAGGCTCAAAAGTAATACTAGATAAATGCTTCTAACAGTCTTCAGTTAGAAGATTTCACTATGCTCCTGGGGCAAACTTGGGTATCGTCAACTGCCAGTCATGGGATCTTACTTTACCTTCATTTGCTGAATGGCAAAAATGCAGGATAAAAACTGTATAGATCTTTACAGGCTTTGACTGAGTCACTTTTTCTTCATTAATCTTTTCCTTTGATAAGATATGCTGGAATCCGAATTGATCAGAAGGTCTGTTTTCATTCCTTTCATTATTTTCTCAAATGTCCTCTGAAACCCCTCCATTTTATCAGAGATCTCCTAGATGACAGTTTTAGCAGAACTGAACAGACTGTTCCAAAATTGGTTGTATCTTGCACAGCAGTGCTCTACTGACTCAGAAGTGAAGGTCCTCCCTTTATATGCACATTAGGTAAGTCTCTTACAGGAAAGTTATATTCAGCCCAGTCACAGTCCCACAGCACTTTGCAGAGTTATTTTACCCCAGAATCTAGTATAAAATCCTGTAAGAATGCCATTCATTCTTTATTCATGTAGATATAGTCTTATTTTTGGCCATAATAATATTCTTTTTTTTTTTGCCTTTTTTTCCTATTCACACTTTACCAAACAATCACAATTGTTCTATAGCAGGGATCAGCCCTGCTCATTTACCTCCTCACATTATTTGTGTTACTGTGTATTTTACCAGAGATGATGTGGGGTGTTCATTGTGTTGCAGGTTACTTACATACAGGTTAAAAATCAAAGGGCCAAGAAGTCACCTATTTGCAGGAGAAAAAAGTTAAGATTTCTAGTTGTACAGTTAATGAAAGTGCTCCATTTATATTTGCAATTTGATAGGCAGCCAGCTAGCTAGTTTCAATAAGTTTCCTATTTTTTTTTTAACCTTTATTACTTTTTAAAATCCGTATGTCTTTCAGGTAAGCACAATTTCCAAACTGAAGGTTATCAGCATTTTGATTGAATCGGGAATTCCTTTGCATGCACGGAGAAAATGTAAATGCTATGAAATAAAAGTTCATATATAATGTGTCTTTCTTTATGATCTTCTGGTTTAACCGTAGGCTGGGTAGAAACAGTTAAGTGGGGCTTTCTATTCATACTACTTTAAAAATCTCATGTCTTCTACTTTTTAGAAGCTGGTGAGAAAAAATTATTCCTTTGTAAAATTAAAAAACATACTATGACTAAGAATGGGAGAGAATGATCGGATGCTGGCTGCTAGTAATTTCTCCATAAGGTTCTTAGGTATCATTGATTTGTATAAAAGCGTGGTGTATAACAAGTAAGAATACCCTAGTTCTACAAGTAGATTTTTTACTAAAATTCTATGTTTAGTTTTTCTTAATTTTAATTTAAAGAACAGAAGTCTAGACCTTTACATTAAAACTGATAAGGCAGTTAAGGTTTAGTTTTGCTTTTGGAGTATCTCATGCCTTCAACATAATTTTACAAGTTAACACACACTGGTTTTCTTTTGTGGAAATGAATAGAAAAACTCATAGAGTGTTAGTCTGTAAGAGATATTTTCCACATGCTTAAAATGTTGCAGTAAAAGTAGGGAAAAACCTATGCAGAATCCTTGAGGACCGATTAAGGAATCTTGACAGTCCTATGCCTGTCCATCCTGATTTTATTATAGGAAAGTCTATTCCTTTAGATAGCTACCCATAACTATGAGAAAGGCAATAAAAGACATAAATTAATCTACCAAATCAAAAGTTAGCCTGTGTGAAACTTAACTTTCAGTTAAGATATAAGGAATTGGAAGACCTCATCAATGGGGCTCAACATTTCATGGGGTTCAGTCTCAGTTTCATGAAGAGGTATGAACAGGAGGAAATATTTCTCCCACCCTACTGTTTACCAGCAAAGTACGACATTTCCAAGGTCTGCCTGTCTATGTAGACTCTCAGATTTATGCCAATGAAGGACAGAGTCACAAACATTGTTGCCATTATTTCTGTCCACTTATGTGCATAGAACTGCTGTATTGGATTTCTGCACTTAAGGTCACTCATGAAACTGAAATTCATCATTCTGTTCCTTGACACAGAATATCCAGAGTAACAACCATTCCTGCCACCATTTAAGTACAAAGTATATTGGATTTCTCCTTTTTCTTGCAGAGTGAGTAACATTTAGAATGTCACTCCAAATTTGTAAATTTGTGGTACTGAACAGAAACACAGACATTCAAAAGCATGTAGAAAGATTGATATTCTTCAAAGAGACAGACAGTTCAGACTGTGGCACACGGCATTACAAATCCTACTAAGCCAAATGTGAGGTCTGGTCTTGTTTTAATTCATGCTGCTGCCCATGGGAACTGACCTGAATGAGTGCTAAGTAAAAATGAAGTAAATTCCTAGGATTCTGGTCCTTGTTTCATCTGTTGAAATCAAATGAATGGGCCTGGGATCTCTTTCTTAAGATTTGTGTCATTTTTAAGGTACCTGAGTTGTACTCTCCAGAGTTGTGTTGCTAGTGGGATTTCTGTGTCCCAGCTTGGTGACTCCATGTTGTCTTAGATTCCTAGAGCAGAAATTACATTAAAAAGGGAACAGAATGAGCTCTGTTCAGGCTAACGTGGAAACGCTTTTCCTGAATTCTCAAAATTTCCTCTCTTAGCTTAGTTATTTCTCCTTAACTGGCCTCAGCTGCATTTCAAATACAAACCTAATATTGACAAAGTAAAAGAAATATCATTATTGTGATTTAATAACAGGTAGTTTAAGAAGTAATACATTAGTGTTCTCGTACCAGAGAGGCTGCTGCAGCAACAAAAGAAAAAACATTTTTAAAAAAATGGATTATACAAATGGGTCAATCTCCAGTGACCTTAGACTCTGTTACGGCATCAAGTTAGTTTTCTCACTTTCGGCAAACAGAATAAAGGATAATATTTTTAACCTTTTGTTTCTAAGTTCTTGTTGTGTCTTTTTTTTTTAGATGTTTTGTATTCCTTGAATTAACAAAGATTATATGAATTTGTTAATTACATTCTTTATTTAGAAAAAAATAGAAGTTTTGAGAATCGTGAGTATTTAAAAAAAAAAACAGGGATTTTAACTTTTAGGATGAAAAAACCCACCTGAATGTGACTGATCAAGTTGACATTCATCCATGCTCCAATTTGGGATAACACAGGGATAGAAAACATTGCCACTATGTTCCCAAAGGCTATTTACAGTAATTGTACAATATTAGTATCAGTTTTCCCTAAAGCAGTAGTTCTTACAATCATTTTGAATGCATTAACGGTAAATAATTGAAATAAATGAAGACGTACATAACTCTTCATTCACCAGCAGACTTTTTAAATACAAGCCTTTTTATTTCATGCTAGACAAGGCAATGCACATGAAGTGCTTAGCTCAGTAAATAAAGAGGGATGATCTTCTACAGGAAAGTAAATCTTGCTTGAAGGTATAATCAGTACTGTACTGTTAGTGCAAATCCAGCTTATGTACAACAATATAGGAATCAAGTCAGCTCACTGGTGCCTTCAACATTCAAGACCATTTTCAGCGACAAAAGGTACCGCACTTAATAATTTTAACCTCCTAATCTTTTGAGTCTGCCTCAGAAACGAGATATGTTCCTGTTTTAACAAAATGCGCAAGCTGTCAGACATTAAGTGTACTTAATGTACTGCACTATATAAAGCGCCATTAGGACACATCTGTATAGTAGAACACATATTCTTTGCAGTACTGAGAATTCATTTTGATTTCACCTGAGGCAGCAGGATTTTATTCTGGCAAAATTACAATGCAAAGTCACTTGATTTTCATCCCCTTTGCGCAATGTGTAGTTGGGAATTGCTAATGGTGTTCGCTTTAAAGCTGAAGAGTGGTATTAAGTACTTCATGTCTAACACCAGGAGGCCTTTCACAAAGGAGAAACAAAAGATGTGATTCTAGTCCCATTTCTAGAAAGTGAATTCAGTCATCACCACTGAAATTAACAGAACCGACAAAATTTTAAAAATTTTGAAAGGACCTTTGAAAGTTAATGTAGTTTATTGTTTAAAGTTTAATTCCTGATAAAATAGTTCTTTCTATCTTACCTACTTGCACTGTTTCTGTTATAATGTGTATACATAGACTAAAGAAAGAACCTGAAGGTGTATGCTTCTTATTGTGAACGGGCGTCACCATTAAAAGATCAAGATTTGCCAACGCTTTCAAATGCAGCAGCATACCATAATTACTTTTCTATTCTAGGCATAGAATTGGGTTGTAACTGTTGGCAAATTCAGATTTTTTAATGGTGCCTGCTTTAAGTAACAGCCTTTCAATTATATGCACTAGCAAAAAGCTGCTGATACCCTGTTCTAGCAACCCAGGTATAAAAGAGCATTTTGAAGTGCCACATGAAAATAAGATAGTGGTGAATAATAAGCTAGAAAATATGCTTAAGGAATCACTTTACTATCGTTACCGTGTACAAATTATACAGGAAGAGCTGAGGGCTGGCATCTGTTTTTAGCTCACTTCTGTGCACTGCAAGCTTAGTGTTGCTGTTTGCCTACAGCTATTTTTGCAGTTATTAAGAATCAGTCAGTCATACAGCTCCTAAACAAAAGAAAATTATTTGGTGGCTGCATATACTTAGATGGCTCTCCAAATGTCCAAATTTTGTTTTTCATATGCAAGGTGGGCAAAATCAAACTCCTAATGATGTGTATTAATTTTTTTTATTCCAACTGCATACCATGATAACTCTTTGTAACTTCACAGTTTGACTCAAGAGGAAGAGAAGGTTTGGTGCTAGGTAATCAACTGCATTTCTTATTTTAAAATGTCTAGAATTATATCTAGGTTTGCTTTATCAGTATTCATCCAGCAATGTCTTCTCTCAGATACAGACTGATGTAAATTGTTTCCAAGAAATCTATCCTGGCTCCACTGAATTTATGCTTTTGCATTTGTTCTTTTTGCTGAATAGAGCAGACTTTAGAGGTTTGAAGGTGCCATACATTTTCAGTATTTTTCATTTGGAAAATAATTTTTGAGAACATTATTACATGAGTGTTCAGTCATAGAATTTCAGGCTTTTTCTTTTTTGGTAAAAGCACTGAGACCTGCAGTTATCCGTACACAATGCAAGGCTATGTACCGACTTTGGTGTTCATTCAACTCTGTAAACTGCAAGCTGAAAAAAACTCATATATAAGATGTTTCTTTTTTCTTGAAATTATACTGTGTCATTACTGATTGTTAAAAAAAATCTGTTTACATTGCACCTAAACCAGGCTCAAACACCTTTATTGTGGGAAAGGCAAGAGAAGTAGATTATCATTTTAAATTCTCAGTGCTGTTAGTTTACAGTATAATTCCAGTTCCACGCGTTCCTGGACTTCAACTTCAGAATTTCTCTGCTTGGTCCCCAGCCTACTATAGTCACAGAGAAGGCTCCTCAAGAGCTCCTCAGGAAAGACTGATACTATGATTTGGAAAGCTCCTTGAGCTGCTGTTCAACGTGACAGTTTCTTTCTAAACATTCTGGGTTTTGTTTTCAAATGTGAATCAGGAAGAAGTGCAATTCTGAAATCAGCATGGTTAAATTGCCTAATTAAATATGATAAGAGGTTTTAGTTTTCTGTTGTTGACTAGACTCCTGTAGAGTGATAAAGGCACAGTTTAATTGCACATTAGGTGAGTTATGGATGAAAATACAGACAGGGAACAGGACTCATTGAAGTGTAGATATCGGGACTCCTATTTAGATTCTATGGAGTGAAGCAGATCCTAGCAGGCAGTGATTTCTCTCATTCTTAAATTATCTAGTGTATATGGGTAAATTAATAGTTTTCTACAAGTTTTTGGCTGTGAAGAGAGCCTGAGTGTGACTGAGGATAGAAATATTGTATATGTAAGGTGAAGTCTAACTTTAGGTAAAACATAACAGAATATGTCATGTAGAAGGCACCCATGTTCTTTCAAAAAAGTCTTAGATGAAAAAAGGAGTATATGCACAGTGTAGCACAGGTATATTTAGTCTACAATGCACAGAGTCCACGTAGACAAACAGCACATGGGATAAATATGACATCCCTGGATGACATGGCTCGATGGAGAAGGAGAACGTGTCCCCAGGAGTGACAGCCTCAGTAAAGAATGGCATGACTGTTGAGTAGTTCCTGGACTTTTTTTATTTCTTAGTAAGAAATCTAATAAAAATCAATCTGAAAAGAGTTTTTTTTAGTTAGATCAATATCCAGGTCTTAGAAAGTTTAACTGCATTTCACTGTCTTTAGTGATTCTAATGCTGATGAGCACAAGGATGAAATAGCTGATCCCACTTTATGAAGAATCAGAGATAAAATGTCAATAACTTTAAAGAAAAACAAAACCTCCTGCAGTTTCTCACTTATGATATATTTTCAAATAAATTAAAACATTTTCTTGACTTTGTGATTAAAACAGAACATGATTCTTTGGCCCTCACTAAAAATAAACTGTGCTGATGGCAAAGCAGGCTTTCTGCTTTTCTGGTAGATCAACAAAGAGGAATTTGGTGAAGCCTTAACGGTAGTAGTGCCAAGAGAAAAATACTATTAATTGGCTTAGACTTTCCTATGTATTACTATATTTCTTATGGACTTATATAAACCAAGTCACAGACTGATGTAAACTGAAGGCACTGTGGGAACAGAACAATGACGCAGAAGGCAGCTGTTGGATGCAGAAAATAAAGACTGAAAACCCAGAACAGTATTTTTTTTTCTCTCTCTGAGATGATAGTCTCAAATCTTCTTTTCAGGAATAATATCTAAAAACAGTTCATACAGAAGTGTGAATTTTACACTGGAGTTATCCCTTTAAATGATTACTTGTTAACAGGCAGTCTGATGGAAACTTACATTAGAATTAGGCAGATATAGGTAAACTATAGACATGATTATGGCAGACACCAATTAGAAGCTTAGAAATGAAAAGTTAATGAAAACTTCCTGCTCATGTTCTTACAATCTTTGCATTTTTCAGTGGCAGCTTTGGTTTAGAGAAGGAAAGCTCACAGCAGAGAAACGGTTCTGAGATAGAGTGCTAAAGAAAAGCTGTGTTAATCAGGGGGAAAGATAGCCCTTATAGAGCGCTGTGGGTTTCCAGACACAGGTCAAAAGTGTTTTGCTATTAACGCTTCAATATCTAGTCCAAACAAAGAGAAAAGGATGTTGGAAAAGAAGTTGCTATTTTGAAGTAACGGCAGCATCTACTGCCCACGGCATTGCAACTGCTGTGGGTGTGGGTGTGGGTGCCAGGTGGGCAGACTCAGGATGCAGCTGGCCGTCATGCCGCAGTGTGCTTACCAATCAGCACTAAAAGCAGGAACCCTAATCTGACTCTAGATTGGTCCTACCAATCCATTTTGGTCCAAGTAAAATGATGTACTGCAGATGCTCCCTCATCAAAAGGAGCAAAGCAGTAGCAGATGTCAACAGTCTTTCTCTGTGGCACCAAATTATGTTCCTACGATGTAAAAAATAAGAAGGAAACAAGTAATGTAAAAATGCACTTAACTGATCAGTGCCGTTCAGGTGAAAACCATGACAGGCAAGTACTTACATGGATTGCTTGATGACAGGCTTGTAAGGAAAGTGGTGTACTGTTCACACCTTTGAAGGAAGCAAGACTATATCATAGGAGAATGGTAATTTTAAAAAAGAATTACAGTGTCTTGAAGTCAAGGAAGAAGTTGAGGGGCTTTTGGAAACACCTGTACAACCCAGTTCTTATGTCCCTAAATTCTTTTTAAGTTGGAGTATAAACCAGGGATTTTTGTGTTTGGTTTTGTTTTTTGTGTTTGGGGGCTTTTGTTTGTTGGGTTTTTTTGCTTGGTTGGTTTGGTTTTGTTTGGTTGTTGATAAAATATGAGAATGCAGGTTATGGTTTAGCAGGAATATTGTTGAATATCCACTAAGATCCTCACTGTCCTTTTTTTCTAGCTGGGGTTTGGTGGGTTATTTTTTTATTTTTCCTTAGAAATTTACATTTTTAATTGTAAAGTCCTTGTTCAAGTTGCTTCCAGAAAAGATTTAAGGCCTCATATAAATTCTGTAATATGCTGTGACATTTATTACATTGTCTACTTTGTCCTTCGATAATATTCTACCAAGGACAATAAAAATACAAACCCAAACGCACAGCCCTTCTGCATCACTGCGATAATTAATCCCAGCAAAGTGACTTCTAAGAACGCCTTACTAATGTCAGGGGCCAGTTTGGTTCCCAGCAGCCCTAAAAAATTAAGAAGAGAAGGTGACAAAAAAGTGGAGGAAAGCATGCATGACTTACAATGATTGGTCTATCTCAACAGTCTGCTTTTGGCATTATATAGTGTATATTGCACAAGCTGACCTCTTTTCAAAGGGAGTCACAGCTCTGGAGAGGGCATGCCAGAGGGGGAACTCTGTCATTTTTTCAAAGGGTTATTGAAGGCCACTGGCTGAGTAGATGGAAAAATGAATGAGAATTTCAGAACCTGGCCTAATGGAACGGTCTGTGTAACAATTACTCTTATGACAAAGTTTTTCGGAACAAGAGCTCTAGGAGTCTAACATAATAGGATTCCATCATAAAATCCTACCTTGAAACAGTACTTTTTTTCGTGAATAGTGCAGGATTTCTCACTTTACAGATAAGTATTTACAGGACATATTGGGTGCAAGAATAGTTATTTCTCCTTTTTTTCTTTTGCATATAAATTTCCACTTAGCCTAATTGTTCCTTTAACCAACATAGCTATGTCTTTATTTGTCAATTTTTGGAAAAGACCCCAGAATTCATACGGTTTTGTAACAGAATCTATAATTACAAGTGAGTTTCACGTTATAATTTTAATGTAAAATCTGTCATTGGACTTTAAACTACCAGTGGCAACACAAAATTATTCAATGACGTGTGCATATCATAAAAGCAACCTCTTTTTCTGCATTTACTCCAGAAGAAATCTAAATTTACTGACTTCAGTTGTGTTCTGTCTTTGCTGAAAGCTGCCATTATGTGAACTCTTAAAACTGCTGAGAGGATGATGGAAAAAGTAGTTTGTAAGAAGCAAACTTTAAAATCAAGCATAACGTGGTGTGCGTGAGAAAATCAAGACAGTTTAAAGATAGTAAGTTTGACTGGATGTACAAATAGTGAAGGTATACTACATGGGATTTATAGAAATATCTTTAAAATACTCTGACTAACAGTAAAACTTTTTGAGTCAGTGGATAAGCTAACTAAAGACTAAAATATGACAGCAAATAAAGGACATGCCTTAGAGAGGGGGAAGGTTGCCACTCAGAGGAGAATTTGCATTTTGGACACCAAAGATCAAAGAAGAGCTGAGCATCATCACAACCATATTTAGTAGAGATTTAGTATCCACATTCTCTTGAGATGAGAAAACATAAGGCATTAAGAGTGACTTTTTGCAAAGCAAGTGAACATGTTCAGCATAAAGAAAATATCAAATATTCTCCAGTCTGTGACTTGGGCACACATGTGGAGAGAGATGTATCCCCTTTTCTCAGACATTATTCAGTGGAACAGAGGGATGAATTGCCCTTTGAAGCAATTTTACTCTTCCAATTGATTGTAAGGATAACTTAAAGGACTGGATTAATTGACTTCTTGATGGCTATAATGAGTTGAAGTATTAATCTTGTGAAGTTCAACAATTGAAAATGCAGACTTTTGCAGCCAAGGAAGAATAGCCCCATACACCAGTACAGGCTGGGGGCTGACTGGTTGGAAAACAGCTTTGCAGAATAAAGCCTGGGAGTCTTGCTGAACAGCAAGTTGTACATAAGCCAGTAGTGCTCCTTGCGGTGAAGACCAACAGCCTCCTGGGCTGCATTAGACAGAGTGTCACCAGCAGTGAAGAGGGAGGTGCATTCCTCTCTGCTAAGCGCTGGTAGGACACATCAGGAGTGCTGTGCCCAATGCTGGTCTCCCCAGGATGGGAGAGACATGGATTTACCAGGGCAAGTCCAGCAAAGGACCACAAAGATTGTTAAGGGCTCGGAGCATCTGGCACATGAGAGGCTGAGAAAGCTTGGGATTATTTAGCCTGGGGGTGAGAAAGGTCAGGTGGATCTTATCTGTGTCTGTAAGTACTTAATGGAAGGCTTATAAAGAGAAGGGAGTCAGACTCTTGTCAGTGGTGCCCAGTGAAAGGAGAAGAGACAATAGGCACAAATGGGAATACAGGAAATTTCACTCTTATGTAAGAAAAAAATTTTTTACTTTGAGGATGGCCAAACACAGTGGGGTTGTGGAGTCTCCATCCTTCAAGATATTCACTTCAAGATATTCACAACCTAACTGAACACAGCCCTGGACAACCTGCTCTAGTTGACCCTGGTCTGAGCAGAGGTGTTGGATTAAAGAATTTCCAGATGTCCACACCCATCTCAACCACTCTGCAATACTAAGATCCCTTGATTCTGTGATGCAGTCTATGTAAAAAGAGAGGAGGACAAGCACAGGGGTACATTTTTTAACTGGCATTGGGCATTTGGGTTTGTGATGATTTCTCTAACCACAGACATCAAAAATGTAGACGTACAAGTCGGAGATATCCACCCTAGCCTCTACCTGTAATTTACACAGACAAATGAGCACTTAGCAATGTACTGACCTATCTCAGATGCTTATTTGAAAATAAGATAGATTGCTCTCTGGATGTGTGTTTGGTTTTTTGTTTGTTTTTTTTTTTTTTTTCCTCCAGTGACTGCAATGTGAGCACAGTGTCCAGTTTGTTCCAAGGTTTTTAAGAGTCAGATATCTAGAAAGCTGTATGCAGTCAAGAAAAAACATTCAGATCTTCATTGTATTTTATTAACTATCAGATACCCACTGTAATACTTTTTTCATGCTAACAAATATGTAAGATATGCCCTATTCCAGTATGTAGAGTATTAACAAAAACCCTAACAACAAAAACTCCCAACTTGGAACAACTGAAAGACATTGGTATGTTAATGGTTAAAATACACAGACTGTTAATCTGAGAATTGTTCCATGAAGTTTATATGAAGTCACAATGCACATCCTCCTAATTTAATCAGACATTAAAGGCTAGAGTCATTGTGAGTATACCCTAAAAAATGGAGGTGTATTCATTATGCAGATGCAAACATCTGTATTTGTGTGCAAACCCGGGGTTTGAATATATGAACGTGGTAACTGCGTGCACTGTTACACTAGAGGGAACAAGAGACAAAGAAGAGCCGTGCAACAGTGGAATTCCCTCAAGGAATACTCTCTGATTCATCCGTCACATACTGAAGCCTTTTCAGAGGGTGCCAGACCTCTGGAGAGGGGATGCTGGAGGAGGAGCTCAGCCACAGTTTGAAACGGTTCAGAGCTTGTTTATTGCTGCTCAGCTCAATTCTGCTAACCTTGACTGCCCTCCCCAGTATTCCTGTGGCTGTCACCTGCAAGAGTAGCTTTTTCTGTCATCTGCACGCCCATGTGTGCCCAGCCACAGCCTGGAGAGTATTTAATGCTTTCTTTATGCTGAACATACCTGATTAAATGAATCATCAGTATAATCCCGCTGAATTCAATACCACTTGTGTTTTGCCCATTTTACCCTGTGGTTATCAATGGAGATGTAAAATCTAAAAACAACTAAACAATAGCCGTTGTTTTGGGAGGATTCAGATATCATCTCCATTTTATGCTCTGTTGCTACACAGCAAACAGAAGGAACTAATTTTAACTAACCACATCCAGCACCGGCGTTGTGCTGACATCAAGGTCAATATGCAAACAGAGTAAATAGCAGTGTGACATTAATGTTGAACATCATTAGAAAGGAAAGCATATCCAAAAAAAAAGAAAAAAACAAACACCACGATATGTTTTCCAAATGGAAAATAACATGTATATAAAGCATTCAGCAGGTGACTGTAAGCAAAATAGAGAGAAACACTTTGAAAATGTAACTGAGGGAGTAGTTCAGAAATTGTGTTGCATTCTACCGAGAGTAAATCAAGTAACTTAAAAAGAAATGCAAGCATTACATAATTTTTGTTTTGGTTTGTTCCTACTTTCAATTAAAACGAAGTCGGTGCCCTTATTTTAGTACAACCAGTCTAAGACAGCAGACTTAGGCCAACGGGGGGGCTGTCTCTGTTTCTCAGCTATATTTTTAGTTGCATTTTAGTTTTCTGTAGAACAGTTTCTTTAAATCATCACCATAGCTCTTCAAGTTAACCACAACGGTTAATGCAAGTCTATGTGTATATACAAACATATAGGCCAGCCTGTGTGTATAAAGCTGATATATATTTAATATGTATCATGCAACTGTTTGGTTTTCTTTTTTGTTCTATGTGCCAGGAGCAGAGGTTGGTGGGGGAAAGAGAAGGAGGGTGTGGAATGGTGGAAGGTGTTTCTTTCAAAACTTCACACATCATCAGTTGCTGTGACTTACCTGACCTGCCTACACAAAAGTCACTCTAGCTAGAGTATGTATGATTGCAAAAGTGAAAGAATAAGCTAAGAGTAAAGGAAACATCATCATTTCATTACATATTTTCAGTGTAGCCTCTCAGCCAAAATCCTGAACTTCATTTAAGAGACAGTAAAAGATGTGTTAACACAAATTTCATTCCATTAAAAAAAAAAGTGCATTATAAGCAATAGTAGGAAACATTGTCATTCCCCTCCCACTGCTGCTCCTTCTTGGGCAAGACCTATTTTTGAGCTGTTCTCATTCAGAGAACGAGTTGCTACTTTTGGCTTTGTTCCCAGAGTACTGCATACTTGGTGGTGTGTGAGGCATTGCCTCTTGGGGAAAAGGGAGGAGGGGGACTGAATCACGGCATTTAATTCTTAATGATTGTTCTGCATGGTCAAGAGGACACAGAGCAGGCAATGCTCTTTATTCATTACTTACTGTTATAGCTATTGGCAGCCAGCCCTTTTAATTTAGTTATCAATACTCAGTGCCTTTAATCTTCTACTTTAAAGCCAGTCCAAAATAAGTACTAGCCAATGAGCATCTGCTAAACAGGAATATTGGTGGATAGATATGATTTAAGGCAGTGCTGCTAAGGGCCTACCAGTGTGAGTCCAGAGTAAGAGTTATTTGGTATTCTCTTGACAAATCTTGTTTCTTTATGATGATAGTTGCTTTTCTGACAAAATATCTGACAACTAATAGTGTGTGGAAAAATTCATAGCTGTTGCTAATAGATGAGCTTTTCAGATTATCCCATCGGTCTCCCTGTTGGTATCAGACACTCTTCTAAAGTACATTTTCAGTACATCAGTGGACAAGGGAAGAGATATGGATGTTATCTATCTGGAGTTCTGTAAGGCCTTTGACACAGTCCCCCACAACATCCTCCTCTCTAAATTGGAGAGATATGGATTTGATCGGTGGACTGTTCGGTGGTTGAGGAATTGGTTGAATGGTCGCATCCAGAGGGTAGTGGTTAAGGGCTCAGTGTCCAGGTGGAGATTGTGACAAGTGGTGTCCCTCAGGGGTCCGTATTGGGACCAGAACAGTTTAATATCTTCATCAGTGACATAGACAGTGGGATCGAGTGCACCCTCAGCAAGTTTGCACATGACATCAAGCAGAGTGGTGTGGTTTACACGCCTGAGGGACCGGGTGCCTTTCAGAGGGACCTGGAAAGGCCTAAGAAGCGGGCCTGTGTGAACCTCATGAACCTCAACAAGGCCAAGTGCAGAGTCCTGCGCCTGGGTTGGGGCAACTGCACTATCAATACAGGATGGAACATGAAGGGATTGAGAGCAGCCCTGAGGAGAAGGACTTGGGGGTACTGGTGGATGAAAAGACGGACATGAGCCGGTGATGTGCGCTTGCAGCCCAGAAAGCCAACCGTATCCTGGGCTACATCAAAAGAAACATGTCCAGCAGGTTGAGGGAGGTGATTTTGCCTCTCTGCTCTGCTCTGGTGAGACTCCACCTGGAGTACTGTGTCCAGCTCTGGAGCCCTGAGCACAGGAAAGACATGGACCTGTTGGAGCAGGTCCAGAGGAGGGCCACAAAAATGATCTGAGGGCTGGAGCACCTCTCCTGTGAGGACAGGCTAAGCGAGTTGGGATTGTTCAGCCTGGAGAAGAGAAGGCTCTGGTGCCTTTCAATATTATTGTGCCTTTCAATACTTCAAAGGGGCTTATAAGAAAGGTGGGGACTGACTCTTTGCAGGGCCTGTTGCGATAGGACAAGGAGTAATGTTTTTTAAGTACGAGAGGGTAGATTTAGACAAGGTATAAGGAAGACATATTTTATGATGAGGGTGGTGAAACACTGGACCAAGTTGCCCAGCGAGGTGGTAGATGTGCCATCCCTGGAAACACTCAAGGTCAGGTTGGAGGGGGGGCTGAGCAACCTGATCTAGTTGAACATGTCCCTGCTTATTGCAGGGGAGTTTGGACTAGATGACCGTTAAAGGTCCCTTCCAACCCAAACTACTCTACTGTTCTGTGATTCTATGATTTTCTATTAGTGAATCAAGCTTGGATTTCACTATCCCATGGAGTGAGATTTCTACATTTCAAAAGCTGCTGAATAACTAGAAAAGTGTTACTGACTGGGAGTTTTCTCTGTATATTTCTTGTCTTTTTTTTTTTTTCCCACTCTGGCTTCTAATTACATCCCAGAGTACCGTATAGTATAATTCCATTCTTTTCTTGGGCCTTCTACTATTGCAAGCTGATACTATTCCTCGTTTTCATCACTGGTCTGTGGTAGTAAGAGCACTGAGTTCTTTGGAATATTTAAGTGATTTAAGAAGTAAAGATCTAAGCATTTATTCCTAATCTCTTTTTTTTCTCTGAAAAAACTTCCATTTTGCCAATCTATTTCTAAGAATGCAGTACCTTTATTTGAACACAGTATTCCAAATAAAGTGACTTCATAAGACAAGATGATAATTCTCTTTCTTTCCAATGATTTACCTGCTAGATTGTAAAATTTACTGCTGTGGAAGTTCATTTGGTTAATAATGAATCCAAGGCTTGGCTCATTTATAGAACATGAGGTTCTATAAATGAGGGGTTTTTTTCTTCTGCACTGCAGAAGAACCTTTAACCAACCACTTAATATGTATGCAGAGAAGAAAGAAGATGCACACCATTGAATTGATAATGCTGATTTCATCCTGATCTTCTGGAAGGGCATGAAGAGAACAGTTCAGTTGATCTGCTGTACCTGTCCCCTTTGGAGTGGGTTGACAAGCTCTCTGGATCCATTGATCAAATGGACTCAGGCTTTGGTTCAGTTGTCCGTGCATAGGTGTCTAATGCTATTAGAGATGCCTTGGGTATATCTGCTAGCCTCCAGCCTCTTCTTCAGAAGAGTGTCCCTGAAGTCCTCTGTCATACCTGCTAGTCCCATGAGGTTGTCTCAGATACCCTAAGAACACATTTTAAATGGAAAAGCAATAGACATCTGTGTTTAAACAGCTGACTGAAACTCCAGTATTTTGCTGACTAGACTGGGGTCTTAGATATCTAATTCACATGTAGATACCTAAATTTGGTGTCTCAATTTGTGAGTCAAATCTCATTCACCTCAATGTCTACAGCTGAATGAAAGGAATCTCATCACTAGATGAGGTGATATTTTGCCATCTGAACTAAAATAACCAGTAGGTACTGAGTAGAACAAGGGACATTTAGAGGAGAAGGGTTTACCACCTGGCTTACTTTTTGTTGTCTTTCTTTTCCTTGATCACAATTTGAAATTAAATAGTCTTTTGCTACATTGTGTTTATTAGAAGTCCTATGTTTTGTTCTCTTTGTTGCTTATTTTGTAAAAAAGCTACTCTACAGGTGAGGTCACACATGACAGCTGGGCCAGTTTCATAGTATAATCTGTCATAAACTGGTATGTAATTGGTCTCACATTGTCCCCTTTTTGTTCTTTTCAAAATCCTGTCTTCAAATTGGCTGGGTTTGTCTAATAGATTAAACCCATGCTTTTTGCAGCAGTTCCAGTAACATTATTGCAAAATATTTTTCTCTGACTTCCACCAGTATATTTATTTATTTGACCATTTCTTTTCTGACAACTGATTTCTTTTTCCCATAGTGAGTTCAGTACTGTCAGTTTTGAGCCCTGAAGAACTTAATAGCAGCTTCACTCCACATTTGCTATAATCAGAAAAACAGTATCAACCACACCAAAGGGAAATTTAGGGATTCTCATTAAAATTCATGTGTTTTTTAAAAGCCCTAAAACATATCTTCACATTCCTCCTGGACCTTTCTGACTGCAAACTGAAGAAGAAAACACAACACCAGTTTACTGTTAGATTACATTTGAAAAGTTATCTCCAAATCACAAAGACTAAAAAAGAATGCAGCGAGTGCATGATGCTACAGAACCTGGTTGTTCTCACTTGAGAACATTTTCTTATTTTCATGGTTCAGTTGAATTTTCAAGGTATCTTGTCTGGGGTTTTTTTTTGCCTTTGATCTACCTGGAGAATCCAGGCCATTAACAATGACTCCAGCATCTTTGGGAGTACTTTAGCCATGAATTGAATCTTATGCCCTGTTTCACACACTTCTGCACTCCCACAGTGTAGCTGTTCTATCCCAGCTGATTAACTGATGATGAAGGACTGAGTTCAAGGAAACACTTCTTTAAAATCTTGTGTAAAATGTCATTTAAATACATGCTTACTGATGTGTTCTTCAATTCACTTAAAATATGTCTTTATATTTAACATGTTTAAACAGTCTTCCTGCATAAGGATGCATCAGACAGCTAGCTGCTTCATGGGGTGAAGAAAATACTGGTGATTGTAGGTAGAGATGAAGATTAACAAATTGATTCCATGGAAGTTTGGTGGTTTTCCACTTCACTCATTCTTTTCCCAATATTAACTTTATTCCTGCAGGATTTATTATTCCTGCATCCCTTTTATAAATGTCACAAGTATAAAATATGACCTCCAGTAGAACTTCTTTGACAGACTGTCATTATGTGTTATCCCTCTTAGGAAGGAGGCAGTGAACGAGGGCTGTGAGTGTCATCAGACAATTCTTTGTCAAGAAAGAGTCTATGTTTGTATGATGTGCTTCTCATATAGTTGTTTGTTAGAGGTTTTTCCATTCACTATTTATCTAAGTTGGAATAATCATGGATTGCTTCTCTAAGAGCCGTACAGACAGCATCAATTTTAAACTAGGTGTCTGCATGGATTTTTCCCTTTAAAGAATTTCCAAATATTTCTTGTTGCCCTTTTTAGAGAATGAAAATGTACCATCAGGCTAAAACTTTCTCATACATTCAGCTCTTTTGTCATTCCTGCTTATATACATCTTTAAATCTTCTGCAGCATAAAACGAAAGAATGATAACACATCTAAGACAAATTGAGAGAAGCTGTTTTTAATAGATACACAAACATTTTCTGAGGAAAATTAAAATGGTTTAGATTTTTTAAAAGTGTCCTTTAAACAATAAGAATGTCAGTCGCTATGAAGTGTTACATGGTTGTGACCTGTCAGCTTCAGTCTCTGTTGCCTTGGTTGCTCTGATTGAAAGAACTTGTGCATAATGCTGCAACCAACGATGCCTTGGGAATCTCAGGGCTACCACAGAGAGAGCTTGTAAATAACAGCTTCAGAGGCTGACGTTTATTACAAGAAGAAATCAGTGGGCATTCTGCAGCTAGGCCTGCAGCTCAGTGTGGCTTGACCGCCCTCTAGTTAGGGGTCGACTTCTTCTCATTTACAGAAAGGAGGATCCATTGACCCACAGTCTCAGGAACTCTGGTAAATACATCGTGATCAAACCATCATAATTTCTCCTCCCCAAACAGCTGCTTTCCTGTCTGTGACAGACTGACTCCCTCATCACAGTGTTCTGTTCAAAAGTGTTGGCTTTAAACAGCTGCCGATAAACAGCTCCTTTTTTTAATGCACTTCAAACAATAGTGTCTGTAAAGGTAAGTATTTGTAAGAGAAGTACTCTTTAAAGTCTGAGAAATTTTTTAAATTAGTTCTTTCTTGAGCAGCAGCAAGAATCAGTATGGTTTGAAGCAGTAAGTATTTAATATGCTTGTTCACTGTGTTAATTTGCCCCAAGTAAATTTTTAAAGCTAAAATAATCTCCCTTTGGCTTTGTATAGCCAGCACTATAACTGTAGCCATTTTTAAATGAAGCTCCCTTATTGTCTATGCGTATGTGAAGTAGGTAATACTACACAAAAAGCATGGGCTTAAATTAGCTTGATACAAATACATATTTAAGAGCTTAACAAGCCTGCAAGAAAAATAATGGTACTGATAAGCATTAGAATGGCTCACTTGCAAGCCTTTTTGTTTAGTTGCCTTTTCCTACTTGCACTTTCAAAGGAATGATGAAATGCACCCAGTAAAGAAATAAAGCCTACTATAATATCCCAATAGAATGGAAAAGTTTATTTTAGTTCCACTAACAAGTTTAGAAACTCTTGAATTATTAGATTTGCTGTGAACTAAAATGTGCAATGCCTATTAAAAAAAAGTGGGAGATTCTGTTAAGCATATTAAGATCTGTTATGCTACATAAATACATCTATACCTACGTAAGAAACAAACATCCTGACTATATAGCTGATTATGAAGCGTACACTCCTATTGCCTGTGTGTAATTTTGTCTGGACTTCTGTTACAGTCGGTAATTAAATAGCATAGTGATGGGCTTATTGCAAGTACGAGAAAGTACTAAGCAAAACAGAAATTATAATGAAATTTGAGATGTCAGTGACAATTAGCTGTGTTATGAATATTCATTTCGTATTCATTCTGGATAGTGCCATTTTTCACTATCTTTAATGACTGAATAGTGTTTCAAGAAATAGAGATATAAATAATAGTCATGTGATAATTAACATGGTTTTTCCTGAATGTTGTAGCACTTGTCAAGTGCCACGTGGGCTGGAGCAATGACTAGAAAGTTAATTTTCAGACATGGCCAGCTCAATGTGTTTAGCAGGACCATTTGACATTCTTGCAGAATCGCTAATTTACAGGAAGATAAAAATCTGCTTGTAAGTGTTCTCACTCATGCTGCAGTGTCATTACAGAGGCTGAGTGCCACACTGGAATTACACAAGTGTAAATCAGAATCCCACATGAGGGGTGAAAAGAAATGGAGTAATAATGAAGAAGTGCCCCCAAAGAACAGTCACCTCCAATTAATTTGGGGAAATGTGATTCACTGTCCCGCTTTCAGACAGGCACATGCATATTGACAGAAAACTAAGTATGTGCTTAACCGCTTGTTTTCAGTCAGGATGGAGGTAACCATGATAGCGAAAGGGGTAGCCCTCTGTGCAAAAGGTAGTCTTTGGCTATGTGATCTTAATGTATTCTGAATACTTCTTTACACTTCTTATAGTGTTCTGCTAATATCCCCTACTAAGGCTGTGGGATAACCTCCCAGTATTGTGCTAAAATGTACTGGTGTGCACTCACACTGATGAACTGCATTGAGTCTTTCGTTCAGTACCAATATGCGAAGCCACGCAGTCCATGGAACAATAACGGGATCTGAGTCCGACTGAATGTTTTGAAAAGAAAGTCATGGTTTCAAAAGAAAAATTGCATAGCTGAAAGCCCAAAGCCCTCAGAGAAAGAACATCACACAGGCATTATCCTTTTAGACTACAGAGCGATGCAAAAGAGCATAACATTTGTTAAATTAATTCTAGAGGACCTCCTTTGTGTAAGCCTAGTATGAAAATAAGTAAGACAAATGTATTACTGCCACTCCTTCTGCATCTCACAGATACCTGTCTTTTATTCAGTACCCTGCCTCTTCTTGCATGTAAGGAAATTTGAAACAGCTTTGAAATTAGTTTGTTACAGCATGGCTACTAAAAAGCTGATAAAACATATATGTTGATTAGGTCCATAGTCTCTATTATTTAAAACTCAGGCTTATATTTTGTAGTTTATCCCAGAATATGGCTTTTCATTGTCTGAGAGAGAAAAAGAAAAAAAAAAAACAATGGGGAGAACACTCTTGCTTTGCAGTGTGGAGAACTAAAGAAGCAAAGTATAACAGAAATGAAAGTAAAGTATAACAGAAATGAAACTGTGCCTGGTTGTGAGGGAAGAGTGTAGGTAGAGCCCCACCAATACTGCTCCGAGCATCCCAGGAAGCTCCAGGGTAATTAACGTGATCATGTTCCTTCACCAATGAACCAACAAAGCTGATTTGCTTTTAAACTTGGCTTTTTTACGTAGTGAGGACATTATACAAAATGCCAGTTGTAGAATATAGACTTTGGTTGCATGACCATAAGGTAATTGAGTTTTAATTAAATGGAACACTAAATAGAGGCCTGTAATGAAAGGTATCCATTTAAAATAGGCAAGCTAAGTTAGACAAAAGTAATTAGTTACTCATATAGACAACAGAGCTCAGATTAACATTTCACTTGAATGTGAAAGAGGCCTGGAAGTCCTTTGTCTTGCATGTCCAAAAATGTTCTTGAACATGTATCCCAAGCAGAGATCTAGAAGACATTGCAGAAAAGCTCAAAACTGGGTAAATAACCAATACAAATGAGACATTAGGATTTAACAGGGAAACTGCAAAGGATGTAAAACCTTACATCTTGTATAATAAATTGAGAATTTCCAGAAGTCAAACTGAAATGAAACTTTTATGGGGCATTAGACTTGAAAATGTGCTTATTGACGATGTAAATACAAAATTAAAGAAGAAAAAGGATGTTAAAAGTAGTACAACTGTTGCCCTCAAATTAAATTAATTTGTTTTTGGTACGAGTAATGTTGAACAGTAATGGTAGTATGGCTCTAAGTTTCAATGCCCCAAATAAAAAGCTTTATGCTTTCAATTTGTTCTATTTGAGAAGTGAAGTTAAATTGGATTGTGGACACTACATCCTTATTAGAAACACTGGTGGCTAATCAATCCAACAGCATATTGGGAGACACTAAGCAAAGACCTTAAAAATGCCTAACCCCTGCCTTCAGTGTAACCTCATAGTCACAATGCAGGACTGTTTCCATCCTTGGTTATTTGGTTTAAACTACTTAGTTAATCTTATTTATATTTATCTATTTCTAACTGTAATAAAAACTCTTATTTCCCAATTTGCTGCTTTTCTTTTCCCAAGGCTAAACCAAATATTATTTTAATCTAGCTTATCTGACCCAAAGCCTTAGCAACAACACTTGTCTTTTATTTGTTTTCTCCTTTAACCCAAAGTTAATAGTCTTATTATACCAGTTTCCTCCAACTCCTCAGGAGTATACTCTGTTCATATGCTTTTTTTTTGTTATTAACTCCATCACTTCTGCATCAGGCCTTCCAACAAATATGAGTTGGTGTGATAAGGTAAATGTTACTTACCCCTGGAAGCACCAGGAGAACCACATCCTGGAGTGAAAAAGAAGCACTAATGCCATTGCACAAAACACAAATGAAACATCATCTAGAATGCTATGGTTAGTTGTACTAACCATTCAAGGTTATTTCAAACAGGAACATGTACAGAAAAGGGTTACCATAATAACCAGAGAAAAGCCTTTTTGTAACATAAGCTATTTTGTTTTATTTTAATTTTTTTTTAAGTAGGCTTTGTAGCTTAGTGTAGAGAACAGAAGCCTGTGAGGGTACGTGATTGCACATTAGAGATAGGCAAGAAAGTAAATACCAAAGAGAATGAACTGTTTTAAGGACAATACCGGTACAAGAGCAATTAGATGATAACAGTAGCCATGGACAGCTGTGATCTTAAAATTAAAAGGTTTCTGATTGTCAATGGAAGTAAGCTTCGGAACAGCCTCTTAATAGGAGAAGTAAGCTAAGACAATAAAACCAGTTTTAATGTATAGTGTGATTGGTGCAATTGGTGTCTGAAATGGATGAAATTGATATATTCAGGGGCCTGATGGACCCTTACAGTCCTGTATTCCTTTGCTCTTTTTAAAGGGTACAATTTGTGTCCTTAAGCACTGGCCTTTCTCATAGCCTGTACTGTGTAAAAAACAGGGCTTTTTTTAATTTGCTGATCCAATTGAAAAAAAATCAAGATAGAGTCAACTGAAACAGAATATTTAATTTTATTGCCATCGTATTCTTTTTTTGAGGGTGCAGAGTTTTGCTTGAGTTTTTGGGTTTGTTTTAGTTTTGAAGTGTGGGCTAAATCTAGTCAAGAAATCCAAACTACATTTGCTTGTATTTTTGGTCTCTTCTGGGTTGTCTTTTCTGGGTTCTTCTGAGTGAAGTTCATAAAAAAATGTCACCTAACTCCACTGCTGACCCAGTCAGAAGACCATGGCCTTAGTTCCTTTTTTGGCACTCAGTGCTCCTATAAATATTAAATGCACCAATTGTGCACATTCAGAGCTCTACTAAATCAGGGCTGAGATTGCCTCTTGTGTCTGTCCCTTGCTTGGATACTAAAGGAAGCAGGAAGAGCTCCTTGTACCCTTTTGTCTGATTCACTGCAAGCCCATGCAAAGCCAGATACAATCTAGCCCAGATTTATCATCTGTCCTTCAAGTGCCAGGGGGAAATATGAGGAAAGAATAACAGATGTAGCCATGTGTATAGTATCAAGTGGGAAATAACTCTAAGAAATGTTTTGCATTTAACTTTAAAACGTTAAGAGAATCACTTGAATGACTGTCAGGCGGAAGGTCATTCAGTCCTTGGAGAAAGAAGGAAAAATGTCCTATGCTGTGTCTGGAGATAACTGAGATACAGATGGTACTTAAAGTAAGCTCTCTGACCCAGAGCTCAAAGCCGCTATTGAAACTGACTCCCAGACTGAAATATTTTCTGTTCAATCTAATAGGGCTGTGTAACTGGCAAGATGGTATGTATTTATACATTAGAATCCAGGAGATCTTTATATGAAAAATGACTACAGACAATGCATGCCAAGTATCTTTCCTCCTATGCATATCTAATAAATCCACTTCTATAAAAGTTGGAAATTATTCTTACATGCCAGAATGTGTCTTGATGCTATGTGGATACACATGGGAAATGAAGGGCTTACAGAGTTTTCCAAGCCTGCGAGGACCTTTTACGGACTAAGCGAAATTACAGTTCTTGCTTTCAGAGAAATATAAAGCTTTCTTTCCAATTTCACCTGATATCCCATGAGTTGGGAATAAGGTCTGGTGGTAGTTCAGCTGACAGTGACCAGTATCCGTAGCATCCTACCAGCTCTCAGAAGGGCATAATGAGAAGCAATTGGTAAAACAGCAAGGACTGATACAGGGAAATAGCACCGTGAAGGACTCTGCCCATGGAGGAAAGCTCAGGTCTACTGTCTGCGGGAGCAGTGAATCAGGTGCCTTACAAGAAATGTCATCCTGAAATGTTACAGTACAAAATGCTGCAGAGCCAAAGCTCAGGAGGTTGCTATTGACCAGTGTAAGAACGACAGCGACAAAGCTGTGTGGTCAAAATCTCAGTGCTCTATATAGGGGCCTGTACACTTAGCAGCTGACGCTGTCAAGCTAGCAAGGCAGAAATCATAAATGGTCATTGCAGTAATCAAATTTCCACATGACTAAGCACAACCACAGCATTGTCCAGTGTTCTGTACCAATATTCCTAGACAAATCATGACCTGAGCTTCCAAAAAAAGGCTATGCTCTTTTCTCAGTTATCTGTTTACATCATCTCCTACTTTTCCTCTGTGTTTACGAGATTACTGTTCTTTTTATCTTTGATCATTTTGCTAATAGCACCTCACAGTTTGTATTACAGAAAACTGGTGCTATTAAAATTTGCATTATTTTACATACTCACTTCCAGTTTATTTCTTCCACAATGTTGTTTTCATATTGTGTCTTTGCACCTTCTGTGTGCAACTGTGAGGGTTCTGCTGTTACTTTAAGTGTATACAACCCTTTCTGAGAAATTATAGTCCAATCAAAATGGTTAATGTTTTCTTAAGAGAGATTCCAATGTGCAATGCTCCGAAACATCACAGACTGATCCAAAGAAAATTCACCAGAAAACTTATTTTACAATTAACACTTTTTCTGTATCAACAGTTCGCCAAATCTTTTTGCAAATAAAGTCTAAACTACTAATAAATGCAGTATGTGCTAGACAGCTTCCATTTTCCAGTTAGAAAAATAGTCTGACCAAGTCAGAAAGAGCAACACAGAATGAAGAGTGTAGACAAGGCAAGAAAAGAATTGGGAGGTATAGGTTCATTATGGAGAATAAAGATTGTTAAGATACTTGTATTGGTAATGATGAAGCTTCGATAAAAACGGTGTTCCACCAGGATTTTTCTGTTACATTATGGCATGAGATCAAGAAAAAGTAAAGAAGATCCTGTGGAAAATACTTTGTCTCTTTAATTGTTGGAGGAAATGAGAAATTTGATGCTGAATAATCACAAAGTCATAATTTGGTAGAGATAGTAAAATACTGTTTAAAATTTTGTTTTGAACAGGGTATCTCACATGTAAGGGAGAGAAGAAACTGTGGGTCAGAGTGTGAGTGCCAGGCACTTATTCAACAGACTTTTTGAAGACTCTCCCTTTATGCTTACCTCATGTGCAGTGAAGTAGTGGTGAGAGATAACAAAATTTCAAAAATTAAGCCTGAAGTGAAAAAGTAAGAAGGAGATCTCTGGCCAGGGACCAGCACAGCTGGAGGAAATCTGTCAATGACTCCATGGCAGCTGTCCTTCTTCAGTATAACAGCACTGTACTCAAAGGTCCAATGCAAATGGCAGGGCCCCCCTTTTCTGACCCAAGACCTAGAGCATGAAAATGGATCCTTCTCCTTTGCATCCTGTATCCATGGTGGGGAGAGACAGAGAGATGGAAATGTTGATCCATCTTTTCTACCCACTTGCTCCAGTGAGAGCTATAGGAACAATACAGGTGTTTACATCCGTAGCTTGATTAGACAGAGATATCAAGATACCACCAAGGCACTGCAGCCCTTCTTTCTTACTGTGGCTGTAAGACACCCTGTGGTCTTTGCAGAGGTCTTTTGGTGCCAGTGTGGGTGTTACAGACCCAAACATAATCAGCCACACATGTCTGCATCATGCATTACCTGCAAGACTGGGTATTCAAGTGCTGAAACTCATTTGCAGCTTCCGATGCACTGTGGCATCACCGGAGGAGCTGTGTTTGCAGCAGTCCCTGGAGGAGGTTACCTGCCTGCCTGCTTACAGGCTGATGGAAGCCATGCCATCACAATGATGGGTCAGAAGCAGGTCGTCTGCAGTGGCCTGTTGAACTTCTGCCATGAACTCATCCTCTGCCATGGCTGCAGTTGAAGCAACTCAGAGAAAAAGAGGACAAGGTGCATGTATGAGGTGTACATCCAAGTCTGGGTCCTTCTTCCATAACACGGCATCCGCCTTGACATTCTACTTCCTAGATGCCAAAGGAAAGTGAAGTGGAGCACAAAAAGAAGGAGGCCCAGTGGGCAAAGTAGGGACAGAGACACTTCATCCCTCAATACTATTCCAGGTTGTGGTCATTGTTCATCACCATTTTCAGTCCTTCTGCCCCCTTGCAGCTGTCCTGCCACTCCTCAAAGGCAGCTTTGATTGCCAGGAGCTCGTTATCTCAGGCATAATTCCTCTTAGTGGGGTTAGCTACCCAGAGAAAAAGGTACAGGTTAGAGCATGTGTTTCTGTAGTAAAAGACTGGTGTTAGGATAAAAACTACAGTAAATACCCATTTTACTTTCTCAAAAGCTGCTGTTGCTTAAGACATCCGTGAAAATCAAGCCCTCTTTTGGATGAGTGCCGTTATGGCAGCCACTATACCAGAAACCCCCTGCATGAACTATCCTTGGAGGCTGGTAAGTCCTGAAAAACATTGTACCTGTGCTAGAAGGGGGCTGCCAACTTGGAATGTCATCAGTCTCCTTGGAGTCCATGTGCAAGTCAATGTTGCCCACAATTACCCCAGGAACTCCACTGTCTGTTGGTGAAAGGAGCATTTCTTCAGTTTGGTGGAGTCAGGGCTGCTGCAAGTGATTGAAAACCTCCTGGATGCCATCAATGCATACCTCTCAAGAGGTGCAGAATACAAGGATGTCATCCAGGTATACGATGGCATAGCCATAAAGCAAGTCCCTCAGGACAACATTTACAGAATACTGGCATGTGGCTTGGGCATTGCAGAGGCTGAATGGCATCATAGGATGCTCATAGTGGCCCGTTGTAGATCCACCATGGTGAACTAGGGAGCCCACTGTAGATGCTCAGAGAAGTCCAGGATAAGAGACAGGTGGTACTGGTTCTTCACTCTGATGTCTTTCTGCCTCCAGTAATCCATGCAGGGGCAGAGACTCCCATGCTTCTTTACGAGAAAAAAATCTGGAAGGCCTCGCAGCGGAGTCAGAGGGGTACATGAATCCATATACCATATTGTTCTTGAGGTACTTCCCAAGGGCTGCTGATTCAGAATCTGACCAGGCATAGGTGCTCCCAGAAAGCACCTCCTTCAAAGGGTGCTTTAGTCGGGGGTCACAGGTGACAGTCTCTCATACCATCAGAACAGTGAAAGGTCTTTTTGTGTTAGGTATGGAAATGTGGAAGGCAGAATTTCTGTAATTCATAACATGATTATAGCACACACTGCGTGTGTGCACATAGCTTAACAAAATGTCTCCCTCAAACTAGAAGGATGCTGGGGTATTGAAAATTGAAAATGTCACTGGGGTAAAAACACTACTCATAACATTTAAAAAGCTGAATCTAGATATACATACTAAATCCTATATACATCCTTCAAAAATTGCCATAAAGAAACCTGAGTGCCCCTGTTGGGATGTAGCATGCTGTATATGGTAGATATATGTAATCCACAGAAATCAGTATATCACCACAGCCTGAAAATGCCATCAGAATGTAATGCAGGAAAAAACAGTAGCGAAGCGATGCAGAAATGAATGATACCAGTGGCCTGCTAATAAAACAATATTATACCTTCTTGGTCGGTATGCCTAGTATACCTTACAGAAAATCCTTATTTAAGATGTACAATATAGACTGCAGGTAGCCATGTGTACAAATATCATCTTGAAAAGTACCATTGAGTTGGAACACCAAACGCACCCATTGTAATTGCTAATACCCACAGCACTCATTACAACCTATCATGACCGTGTTGTATGTACCTTTCAGTCTTGTTGGAAGCTTGTTCTGTTTGAGGGGTGATTTGAAAAGGGAGCGTTTTATGAAAAGGACAAGGACAAATTGTTCCAATGATGGGCCAGGGGAGAAAATGGGAATGCAGAAATATGATGACAAATATGATGTTTGGCTTTGCTTCAGTCACTTCAGTACTACGGTGTGTAGCATGCTCAGAATTGCCAGCTTCTGAAAGGAGATTTCAGCATTTTCACAGTATTTAAAAACAAGACATCTGACAGTGAACAAAAAAAAAATCTCAAGATTTTTTAGTCTTGGTGGATCAACAAGATTTGATTACTTAAGCTGGCACTGTCAACACAAATGCCCTTCAGGAATTTTCTTTGGTGTCTCGATGTATTGCATTACTGTAAGGTATGTGCCATTCCACAAGTTTATCCTATCTTGCACCATAGAATAGTTTCTAAATTTATACAGCCTGAAGCAGCTGTTGAATTGAAAACAATGTCTTTGTCAAAGAACAATGCTTCGTGTCATAGAAGGAAGAGATAGTTGATCTTGAATGCAGGAAAACTAGCTACATAGTAATTCAACTTGGTAAGTCAACTTTTACAGTGAAGCTTCTAGTTTGAAATTTCTTTTGGAAACAGTTCGCATTTTTGGAAGAAAGTGCAAGTAAAATATTTCAATAAACTGGCAGAAATCACTACCTTTAGGTGATATGACAGTACATCCTTCTGTACATATACTACCACCCAAATGGTAACACATGTGAATAGTAACCTGAGTACATGGATTTAAAAGCATCCCTTCCAGTAGCTTGTGTTTGATGTTGCCAAGTTCTTCTTGCTAAGCAAATCAAAGGAAGCATTAAAACGGTCATTCATATTCCTAGTTAACAACATTAATTCCTTGAGTAGTAATGAACTTCATTGAAGTCTGTGTGGTATATTCTTAACTGTTCTTTCCAACAGAAATACCTCTTTTGGACTGAAAGGTAACATGATGACTTTTTAAATTTAGGGCAGAAATGTTCATTTTCATGCTTGATCAGTTATGTTTCCTTCGTTTTTGCTGCCTGTATTCATCTGGTGAGTTTACACAGGTATCTTGGTTGTGTAAACTGAACACTTTCTCTGGAGTGGAGTATGCTGTTCATGAACAGCAAAACTGTAGCAGCCATCAAACAACTTGGAAATTAGGCTTGAGAGCAAAGAAACTATGGGTTTTTCTTAGCTCAAACTATAGCGAGGGAACTGAAAAGCCAACAGGAAAACATCATGAACTCATTAATCATAATCTGAGGGAACTTCAGAGGCATCGGTGAGAGTGTTTTATCTATTGATCCATATAGTGGAATGAGGTGATTCACTCATCTTTTCATCCCAGGGGCTGTGGACAGTGCAGTACAGGTTGAGCCATCGCAACAATAGCTGACAAGTTTGACCTCTGATAAGACAATAAATTCAAAGTTCTTTAGCCAGGAGCTGGGTATGCTTAGTCTGTCTCTGAAGAAAGATTGTCCAGCTTGAGTTGTAAACATTTTATCCTGGTTTATCCACTGTAAATCAAAATGTTCTCACTGCTGGCATAGAAAATGAAGCATTGTTAGCTTGTTAAATGAAAAGGACTGAAGGCCAATACTTCTTTTTATCATTAAACTTTATTTGGAACATGTTTCATGGATGCTGGATGACTCTTGTGAATCCTCTTTAAAATTACAAATTTTTGAACCTTGGTATCAGCTGTTACTTTTCCTATTAATATAGAAAATCAGTTCAGATTAATATAGAAATCACCTAAAATGATCAGCAGCCATTACATCAGCTCTTATACACATATGACATGAGATATTACCTATCTGCAAAACTTTCAATTCCAAATGTGTGGGAAGTGATATGGCATATAAAGAGAAGAGGAAAGGAGTTAAGTAAAAGTTAAGAAGACCACTTAACATCTGGTATGTAGCATTTGTAAGGTCAAGTTAATCTTACTTAATGAATGATTGTATTATGAAATAAATGGTAGTCTGCAAATAGCTAGCTGGTTCCTGAGAAGATGGGAAACCCAGTCCTCATGAGTATGGTATTGTTTGAAATTGTGTGATAATTGTTTCAAATGTAGTAACATTCTGCTGGAGCTTATGGCTCTTGGAAAGGCCAATTCCAATATGGGAATCCTACAGATCTGATGGAGGTCTACAGGTCTGCTTTGAGTCCTGTATGCAGAAAGTCTCTGTAGAAAGTAACTGTTATTTTGCTTATGTAAAAGCTTCAAGATAAACAACTTTTGATCACTAAGTTTTTCTAGCTTATTACATCTCCCAGTCATTACCCTTGTATTTGTCTTTCCCAGGATGTACTGTAAGATTGCACCTAATTCAGTACAGCTATACGTTGCCTCTGAAAAGTAGGATCTTCTAGGCCTGGCTGGAAATTTGTGTCAGCCTCTTCCAGCTAGCAATTTTGTGCATAAATCGGTTGAGCTCACTGATCTGACAGAAAGTCTTTTTTCCCTTTTTTAATGAGTTCCTTTTTTATCAGATCAGTGAGCTGCTCCAGTTCCTTCTTTGACTGAAGTATAATTAGATTTGAAACAAATGAATAAGCAAGTGTGTATGGTGCAAGAAAGAAGGGGGAGAGTGAATTATATAGCTGTGCCTATATAGTGTATTTTCGTAGTGTGTAATGAAACCACGCCTTTAGTTCTATATCTGGAAATTCTAGAAATCAAAGTAAAAGAGTTAGCAGATTGACGCTGGCTTAACTATTGAAATCAGTTATCCTGTTTCATCTTTTTGTTCTATTTTACATGTACCCTCTTTTGTCTAAAGATGGGGAATCGTCAGTCAGTCTCTTCAAATTATGGTTACAAGGCAAAATACTGCCAAAAACATTTACCATGCCCTTAATCTGATTGGATTTCCTTTCAATAACAGTGAACAAAATTACATTATGGAAACATAAAGAACATGGGGTTTTTTACAGGATCCCATACAAATCCTCCTGTTTGTGTACTACTGTCGATGTTTACTCTGTGCAGCAAAGTTCAACATTATTTTCCATGCCGTTACCAGTTTATCTCATAAACATGTTTTGGGTTTCACCCTATCCATATCACTGTACACAAGTAACCCTGAGTTTGAGATACAAAGTTTGCTGGCCTTGTTCCATGCCAAAAAAATGCATAATTTCCATTCACATAAACCACTTTATGGTGAATCAGCCTCATGGTGACTTTGATTATCTGACAATGCAGTGTTTCAGCCTGGGTTCACCAGCCAGCTGTTCACCAGAAAGGAAAGCAATAACAATAATAATAACAATGACAATAACAACAACAACAATAATAATAACAGCAGATTTTTTTAAGGGTTGAGGGTTAGGAATCACATAGATATGACAGTTGTCACTCTAGAAGTAATAGCCTTAGAGCAAACTAAAACCATGATATATTACTGGATTATTAAAGGAATGGATATTACCTTATCTGTCACTGGTTTCAGATGTTTTAATCCTGTATTTCCATAATAAACTACTCAGGTTCGATAAGTTGTTTAAGACTGGGGATAGGGAAGGTGCTTTCATCTTCATGGTCATAGTTCAACCTAGATCTCTACTTTCGTTAATGTTCATTTCCATCGTGGGGACCAGTGTAAAAATGTTCATGCTCTGTTTCCATATTCTTGGAGAGTGATAACTATCTTGGAACAGAATTGTCATGATTTGCACAAGTCAGCAGATATTGAACAGATTTAGTAGAGGAGCTCAAAAGCAAGCAAGGACTGCACTTTCTGAGTTCATAACCTCCGCAAAAGAGAGACGTGACAGTGAAGAGGAACTTGTACTAACAATACTCGTGCAGTAGCTATTCATTACTTGGTTGCAATCCTGTTTTAAATTACATCTGTGCACATTAAATCATTAATCTCTAGTTTCCCAATGGGAATTTAGACTATACTCTCTAGTATTATAAATCAAGCAACTTTGAAATTAATTAAATAAATTTTTTAATGGTTTAAAACACTATATTATGGACAGTATCAATTAGATGCAAAGGGCAAGATGACCAGCTCAAATTTCATTCTTTTAAAACTTATCTCAGGGTAGCATTACATGCTACATATAGTATGGCTTTCCATTTTTATGGGTCCTCTTGCGGTGTCATCTATTTTGATTTCAACAAAGTTTAAGAATCCACTAATTGTTGCTGAAGATATAGTCATACCTTTATTTTAAATTTCCCAGTGATTTTATTGTATATTTTTCTAAGTAATGAAGAGATTTTCTTGATTTGTTTTGCAACACACGACACTAGGGAAAAATAATGGTTTAATCGTCTTAGAAAAAAATAAGAATAGTGGCAACATTTATAAATATATTAAAGAAGGAAAATGTTTGGAAAAGATCTATTAAAATATATTTCCCTTGAGGAAGTATAATATAAGCTTGCATGATTAATTTACAGCATCTCAAGAATTCACTGAAACCCATCTTAAACTTCTTTATGTGATCAATTCCATTTTATTGCTGTGAGATTTATGCAATAAAGCGAATAAATGGTTGATTTATCTCACTGTTCCACTTGTGTGACAAAGCATAAGACAGAAAGGATGAAGAGAGATGAAATCAACTGACGTACAGAAAAGAATGGATCATATGCTAATATTGTTTAGATTTGTGAAGACAGTTATTTTAGACTTTTATCATTTTGAATGTTTACTTATCAGGCACATCAAATAAATGATGCAATTAAAAGAATTATTTTTGCATTCAAACTTGAATATCAAGTGTGTCTATGTAGTCCCAATGTTTTAGAAAGTTCAAAAATTCTGCCTTTTGAATGGAAACTGAAGTTCTCTGTTTAGGTCAAGAGTACGTATTGCAATGGAAATATGCTATAAGTTTCCTAAGTGCTGTGCAAAGTGCCTGAAGAATGTCCTGGTGATACCATCACTAACAGTGACAGAGTTATCTACTTTCTCTAGATATATTACTCACAACAGTTTTTTTTATTCTGCCAGAAAAAATAAGAATGTGTGGGGATGATGCTTGTCTAAGACAGAAACCAAAATTAAGTCCAGATAACATAAAAGTTTGGAAAAGACAATGTCTAAGGAGAACGTTTGGAAAAGACAATGTCTAAGGAGAACATTTGGAAAGCTTTTTTTATAAATTGAATGTCTTTTGTCAAAGAAACTGGGGTTAAAAAGGAATCTTTGTGATAGACTTTTCCTGAATTTTCAATCAACTTTAGTGTTAAAAGGCACCGTAGTAATTGTTTGTGGCTTCTAAAAAGCTTTTTATACCGACGTTTCCTTGGGTCACTGTCATGATTTTTAGTGATGACAAAACTCTATATACTTCTCTGTCAGTAGAAGGTTTTGTAGGCCTGGAGTCTGCAATCTGTAGCACATGAGAAGACTTTTGTACAGAACCTTCCCCACCCACCCATACAGCCAAAGTCAGGATCGACAAAGCTCCAGATACTAGTACCCAGATACTGAGTACCAGATTTGGGAGGAACTCTTCTTTTTTTTTAGTACACATTTAAAGATCCTGTATGCTAAGGGACTTTAAGTTGAGGTGTGTTGCAAGATTTCCTCTCCAAATGAAATCTTTCTTAAACCTTTTATGAAACACAGGACAGCCTGCCATTCCACCTCTCATTTTGTCCCTAATTTATTCCACTTAAATTTCAGTCAGCAGGTGGTAATTGTGATGTTTGTTCGAGGAAGATGGAAAGGGATTCCCTTGAAAGGCTTACAGATATTTGGTTTCTACTGGGTATCTTCCTGTCCTCAGAAGATCTGGTCAAACACCTGCACTGCTTGCAAGTGAAAAAGGAGAAAATAAACGATCTTCTGCAAAGTAGTATGCAACCTTTACCATTAAGCAGCTAGGTCAGTATGGCAGATTTTTTTAAATACATATATCATAATTCATAGAACTGTCCTTTGTTTCTGATGTTAGCATGACCACAGCTCTCACTAGCAACATAGACCTGCATATGGAATGCTTTTACTGTCTTTTTTTATTTAAATAAGATATGTAAGCAAAATGAAATTTCACCAGACTCAGTTGGGGTTTTTTTTATTTATTTTTTTATACAACATGAATGTTTAAAACAGTCTTGCTGTGGAGGAAGTGCTGTTCAAAACCACAGAGAAATTTTTGGTACATCTGCTGCCCTTGATAGCTACTCACCCACAGCAGAAAAGCCTTACATTTTACCTTCCTTCTTTCCAAGAGGAAAATAAATGAATGGATGTGACTCTGAAACTAGGAGGAAGAGGTTTGAAAACAGGAGAATAGGTTTTAGGTTTGGGCTTTTTTTCTTTTTAAGATTTTTTCAAGCTTCCCTTGCTGATCAGTCAGTCATGCACCTTTTATACTTTTAATTTTTCATAAGGAGGTACATGATTTCCATTTACTTCCCTGGGATCAAAACAAGGCTATGAAGTTGCTATATGTTGATGCAGATCGTAGTTTGTCCCTCAGTCACCTCCTGTTTGTCCTGTTGAGTGGGAATGTTTCGTTCACTAAATGGGCATTAAACTGGTGGGCAGTACTGGGCCCCAAATTAGCTTTAGAAATAAATTGGAGATTGCCTTCGTCGTAATGAGAGATAGGCCTCGGTGACAGGGAAAGCTGTGTGAAGCTGGAAGGTGCTATAAGAGGTGCTGGGCCATATATGAGCTCTCTTCCCCACCCATTTTAGTGTGTTTGTTACAGGTAAGATGTGATAAAAAACATCCATTTATGTCTCCTTGTGTTTGGAGCTGAGATTTGAGACAGTCTGCATGTATCATACAGGAGCAGCGCATATCTTGTGCTATCTTGAGCAGTTTGAAAATTACATTGCGTGAAAGGTGTTTTAGATGCTACACCCAGTCCAAGGGAAAGAAATAAATGTTAGGGGAATTTTAAAATGTAATTGTTTCAAAAGATGGAACAAGATTGCCATAAGAAGCTGCCAACACCTCTTTTTACAGACCCTTTCCCTTGTGTTTTCAATTACTTATTTTTCATTACTAAAGGTAATACGGAACAAATGCTACAAAAATATATTATTCTTAGATTTAACAAATATCAGAGTCATACTAGCAATAAGACAGAGTATGCATTAGTTAGTGATAAATGCAATCATCAGAGGGTATGAAACATCTATGAAGGTTTCTGTCATTTTTTTGCCCCATCCTAGTCTTTCTAGAACATCTTGTAGAGCTTGTTGAGAGCATCTGGTTGAGCTCTTCGAGAACAGGTCTGACCTTAGGCATTCCAGTCAGTCCTGCATGCCTACAGTGTTGCTTTGCTACAGAAAACAGCTGCTAAATGGTTTTGCCAATTTCCACTCTCTCTCTGCTTCAGCAATTCCAAATCAAGTTAACTTCATTAAGAAAAGAAAACTAGGTCTCCTTCTGAATTCATTCTTGGTGAGAAACATCTTTTGTGGGGACATCATTCAGAGACAATGTGGAAGGTGAGACTGGTGCATGGTGAGGATGAAGAGATGTGTAGTAGGATATCTGCTCCCCCATCACATGCAAAACCTGTCAGCATTCCTTGCTCCTAGGAGCAGACATTCCTCTTGAATCTTGTGATGCTGTATTTATCATACTTACACTGAAAGGCACCTGAGTGATATTTACTGAGTAAATATTCTATTACGCTACAGCATTCAAAATGTTCAGGACTATTTTCAAAAGCAATTTAGGCCCACAGGGGCTAGAACCTGTTCACCTTTATTCACTCTGACTTCCTTTTTGTAATTCCTGAGGAAGGTACCCCATGGTTGGTACACAGGGGAGTACTTTCTAACAGTGAGGTCAAGTATGTGTATTTAAAATGGTTTTCAAGAGATGTGGTGTGGTGATTAAGGCACAAATGTTAATGGAAACAGATTATCGGAGAGAGCACACCAGGAAACAGGCTTTCTTGAATGGAACCATGCTTTACGTGAATCCTCCTATACTTGTGTACGTACTGTTCCTGTTTTATTGACGAGGCTTAAATCCAAGACTATGGTCAACAAATATCCTGCCTAGTATCTTTGGTCCTTGTGATTTTATAAACAACCTCTTTTTCCTGGTAGAGTTGCTTGCAGCGTGTCACACCTGCGCACACCCAGGCGTGTGGCTACTGCGGCAAAGTTGAGCAATTTGGTGCCCATCTCATAGCCAAGTGTGTTTGCTATCCACTAAGTGCATATTCCCTCAATAAAGTCTGAACTGAGGCTGATCCAGTGCATATTGGTACTCTGGGCTTCTGCTCAAAGCACTGAATCCAAAGGTAATTTCCTCTAAAACCAGAGCAGGAGAAGAATGCACCAGCCACCTTTTTGTAACAATATTGCAGAGGACTCAAAGTCAAAGCCAGAATCCAATCCCTCAGGAGGTTTTGTGGAGTCTGAATGTCATTTTGCAGGTTAACTGCTGGGGACTAATAGTTCTGGGAACCTCTGGGTTTTGGGGCTGTCCAAACTTCTACGGAATCAATTTATCAGAAGTCAGGTATTCTGTTCTACCTCTCTGTGTGCAGACTTTTGTCACATAGACGTGTAAGGCAGAAGGTTGTTGAAGATTGATTTTTTTCAAGGAAGCGGCTGTTCTGCTGCAATTTATTCCTGTGTGAGGTAGTTTTCACAGCTGCCACCCTGCTTCGCTACTAGGAGTTGCAGTTCCTGGTGAAGAAAAGTAGGCAGGCATCCATGGTCACTGGAGCCTGTTCAGGTCCATCAGCATTCAGTACACTAAGGCATCTGCACATGGCGTGCTGGGGGTAATGAACTGAACCCTTGGACTTAGTGGTTAGACCTAAATAAAAATAGTTACTAATGAAGCAAGTAACTCGTGTTCTATTCTCTTTTCAATGTAGGAATTTAAATCTACTTTGTTTCTAGTTTAGCGTTAAGGTACGGGAGAAAAAACACTAAACCTTTCTTGGTTTGGGTGTACCACTGTGCAGCCAGGAACATTGCAAGGACAAGGGAGAATGGGATACTGCAACCTAGCACAGAGGATGTTCTTTTGAAGGGATTCTTAAAAAAGAAGAAGTAGAAAAAAAAAAAGAACAAACTACTTGAGTAGTTCTTTACACATCATCTGATTAAAAATAGAATTGAGTCTGTGAACACACTGACATTGTGCTGTGAGACATCCACCAAAGAAGTACTAACCAGAACCTGCAGACTCACACAATTCAGCTACGTGCTTCTCTGATGTAATAAAACCTAATAACTCTGTGATGCTAACAGCCATACTGCTTCCAGATACTGCACATAAATATCTCCTCAGCCCCCTTATCTCTCTCTATGATATAAAGTGTTACAGAAGCATATGCCTTATTCCCTCTTCAGAATCCCAGTGAACAACTTTCTTGTCAGTTTATAGGTGATAGCTGTGAACGCTGTTTAAGGTAAAGTACAGACGTTGGTTGATCTTTAAGATACTGCAACAGAGACGATACGCCTTATTTTCAATAGGAATTGAACTGTGAGACCTACAGTCTTTGTTCATACAGCTGATCAGTCATAAATCAAAAGCTTTTTATTATTGATATTAAACAGCAGAAATTTAATCAACAAGTAAATAATTGCATTTATTTGGCAAAAGGACCAAGAAGCATTTATTTTAATTATTTGTCACTTTGTAAGCCTTAAGGACTTAGCCAAGAGTTCAGTTTAACTTCCTTGTCTTGAGATTGAAACACTTCTTTCCCCTAACTCACAAACTTGCCAGACAGAAGTGTGCTGCCACACATTTCACTTTAGGCACTGTATGTTATAATTTCTGAGAGCAGAATATCCTTTACAGAGATGTCTGGGAAATATGCCAGTTATTATGGTCTCAGGAGAATCTGCAGGACTGCAGAAAAACAAAAAAGTATACATGCATTTAAGTACATGAATGTCTCAAATTAGCACAGCAAATGGCAATTGACAGCTTTTGATGAATCTTGGCACAAATTTCAGATCAAACTATGTGTGAGGCTTTAAATCAAAAAGTATTTATCTCTGTTGACATTAATACAGATCTGAATCTGTAGCTTCTGAGTTATGTCTACTTATAATCCATATCCTTTTTTTTTTTTTTTTTTATCCAATTTTAATGCTGTTTGTGTGGTTTTGGCCTATCGGACAACTGTGTATCTCATAAGTGACCAAAGCAGTGTCATTGCTAGGAATGACAGGGTCATTTTCAAGTCACCCTGTTTGTTAATTTTGATGGCAAAGTGCTCAATTGCAGTTTATATGTGCTTGGCCATGGATGCCTGGTCCATCTTTGAGAAAGATGACCTTTGGCAAATACTGATAATTTTTTTTTTCTCCATCTGGAGTCAGTCCAAAGCGTTCCAGATGTCAGAGCTCTGACTTACCACAGTGCCAGATTTTGAACGAAAATTCCTACAAACAGAGTTTATTGGTGGAATATGCAGATATTCTGCTATTCATAGAAGAACGCTAGTGTAATCAGATATCAACATAAGTACACCTTTAAATGGGAAATCATGGTGAAAAGGTATTCTATTGCCCATTGATATAGCTGTTCAGCATTTTGAAAGTCTGTATGAAGAACAAGTACCGCAGGTTAATTAGGCATACTTTATCAGAGTAAGTTTAAAGACTTGGCAGTACTTATGTTGTAAAAAAGTGAACCCTCCTCATCCCTACCTTTTAGTCAGATAGTGTGCTGGTGTGGAGTTTTTAAAAGGGAAGGGAAGAGATTCGGGAGTAATTTCAAACTCTCCTTACAGAAATGTTAAATCAACAAAGAATCAGAGCAAGTATTTTTTAAAACTTGGAATTTTCACTTCTTTTTGACATTGAAGTATTTCAATATATTTAATTTTAGAATCCAAAAGAAACTTTTTAATTGTAAGACATTATTTCTCATTTTCATTATTCTTATGACCTGATTTTATGGTGTATCAGTAGCAATTATAATGTGTTTCATTCTGACTGATGTGTTATAAGAGGATGTATTGATCAAATCAATTTTTAGGTATGCATTTTATTTTGTGATTGTCTTATTTTTGGATTATTAGGGCTTAATGCTACTTAACACTGATTAAAACATGAAGATCAAAGTGTCCCCTGTCTGTGCTGTAATGAAAAGAAGCTAAGCATCAAATATACTAATTAGAAAAACAGATGTTTTCCTATTAATATCTTAGCTTGAAATAATTTTTTCTATGAAGATGAAAACATCATCTTATCTTTAGAAGTTACATAGCATACAATTGTGTATTAAAAAGCAAACAAAAGAACAAAAAACCAACAAGGAACATACTTTTTAAAATAAAAAAAAAAATAGTGATATCCAGGTTCATTTCGCTATATAAGGCACTTACCAGTTACATGACTTCAGAAACTAGGTGCTGTTAGCTTTCTCCATCGTCAATGGAGAGACATAGGTCCTTCCAAAAGGTAAGGTTTAATTTGATTTACATGATAAAAGCAATTGCATTTTTTCCTCAAAGACTGTCAGGCTATACATTTTTAGAGCATTTGATATGATTTATGTATTCTAAATGGAAGCACCTAAATAAGATAACCAAGATATGTGTACATAGTTGCAGTATGCGCTGAAATAAATGTATTGCCACCTCAAAATGTCTGGGTTTCCATGAAAAGTATGCTTGGCTAACAAAATCCTAAGTTAGCCTTTTAGATGCCCAAAGGTCAGTGGATAATTATTAGAGCCCAGGTTCTTATTTTTCAGATAGAGATATTACATAGTTTCACTGCAGCACAAACAGATAGCACTGTGACACTGAAAATAAGACAACCCAGTCAGTTCTAACAAGTGATGCTAATTATTTAAGTAATAAATGTCAGAATTAGTAGTATATACTCATAATAGCATGTCTTATTGCACAGTACTACTCCTGAGATGCAAAGTGAAAAAGTAATTGTTGCACTTTACAATGAAAGTTTAACTTTTTGACATATGATTTTTTACTTAAGCAAAATTATTCAAAATAATCATTACATGTTCTTGCATCTATCGAGTCTAGCAGTGACAAAACACTTCATGAACAGAGTTAATCATTGTGTGTAGAGGAGAGTTACAGCTACCCTTACAAACAGATGTGACTGCTGGGGCAAATTTTATGCTTGTACCTTACAAGGCTGTCTTTCAATAGCACTTTCCTGCCTATGTTGTCATTCCCACAGTGGTCCCTGTGAATCTCACAGAATCTGTGGAACACACCCACGTTGTCTCCTACACAGAGCAGATTTCCTCTCCTACTTTAAAATAAAAATAATTAAAAATTTGCTTTTTTTTCCATTTCTGTTTAATTAGTGAAAAAGGGCCAGTGTCAGAGAAACAGATTATTTCTTGTTAATTAACCCTGTTACAGTGATATCGCCAAGAAACTCATAGCCTAAGCCAAAGCCTATTCTGAGGAGGATACACAGGTCTCCTGTCTGATAGCAGAAACTCAAACCGTATGATATCATCTGTGCTTTAGTCCTGTTCTATATGACATGTAATTCCTGACCTAAAAGGAAAGATTGATCATGACTTCTTCCATCTGATATTTATGAAATGTTGCCTAGCATGTCTGGCAGAGTCAGCAATACATTTTCCTCTTTTTCTGTTTTGTCTCTTGTTTCTATAGCATCTGAGTTTTGTGTGATTTCTCATAAAACATTCTCAAGTTTCGCCCACACAGGCCATCTGGACTATAGTTAATATTTTAGGACCTATCCCCTTAACTTTGATGTACTTTCTTGTAACTGCTAAAACATGGTGATATCTCTTCCTTCTGTCTTGAGAACCTCCCCCTCATAAACCCAGACATATCAGAGGAACCAAGGGCTTGATACTGCCAGCAGCTGAAGTCTTTCAAATCTCTTGTATATTTTTTCAAATCTGAGAAAATCTATGATGAGAAAAAGAAATCTGTGAATTTTCAGCAGCAAAAATTTTACCATAATAAAAGAGTGAAGTCCTAACGTATAAAATATTATATTAAAAAATAAGTTTCATGTTAGTGGTTCCTGGATTTGGTTTGTTGCATTGGATTATGAACTCAGAAATGGTACTGTGATGAACAGCACCAGCACTGTGTGATCCACTGCACTGGATTCACTAATGACATTGTCAATACTGTATCTTGATCCCCGTCTTCACCTGAAGCTTATTTGCTTCTCAGGTTCACAGAATTTCATCTGAGTAACTGTTTTATGAACCAGCAAGGTCTGTTCTACAACTACAACTGGAACAAATGAGGAACAGAAAACTGCATTTTACTTTGCTTTAATCCAGAAGTATCTTAAATAGCTCAGTCATTTTTGAAGTATTCTTAGAGTCTGATGTTACTATTTGTCATTCTTATAATGTGAAAACAAGCTTGAAAGGTAACAAAGGTCAGATAAATGTTTCTAAGAAACAAATTGACAGCTCTCATAACAATTGTAATGACAGGTTCTTAGTGTAATAAGACACTTATCTGTGATCCCATCCTCCTGAACTTCTAGGACCGTGTGATCACTGCAATGACATTTCTCTCTTAAGGATGGACCTACACAAATGTTTTATGGTCTGTCTCGTAGCCTTAGCTAACTGAACCATAATTGCTGGCTTCTTAGGCACAGGGACTGATCACAAGATTGGTATCTTACTCCTCTTCCCTGTCATCTGCGTGACTGAACCCGGAGGAAATGCTCAGTCACAAGAATATGGTTTGGGCAGCGATGCATGTGGAGTTACACTAGGGTCTAGTGGGTCACTCATGACCAAATGAGGCCCACCGAATCGCAAACAGGGGCTGCTTGGGACTCTTCAGCTTGAGAAAAGATATTAAGGGCAGAATTCAGTTCCCTGAACTCATGTGTCCGGGGCAGCCTAGATGCTCCAAGAGTCTAAGATGTGTTCAGGAGCACAAATGTATGACACAAGGCCTTTTAAAGTGGCATCTGGAGATCAGGAAAGATGCCCAAGGATGTCCCCCAGACACTAAGCATCTATGTTTAGGCAGAATTGAACTCTAGATTATGTTGAATCTGACTGAGAAAGCACTTAATCATCACATACAGATGCCTACATTTAGGTTTCATAATCTCTGAATTTGACCAAGAAGATTGGAATAATGGGGAGTTGAAGGGCTGTCATGGAGGAGACTCTGGGCTAGGAATCCCTAAAATCTGACTGAGAAAGGTTACTGCAAGGTAGGGTATTCACACCACTTCTATGAGAGGCACATGAAACTGGATAAGGTGATAAGATTCTCCAAGGCTGTTATCTTTGCCTGTCGAGAGAAGATCAAATTCACTTCCTCTCCTACTCTCCAAAAGTTGTATTGCAGCTGCTTTTATATAGTTCTGTCTTTTGTGTGTGTAAAATTTCTTGTAAATTATAGAAAATTCCTTGACATTTGCCACAGTTTATTTTTGCTCTTTTGTTGTTTGTTTTCAGTCTACTGCAGAAATCTGATCACCACAGCACTGCTTGCCAAAATATCACAGAAACAGGGTAGGGAGAGTAGTGGTGATCTTGCCAAAGAATTTGGATCCAATATGCTGTGCAGTGTACAGAGCGCTCTGCCTCCAGCAGACAGTGACACACTGGTTGCTTTTTGAACTACTGCATCGTATGCATCCTTTGTTTGTGTTAGGTTTAAATATATTTGCACTGTTAATCAGAATGCTACACAGTATAATGCATTTAGGTGTCTGCTTTGCCACTAAGGTATTAAAAATGTTTTAATTGGCTAGTTTGGGATAAAGATCCTTAAATTCCCTGTCTCATCCTTCTTTGCAGCTTTGCCATAGTCATGCAAAACTTAAAACTGGAGGATGACTGTAGATGTACAGAAGGATATTTTAGTTGGGATTATAAGAATATAACACAGAACAAAAAGTATTTCCTGAAAGGAAGTACAAGAGGGCTTGAAAGTCTGCAAACGTGTATGGATGTGTTGTCATTAAATGGAGGATCAACGTATATTGCTGTATGCAAAATCCTCTACTCCTGTCAATTTTCCGCTTACCCTGTTGAGAAATATCCCCCCCTTCCCCAAACTGTGAAGAAAATACTTTGTTAAGTCACTGCATTTTCCACTATCCTTTCAGAATGTTTATGGTTGAATGAAGGATTGAAGGCTCTAAGAAAAAAAAATTGTTTTAATCTGATACAAGACAGGGACATTGACTTTTTGAGTATATACATTTCACTTTCCTGAAGAACCTCACTGGTTCTGTGGTGAGGTGTTACAGGGAGACATTTTTCACCCTTTATAATGTGTCTTTGAAGCCAGGAACTAAATGTTGTAAACCTTTTAAAAAGGCTGCAACAATCTGTTAGTTCCGCACTGAAAGTGAGTAGAATCAAAGTTTAAAAAGCTGAAATGATATGTGCTGATACATGCTTGTGTTGTTTTGCACGTACGTGTTAGAGGACTGTCTAAGAACAATTCTGGTTTAGAAAATTTTATCTTTAGAAAATGTGCCCTTCTTTGCAGTGGGCTAAGAGCAGTGGTGGGTTTTCTTCTATTTATGCGTCCACATACATTTGAGCTTTGTTGAAGACCACAATTGCTATTCTGTGTTTGCAGTGGATCCCTATATGTTATTTCTACAGAAGAATGCTATGTATGTTCTTGCTTTTGTTTTCAAACAGGGCTACGAGAGAATAAAAACCCTCCTGCATTATTCTTACCCGACCTGCATGTACATATTTCTCCTCTACCGTCACTCCCCACAATTGTCCACTTACTACTCTCTCTCTCCTCAAGTCAAGAGGACAAGGCCAAAGCAGAGTAATTTTAAATACTGAGATTTATTACCCATACACAACATATTTATAAAGACTGCTTGTTACAACTCATCTATTGTGCTACATTGCTTTTAGGAATGATGTGAAACAGAACTGCTTTCTTAAGCAGTACGTTCTCAGGTGGAAGACAGAGACGTGGAAGACGTCTGCTTTAGCAGACGTAGTATCTCACTGGTGAACACTGACTGTTCAGTTCCTTCACCAGACGTTGAACTTCCTATTTAAAGCTCATGCTTTGTAAGTCAGAATTATTTATTTTAATGGATGAAATATCCTAAAAATTCCTTCTAAAAGCATGTTACCTTTTCAATCTATTATTCATTTAAGTTTAACTATTTTCACAATCAGTTTTAGGAAGTCACTGTTTGCATTTTAATTGTGAGTGTGAGACTAACCTTGCTTCAGACCAGCTGCCTGTCAATCACATGTTACTCACAGATGCCCCTGAACAATCTTCTCCTCTAATTAGAGAAGAAAAAGTAACAGTTTCCATTTGTCTGTGGACTTCAACACTGGCTGATGTGCGTTGTTGTTCTTTTTTCCTTTTTTTTCCATTAAGTAGACTAGCAAATTTTAACTATAGGCTAGACTGTTTTTTAAACTTTATCATTAAAACTCACACCACCGTCTGCATGAGACATTCTTCTGTTGCGGCAATACAAGCATTATGGAAGATCATTGTATTTCATAGATTTTTATTAGCACACAGACATAGTTAAGGCTTTTTTTTTTCTCACAAGAAGGGTTAATATAATTAAGGTTATACCTTTGTTAAGATTTGTTAATCTATAAAGAGTATGCTTTCAATATAGGTATATAGGTATAAATATTCAGAATTCAGTATACATTAAGTTACTGCATTTAGGTTCTTAGATGCATTGGTGATTTAATCTGAACCTGTCTCTTACCTTAGAGAAAAGTCTCAGGAATGGTAAATCCAGGTTATTTTTTCAGTACCCTGAGGAAAGCACATGGCTATTCTTCTATACTTTCAGTCGTGCTAAAATTGCAGTTGCTTTTATTTGAAGAGTAAAAGGGAGATAGAGAAGTAGTAATTTTTCAAGTTTACAATTCCATGCCAGTTACAAATCTTTCTTAGTTTTACCTGCTACTAAGCTTCACGCAGGTGCATGCCTCTAACCATTTTAAAAGAGCAAAAAGAAATCAGATACAATTGGGTTATTTGCTCAAGGCCTTTAGCTAGAGTTATTTTAAGTGTGTTTGTTTTTCACCCAGCACATGAGAGCTGGAAAGGCACTGTTTTGCATTGTTACACCTTACAAGATGTGTGATCCTCTTCATCATTCCCTCTTTCTGTCCACTTTGCTTCAAGGAGCTGTTGTTAGACTTTGATGGGGGGCAGAATGAGATCTGCCTGGCTCTTTTGTTATCCACAATAGCTCCAAATGCTACTCCAGCCAAAATTCCCCCATCGTCACCTTTGTGCTCAAGGGCTTCAGATGTTCTGAGCACAGACATTCTTGCTGCCATCTCTCCTGCCACCTCCATTGCTTTTCCTTTGCTTATGTTCAGATGCTGCAGCAAGCTTGCATTATTAAACATGCCTAAGCCTGAGCTCTTAAACACAGATCGCCTACATGATCCAGGGCCAAATGTATTTCAGCTGGATTACAACACTCGGTTCTAACATTTTCCTTCATTGTAAGGTTTATCTAATTATAAAAGCAGTCCCGCTGCCTTCGCTGGTATTGTTTATGAAGTAGTGGGCAATTCAATAGAAGAAAGGGGTGTACGTTCTGACCCAGCATATTCCAAGATCTTGTAGGTTCAAAAAGGTAATATGAGACAAACAGGATTTTAACAGAAATGGAAATTAATAATCAAGATGATAGTCCTGGCAGATGGTTAGAGGAAGCTGAAAAGATAGTGCTAAGAGTATTATTTAAGGGGAAATGACACTTTGGGGTTTTAGTTCTAGACACATTGATATTAAAATAATTGTTATTGGTGAAAAAAATCTCATTTGCGAAGAGTCTCAGACTTGGAATAAATACTTCTTTCTGTGTCTAACTTGAATAGTAGAAGTCAAAAAGACCAAACAGTGGGTGTTAAGGAAAAGGCATGTTCTCCTAGAAGGTGGCTAATAATTGGATTCTGCTACTGGTAACTCATGACTGCTACTTTGTTGGAGCGCAACACAGGAAAGCATACCTGTATATACACTACCTGATACACTGGGCTGCTTTTTATAAACACAAGCACAAACACTAGTTTTGACCGATATTATTCCTAGTTCTGCAGGTGTTACAGTTTGAACTCTGAAGACGCCCTTCCTGTGGCTAGCTTAGTGGGACAGAATACAGCATTACTAAGTATAGTAGCTTCCATGCTTCTTTTTCTTATTCCTAATAGCCACAGACACTTTAAAGTTGGATTAACTTGTCTTTTTCTGAACACTAAACAGTTCAGTTTGCATATATGAACAGCATAGAGAAAGAAGGAGGAAGGGAGGAGAACAAAATAAATTTTCAGGAGGGTCTATGGGAGTTCTCATAAATGCAACAGGACATTGCTACTGCTTGGATCATCACCAGAAATTTACATTTTTATTCCTGTAAAGCATGGGGTATCTTGCAAGGCAGTGTAAGGCTTTCCTTGGGCATTTTAATGCTTTCATATCTTTCTTTCTGCATTATACATGCTTAGTTATTCAGGGACCTGGAACAGACAGCTGCAGAAGCAGAGGGGAAAGACATGCTCTTTATCTGACTTGCAGTTGGTAAATGGTTTGGAACTGTTTCCATTATGAGTAGATTTGTGGGACAGAGACTGGCCCAACCTACATCCATCTCTGTGAATTTTCTTTGTGCAAAATGTTGTGTGGTTTGGTTGTTTGGGGTGGTGGGTTTTTTTCATATAACAGTACAAGAAGAAAAAAAAAAAACAAACCAAAACCAAAAGCCATTTACACTGATGGGTGCTATACAGAATCCTAAGACTCCCAGAGGCATTTTTAAGACTGTAGCTAAAAGTGTAAAATACACAGTTTAGACAAGTAGTTCAGCTGTTACACAACGCTGAAACCTCTTTAATATGACCAATTACTTTGTAAACATCCAGAAAATTTTCAGAAATCAGTGCTGGAAACATGTTCAGAGTTGTCATCACAGAGTGCCAGTATAACTTCAGCAGGCAGTCATGTAAAAGCACTTGGCTACTGCAGCAAAAATAAGTACTTTGGTTCACTCTAACTTTAATTTTTATTCTAAAAATACAGAGTGGAAACCAGATAAATCCACTAAAGCTTTACCAGTCTTGACACAGAATTGTTGGTATTTATGTGGATTCCATTTAAAATAAAAGGTCAGTCCAGACATGCTTGAAACTCTGTCCTGACTCTGAAAATATTTGCCAGTTACAGTAAGCCTGGCTCAACTTTCTTGTTTGTGATAAGAAATTAAAACATTTTTTCACTAAATCAAGTCCTAGCTCCTACACTGAAAGACAGATGCAGTTTTTTGGGTGGGTTTCTTTTGGTGGAAAGCCTGAGTAAGTCAGCAAAGCACCACATATTCCCACCTTCTCAAGGTGACTTGCATAACTTGTTTCCTTTGTCTTTGACCACAGGAATGAACCAATGAATTATTTTATTTTATGTGCCATTAAGGCACAGTTGGAGACAGACTGTCCCTTATTCTGCTCCCTCCAGAGTAAGATAAATTGTGGACTGTATTATAATTGCTCTAATAAGCCAAACATTCTCAGGACATATTCAAGCCATCCAAGAACTATATTAAGATATATACAGTCATATGGAATGTATTGTTTCTTATGCTTTGGATTATCTATTAATATGCAGTCAGGAAAATTATTTTTCCTATTGAGCAGAATTCTGTGGAACACACAGGAGCTTCAGCTTCCATCATGGAAACAGCCAGATAACGTACAGTAGTATTTTAATCTCTGGTACTAGATGCCTGCTAAATATCGCAAAGTTGAACAAGCTCAAGACTTCTCCAAAATTACAGCCAGAACATCTGGCTCCTTCAGAAGGAAGCAGAAGCTTCTCTCTGGGGAGAAATTATGACTCCGTTGAAGTCAGTGACAAACTTACTTGTGCACTGGTACTTAGAACTGACATGAGTCCTCTATAGAGATGGACAGAAAAGAAAATCTCGTACTATGTGATTGGTACCCAGGTTCACTTTAACTAGATGCTGCTGCAAATTTCCTAATTGAAGGGAAAAAAAGAACAAAACAATGCCAACACACCTTTCCCAAGCGTTAAAGCAATTTCATGTATGTAGTGATTGAATTTAGTGTTTTCATTGCAATTTACTGACCTTATTAATATTCTAGAAATTGCTGCCAAACAGTCGTCAAGAGCATAATTTTCCTTTAAACTTGCCCTATCAGGGATGTGGTACTTTTCATGGTTTGAACTATTAGTATAAATAGTAAACAAGTCCTTTTTATGGTCATTTTGGGAATCGTTTTCTCTTGCTTGATCTGTCTGGTTTTCTGGGGAGTGATTAATTTACCTGTAACGAGGAATGAAAGGGGAAAAAACAGGAGGTGGGAGGGTAGGTGTGCATTCTCTTCCTCTTCTCTGGACTCCTCATGCTCTATCCTATCCTCTCTCCTTTTTTCTGTTGTTTCTATTACCTATCTTACCTCTTTTTCATGCCTTCATTAATAAATTATGTTTAAACTGTCTAATCTATGCCTTTTTTCCATTTTATTCCCCCTTCTTTTCGTTTCCTTCTGTCATTGTCCAAAGCTGTAAATTCACCTCCTGTTCTCTAATCTGTTCCTCTTCCTGTCATCACTGTATTTCAAGCCTGCTCTCTGCCCTTCCTCAGCATTTTTGAAATGCATAGTTGTCTCCTCTCTTCTCTCTTCTTCTTTTAAACTGTTGATACCATATTCAGGCAGCAGGGATGTGCAAAGTGGAGGCAGGGATAGCAAGTCAGGAAGGAATCTTCTATATCCATAAAATCACAAAGCAGTAGGTATCTGCAAATGAATGTGGTTGTACCTGAATTCTCTCCATCCTGGGAAAAATATGGTAGAGAATCACACTATGAAAACATCGAACACACAGTCCATCAGCAGTTTATGCTGTTGCTTTTAGCTTTGGGCCGTTGCAGCATAATTCAGGAAAGATGGAGCTAAGTCAGCCAGATTCTTAACACAATAGTAGTTTACTTTCAGACCTAATAAACCATAAATCTTTTGCTTTGTGTCTCACTGCCTAAAAAGAATTACTATCTTAAAAGTTGTGTTATTTTCTAATGGGGAAAAAATAAGGGGCGTAGAGGAAACCCCAAGAAAGAGTATGAAGGAGAAACAGAACAACTAATCGAAGCAAAACTTTAAAATAATTTCTCTTGCTGAATGTATATTTAAAAAGGGGAATATACAACAATAATCAACCAGGTTTTTTGCCTTCAGCCTGTCTGAGGCCATGTGGTTTGGAGATCTGATCACTAGTCCGAAAAGGAAAGGCTGTTTGCAAGATTTCTGGGGTGTTTTTTCCTGGAAAAGGTGAGAGGACAAAAGCAGAAATCTATAACATACACTTTATGCCTTATAAGGAAAGTATTCATCTATCTATCTGTCTGTCTATCTATCTATCTACCTATCTACCTACTTATGTATCTATCAATCTATCTATCTATCTATCTCTCTGCATACATATATAGAGAGATCCATATGTTTCAAGCTGTCGCTAAATTGATTTGGAGGCAGGTATTTCTTTCATTTACTGCTCTGAGGGTTAGGTTAAAAACTCTCAATTTAATACACGGCTTAAACCAAGTGAATTGGATTTTCTTATTTGTTTTGCTCTTTCACATTCACTGTTCAGTATTTTCTGGAGTTATGCATGGTATTTCCATCAGTAACAAGAGTTCTGACTATTTGGAGACAGAACAATGCCAAAGCAGAAGACAGCGTTTGAACATTCAAACAGCATTTTATAACAATCATGCTTAATACACCTCAAAACATTTTGTCTTGTACAGTATTGTGTAATTTTGAAACTATTTCTAAACTGATATTTTGGATAAGCATGAGTAGCTGGCTCCTTGTTGTATAAATCGGTCATTACCTTCTCATTTGTGTTTGTGCTGTCTTCCAGTACTCTTTGTTTTCTTTAACAGTGTGAACTTTGGTTCTGTTTCTCTTTCAAACCACTGCTTGCATTCCATTTTCTTTTAAACAGGTTCATCACGCAGTCCTTTGCCCAGATTCACTCTTTTTTTTTTTCTGCTGTGTAACTAAGACAATTTTCTGATTAAATTGACTATTAATAAACATTATTTACATTGATTTGCACTTGTAATAGCATCGCTAGAGGGCAGTATTGATTAAATTAGGCGCACTCTAGTGCTCACTGGAAACTTAAAGGCAGAAAAGCCTCCAGTATAAAAATTCTTGCACTTTTAATAGATAGTCATGGCTTTCGTGTCCATTTTTCATCATATCCTATACGTAAAAAGTAATAGTCATCTTAATCACCTTGTGTATTAGATATTGTTATATGTAACTTTAATGCAGGCAAAAGAACATTCTGTGATTATTTTTTATGAAAAAGAATGTGCATGGAGCTTGGTAGAAAGTAGATGACATTGAAGTTATTGTAAATTATAATTTATAGTCATCACTTTATTAGAAATAATGATTCAAGTGTTAATTTAAAACAAATAAAAATGTAGGTTTCTTCGTATGTTGTTTCTCAGGGAAAATGTTTGCTGTGAAATATAAGTATTTTCTAATTCATTAACTGTCGTCTTGAAAAATCTGAGTACAGTATGTTTTAAAATAATGGACAGCGAAGATAACCAGGACTGTTAATTAAAACGCTGACTCATTTGTTCTTATTGATTTACAGGTCTCCTGACAAATGCAGCAACACAGAATCTTCGTAGGAGTGGTTTAGGCTCTGTGTGAGCTACTTAACTTAGTCAAGTTTCACTGCTGTGGATCATCATCCGTTATATGTCATCAGCTCAACTGTCTCTCTGTATCTCATGAATGACAGCATAATTCCTCTACATTATGAGCTAAAGTTTGTTCTACCATACTAAGGATCACTGGACTAAGGAATATAGAAAAAGATATATGCTTGGGCATTAGCAATACAAAAAAGTTCATGGTTAACGTTTCATCTGCGTTATACACCACTGCTGGACTTGCTGTTACCTACATGTTTTAATCCGAAGAGTCTGCTACAATGAAGAGTATCATCCCAATCAGCCTTAGAGAAGACTGTTTTGCCTATGGGAGGACACTGAGGTGCAAAAGAGAAACTCTTCTTGTGCCCTAAACTGTCTGAATTGCTTTTATTTTCTTATACTTTCAGTATATACAATAGACCAAAGAGCAAAATCTATTTTAAAGTGGACACAATCTTACTGTTAACAGAGTTATGTCATTAAATTGTAGGAGGTCTCCACAAAGACATGATTCCAGCTTTCACAAAGCTGAGATGTTGTTGTCCAGCAGAAGTCTTTATGGAAAGCTGCAGTAAAAACTAACTCAGAGACCTGCTCTTGAAATGCCACGTTCGAGAGAATATAATGGACCACTGAGAGAAAACGACCTATGGTTGAAAAACTTGGACAAAAAGAACACAAACTGTCTACACGGCACCTTTATTCCTCTGTACTTAGATTGACTTTCTCGTACTAAAATCATTTTCAGTTTTAACCAGTTAAACATGCCTCTTCTACAGTTCCATTTTTGATAGTTAAAGTTGGATAATACAGTATTTGCAAAGAGCATGTTTGGTCATCTGTGGCCTATGTCTCATCTGATACACCATTTAGCACCAGAAAGCAAATTAAAGAGAAAACAAAAGTAACACTTGTTTGAAAGAGATCATTAAATGTATTTTGAAAAGCCTAAAGTTATATATTTAACAGTTTTTATATGTTGTATATTTGTAGAAAATCCTATTTAACAATTAACGTGATAACTCTGACAGTCATGACAAGTGGTTCAGAGTTAAGTTGTGTTTTATTACTTCAGTTGTCTCTGAAGTGACTGGTGTCGTTTGCTTTCTTCCATTGGGACATTCTGGATGTAAAGCATGACCAGAGAGGACTGTGTAGAAAAAGCAAAGAATAATGTTGTTTATATTACATAAATGCATTCAACCATTGCACTGTTGGAAGGCATTTTTTATTTTTATTTTATTTTTATTTTTTGTCTTTATGTACTGATAAAAATGGAGTGTAAAATATTTTACCCATTGCTCTTCATAGCAAGGTTTGGTTTTCTTTCTTTCTTTCTTTCTTTCTTTCTTTCTTTCTTTCTTTCTTTCTTTCTTTCTTTCTTTCTTTCTTTCTTTCTTTCTTT
>VZSZ01001115.1:0-37014 GCA_013398815.1 Ibidorhyncha struthersii | reverse complement strand
TCTTTATCTTTATCTTTATCTTTATCTTTATCTTTATCTTTCCTTTTCCTTCTTTCCTTTTCTTTCTTTCTCTCTCTCTCTTTCTTTCTCTCACTCTACTTTTATGTAAGAGTCAGTTTGAAGCCTGTTCCTTGATTCCATTTTCAGTGTTTTACCTCATTGTTAGAAAGCCCACTTTTTCAGCATTATTCGTTAGTGAAAATTTAGGAAAGATGGCATAGATGAGGGGGAATTATGATAAAACAGAGAAACAAACAAAACCTTGTTCCCTTTTACTGTACCTTTTGATATATAGAGTTTGGTACATATTGGTATGATGCAATCAAAAACGGAACTTAATTTCTTCCTGGCAAATGTATTATGGTTTCAAGCATACTACCTAATACTCCAATTAACTTTTAGTGCTATGCTAGTTCTATTCTACTAAAGAAAAAGATATAGAAATTGTTCAAGTGACCATAGATAAAAGGTAAAAAAAAGAAAAGTTGATTAAAGACATTTTTTTAAAGCCTGCTCTAATACTGAGGCTTATTGAATGCAGAAGTTGCAGGAAACATGAACTATAGATCATTTTGTCCTCAAGTAAAATAAATATATACAAAATTCTTATTTAATCTTAGGATTTTGACCACTGTCCAAATAGTGGTTAAAGCCCAGCCACTTGAAAAGTGTTATGGACTGACTGCACTATAAATGACCAATGTCAGGTTTAACATGTCATGCAATAAATGATGGTAAATACATTTACTGTACATGTAGACCTCAAGAGCCAGATCCCTCATTCTACCAACTCTCTGTTTTGATTTATTTTAAAGGGAGTGTAGTAGCCTTATTTAGTAAACACAGAACAATTAAAGATGTTACATCATTTTTGTTGCTTTACAGTATTCAGTTTTGTGTTGGTTCAGCTAAATTATGAAAAATAAAGAAAATCCTTTTATAAGTGAGACTTTTGTTCCCTGAGCATGACGTCACCAAAGGAGTTTCAGCAGATGATAATTAAGGTGGGGGCACAGACAGGAAGACTTAGTGATGGAATGGGAAATTGAGGACATGGGTTGTGTTTTGAAATTGAAGTTTTACCCTTCCCTTTCCAGGTGTTGCGTACCTTCATTCTGGTATGCTCAGTTATAGATCAGATTAAGGTCATTTGTTTTCTGGAAATGAGATCCCACTAGAGGATCTAAGAATGGACATCTGAAATCTTTACATCTGAAATCATACCTTCCAATCAGTTCTGAATATGCAAGCTTATGTCTTTGTTTTCTGAGTACTTTAAATGCTCAGCAAAAGGTACATGTACATCGTTTATAAGGTCTACTCTGGACAAGAAATATTAGAGACGTAAGATTCTGATTATTCATCAGAGACGAATTCTAGTTGTTGAGTCTCCTGTGTACAACAGACACCTCAAGGCACTTAAAATATGTTTTGTACTTTTCTCTCCTCCCCCAAAATGTACAGTTTCTAACAAACAAAATATACCGGCTGCCTTTGTCACTGTGAATTACTACTCTAAGAGCAGTGGTGAAATGTTTCTCTCTCAGGAACAATATGTTTTCAGAATATTGTGAACTTCTAATTTTGCAAAACTAAGTTACATAAAAAAATTGTTTGTTTCTGAAAGTATTTTATGTGCCTCTTCCAAAGCAAAATTTGAAACACAGAGGGGAATGTCTTGTTTGAATGCTATTAAATATCATTCATTTCTCAGATTGCAAACAAGTAACTTTTTCAAAATACACTTGAAAGGGAACAGAAGAATACAGAAAAACACATAATAGACTAATAAAAACAACCTTTAGAAATGCAGTAAACCTTTAAACATTTTTTGAAAAAAGCTTCTCTTTAGCTTTCTGTTAACCCAGGCAACGACAGATGTAACTACTGCTATAAACATCAGGGATATCTAATGGAGCAAATGTTAATATACTATAGCAATTAATATGACACATCATTCACGAATTTAATAATTATGGTTTTAGCTTTCTTTTTTTTTTTTTTCCAATTCATTTCTTCTCTGCAGTAGCTCAGGTTTTATGCATGTTATTCTCAATCATTCACTTGTTTACTGAAACTGTACCCACATGCTGTTGCATAAATCTTTAATCCAGGCACTTACTATCTAATATAACATATTCATCACAATTGTGAGTACTAATTAGAGTTTCCAGAAGAAAATAAAGAATTCAACACTGTGTCTGAAGAGCCTATATGGCTATGACGAACAGCTGAAGTAGAAGGTGGTAAATTGATTGGTTGACAGGAAAATCACAGCACTGACTGCCTGGGCCACTGAACTAGTGGAAAGAAAAAGGCACAAGAGAACGGTGGATGTAGACACAAGAAGCCAGAAAAAAAAAAAAAACAAGAAAAAGAAAAAGAAAAAAGAAAAAGAAGAAAAAGAAAAAAAAATGGAATATTTCTTCAAGGGGAAAAAAACAGAACTAGCTTTCATCACATAAACCTACATATATGCAATATCTTTCCTGATAAAATAATACAGAAGAACGCATTTGCTGTTAAATCTTTTTGTATGATTTCTATTAAGAATAACATATACACAAGTAACAACCAAAGACCAGGAATGGGTTGACTAGGGGTGTTGCATACTTCTACACGAGCAGTCACTCCTCCCGTTACAGGGACAAAGTGAGAGATGACAGGAAAATAGAAGCCTTTAGAACATAACCTTCCAAGATTTAAAACTTTCAGATGAAAGATTGGATCAGTAAGGTGTACATAGCATTTTGTATGAGGTTTGGAATGGCCCTAGTGAAGACTGTGTTAGAAATACCATGAAATAGTGGAAAACAGCCCCAGTTCCTGATTCCCAAGGCAACCTTTAGCAGAACAGGCTTAGTCAGAGGAGAATTCCTCGAGTGGCGAGAATCCTTGGAAGGTAAAATACCCTCTAACTACCATACTGCTTCCCAGGAAGCACAAGCAACAGTTTACCATCAGTAAGGCTTGTAAGAGCCACTCTCTGTCCAAATTATACTGGCCTGCAGACCAGCTTGTTTTTCAAGCAACTTCAAGATGGGCTAAGGGTAAAATTGATTTCCAGGTACTTTTATTCCACCTGCTTCAAATATGCAGAAAACAATTCCCAGACATCCCAACAACAGCAGTAATTTTATGGCTGGATTTGGGTTACCACCCTTTGAGGAGAATGATTAATGCAAATGAAAGTGATTTGTCACCCTTGTGGTGAAAATCATAAAGGCCTGAAGAAGGTGGCTCATATACTTAATGCAAAGAAAAGAAGTAACTTGTGCTTTTTTTTTCTTCTTTCAGGTATATTTTATAAATTATGCTTTTTTTATTTATCCCACCCTCTTCAGAGAGAATTGATATCAATGGAATGTGGGAACTGTCAAAGCAGTTCAGCCAAGTGCTTTCTCTCAGTTGATGCTGTGTCTTAAGTGGAAACTTTTTAGAATTACTGGGTTCCTCAGGTGGCAAAATATATCATAGCCCTCCTTAAAGAGAAAGTGATCTTCCAGTTGCTGTTTGGTGTATGCTTCACACCAAAGAAGAGTGTGGTTTTTATTATATTTTTGGCTTATGTAATTAAAGAAGTTACAACTAAGTAATTATTTTTTGATTCTTTTTTCCAAGAATCGATGCTACATTGAAGCAATGAATCTCAGACTGGGCTTTGGCAAATAAGAATGGACAGAAAACATCTGATTTCAAGCTGGGGCTCAAATAAAGAAAGGAAATCAAGAAGGAAACTGAAAAGAAACCAAGACCAGAGAAAATTAAATATTTTGCATTTCAGAGTATTTAGTATTTAATAACTCCTTTTTAGTTTTTTATAAGTTCTAGGGGAGACAAAAGGAGTAAAATTTGAAACAGGGAAATAAGAAAGAAAATATTTTTTTAACTTCAGAGATGAGAATTTTACTGATGATATGGTTGTCTTCCTTTGAGATATAAATCCCATTAAAATTTGAGACCCATGGATGATACGTTAAAGGTAATTCTGTCACCGATTAAAAATAAACTAAAAAAATAGGAGAAAAGTGGAAGTAAATGACAATAAGCCAGAACAGACAGTGACTAATAATGAGCCATTCTGTGGGAGGATCGACACAAGTTCCTGTACTGCTTTTGACTATGAATGAAATATGAACACTGAGATTGAATGGTTTGTTAGTATCACTAAATTACAGAGATTAGTGAAGATATGGGAGGCATATGAAGATCTGCAGAGACAAAATGGGCTACAAAATAGTACAAAATGTGGAAAACTGAAAATCAGGACTTTCAGTTTATCATTTCTCATTCCAGCAAAGCCACTATGGCCTCAGTTATGTAAAATTTAGGACATATGTGAAAAAGGGAAAGGTTTCTTTCATTCTGCCCTTGAGACTGATAGTAGTGTTCGTTTCAAGCTGCTCAGCACCTAGGTCAAGTCACTGGTTTCATATGATAATCCTATGCCTTTTCAGAGCCCAAGCAAGCTGTTGGAGGTCCCCTAGGATACATATCTATAGTCACAGGGCACAAGGTGCTAGTGGCATTGGTGTCCTCCACAGCTGGTTTGGACAGACCATGACCACAATTTTTTCTGTTGCCAAGATTAGCCTAGTGAAAGGGATGTTAAACCACTCTACCGTGCTGCACTGATCCAAAATGACCCATGCAAATAAGCAAAGTTGATTAGCATGTAATCAAAAAATAACTTTTTTGAAATATTATTAAATAACATGCAAAGAACAGCTGAAGTAAAACCATAAAAGCTGTTAGTGTGAAAAAACCCAAACCTAAAATAGCAAAAAAATGCAATAAAGGAAAAAAAGGAAAGGTTCTGTAAGGAACTTTTAGAACAACCACGAAAAAGTTTAGTAATAGAAACATTGGTGTCTATGTCAGGAGTATAGGCTCTGATATAAACAAAGGAACAAGGTAAGCCTGTGCGAAAAGCAATTTACATTAGCTAAGGAGCCTGAGCACTACCTCAGACAGTGGTTTAAACCACCGTGAGCAAGAGTTTGTCTTCCTTCACTGCATAGGAAGAAGCCTATGTGTATTGCTATACACTCAAGGAGAGAGGCAGGTGGTTTAGTACAGGTTCTTACACAGGCATAGCAATACGTCAGCCACCTAAGGCAGAGATTATAATGACAGGAAATGTTGACATCAGCTGTCATCCGAAATTACTTACTGAGTTGTGAAGGTGCTAACAGAAGGTTGGCAGTAGCAACCTGAGCCAGTTGTTCATGTACAGAAAACAATGGACAAAACAGGAGCTCACACAGCTCCAGTGGCAGTAAAGAGGGCCTTCCCATCACAATGACTAATGGAAATGCACAGGTAATAAATTTACTCATGTATATGCAGAACATATTCACAAGCATAGATGAAAACAAATGTGGGCTACTTCTGTCCACATCCCTCAGGCACTTCTACAGAAAGGAATTTAAGCAGCCTCCAGACCAGAAATGCAACATAGACTACAACTTTACTACATATTAGCCTGATTGATGTGCTATTAGCAAGCAATAAAAAAGTATAGTGAGGCCTGAAGAAAATTATTTTGAATTTGGCACAAGTTACAATTCTTCCTCAACGAAGCCATGTAGCACTTGGTTTTCACCACAGACAGGATTTTTTTCTTCCCAGAATTTTGAAGACAGCAACATGACAATGATAATGTAACTTCCAGCCCATGCAAAGCAAATCAAATGAGGGTGATCTCTGGAAAGGCAGAAGTTCTAGCTGAGTAAATAGCAATGACTTTGCTTTGCATAGGAAACCAACATCCACAAAAAATGAGAAAAATCACAAAAAATTGTAATGCCACCCAAGCTCTTTGTTATCTCATTCTTACCCAAACTATTACAATCATAGGAGAATCTGCAATATAATATACTCAATAGCACTTAGAATGTTGTGCAATCATGCACTTGTTTTCATTTTAATGATTTTTAAAAGCTGATGGGACATGTCAGGCTCACCTTCTCCATAAAAAAAAACAAGACGAGGCTCCATTTACTCTACTAGAAAAGAGGAATGCAGATAACAGAGGCTGCACATTACTATGTTCCAGGTACGTCTCGCTACATGGAGACTCTGGTGACAGCAGGACAGCTGTGGGAAGAGTAGAAAGCTTTGCCTTGAAACAATTGAACCTTGTGGCAGGAAAAAAAATCTATTTAAGGGCCTGAAGCCAGAAGCTTTGCAGATGGATTAATCAACTAACCATCCGACCGGTCAAAAGAAACCTGAAATGACAGAGGATATGTACAGCATTTAAGGGCATTATTCTCACTTTAGAAAGTATAGTTTTTCTTATTCAGCTGATTCACAGACAGAAAACAGTAACCTAAGGTGAACATAGTAGTGTCCAGTATCTTGTCAGGTAGTGGAAAAGTGAGAAAAGGAACATGTATGAAAGATTGCTGGAATTCCGAAAGGAAGGACTTTTCAATATTATATTTTTAAAAATAATATTTAAAAAAATGTAGGAAGCACGTAGTGTTGCCTCAGTTTAATTTAACAGGTATAATACTAGGATAGTTGTTCATGATGGTAAATGTCTCCATAACTTCATCAGGCAAAGCTTCTATACAGAGACCTAACCACAGGAGCAGGATCAAGTTATCCCCATCAATTCTGCTGTCTGGAGGCAGGGCTGGGATCTTTGGAGATACCAGATGTAAATGAAAAATGCCTGTTGCCAATATATTAACAAGGCAACTTTTGGAAATTCATTGGTACAAAAGTGATACCAAGTCTTATTTGTTATTTAGTACTCAGTTTAGTATCACATAGTTCAAGGCCTTCGCATCCAAAGAATAGCTCTCAAAATCTGAAATATCACATGATTGATTTCTTTAGACTGCAAAGATGTTCCAGTGTTTATAGGAATTATGACTAACTGCAACCATACCTTTAAGTTTCTGGCACAGCAGAATCAGAAGATGAATGCCTCTTTCCTGTTCTTCTCCTAATGCAACAACCAGCAGCATCTGCTATTTTGGACACGCTGACTAGTGATGCTTGAGTGTGACTGAGTGTTGCCTTTTAAGTGTTACGATGTAAAATTTCTTTTGGATTATATTGTCCCGTAAACCTCTGTCTTGGGAACAAATTACTTTATAATGCAAAGTCATTCCTGATACAGTTTTAGTTCCCTTATGTATGCCCAGAATTGCAGTTAGCCATGCAGAAATCCAGATGAGTTAAATTGCTTCTCAGTGTGATCAGTTCTACGTGTTTTGGTGAAAAAGCAAAATTTTCATGGAGCTAAGCCACTAGTAGAGAAAGTCTTAGTAACAGGTTCTAGCAGGGGTGGAATCGGAGTAGACAAGGATAGTCTGAGTCCCTCTCTTTTTTAGATCATTGCAAGTACCAAGGTGTTCACTTCTGGAAGGTGATTGCTAGTAAATTGACTACTTCTTGGTAGTTCTCTTCCAAAACATTCACTTTACTGCTGAATAGACCTTATCACTGTTGATGAGATGACTAAGCAATTTCATTTCAGGTAACATTTAGCATACTGGTCATATATTAAAAGGAAGAGAGGAAGGTTGCTTGCTTGCTTTGTCCTGGCTGCTTCACTCTGTTTCAAATGTCATCATGGAGGAAAAGAGCAAGTTTGGGAACACAAAATGCAATGAAGAGTCACAGATGAACACAAAGAGTGCAGATCTTTAGGGACACAGGATATTTCTGAGAAGAGCAAATGGCCACACCTACATACTGCAAAGGAGACGTCTAGGAACCTACACGGGCTGCTGTAGAGCTTCTTCCAACCCAGGAACACATGGAAACTTTCTAAACTAAAAGATAAATACAGCAAGTCGGAGGGGAAAATCTGTTCTGAAATCTTTGTTGTTTTAATTGTATCCATAAGATTTGAGCTTCTGCTACGTCAGAAATGCCTTGTTTGTCACGGCTTAACAAAACCTAATACTACAAGCTGAAAGCTAGAACTTACTTTGCTTACTTGAAGAAATGTCTGTAAGAGGCTCCATGGCAAGGCTAGTTTGTATTATTTTGGTGGTGACTGTAGTCTCCTAAGGCTGTTTCAGGCACTTAGCAAGTTTCCTCTCCTCTCCTTTTTCTCCCACTTGGGAGCCACAGCAACAGGTCAGGTGGTGGGTCAGGAATGGTTGCGGCTTGTAGTGCTGTGCAAACACACCCACTGCAATGACTATGAGCAGTTCTATAGGAATTATTTTAAGGATGTTCAGCCTGATTATGGCTACTGGTGTCTTTTTGGCAGTGGGGAGTGCAGGGCAAACTAAAAGCCCAGCTCATGATATTGCCTCTAGCTGTGCACTTCTATGCCAGATGGCTATCAGGCCCCAGGTTTGCTACTCTGAGGGGATTTTGGATAGGCTGCATAATCTGAAATTGCTGTGTTTTGGCTGCCTTTCTGAGGAGGACAGGGATGGAGGATTTCTTCAGTGTTTCTCTCCTGTTTAAAAATGAAAAGTATGCTTTTCCAGAAGTCTTGTATCATTCTTTCATTGCCTGTCTTGTGGAGAAGAACTGGGAATATAAAGTCTAGATATACGCATCACAAAGCTTATTGGCTTTCTACTTACTTGTAAAGATGCCCTGGGTTTGGAAACAAGGCAATTAGCTTGTAAGACAAGCATTCAACAGCATTTTTTGATGCTCTAAGAACAGCTCTTCCTTAAGAACCAACATGAACTTGAGGTAAAAAGGAAGGAAAATGGTTGTTGCTTCTTGTTCTGTTTCTTAAGATTATGCTTAAGACTATGTTCAGAGGCAAGAGCTATTCCAAATTCAAACATATACTCACTCAGTGAAATAATTCAGAGTCTGTGTATAATGATGCCATCTGGTAACACCTGTCACAATGATATTTAGCTTTGTCTGTTATTTTTCCAAACACAATATAAAAACCATGCCGTGGGTTCATCATCTGATCGGTGCTCCTAAAAAAAATTGCTATCTACAGGAAGGATGTATTGCAGAGCCTTCTGATATTAATAATGAGAGAGGCATGTGTCTGAGGACCACCCTCCTTTCATTTTACCTTCAAAAACTTCCTTACAACACAGTGCACCAATTCTAAGGGCATTAGGAATGTATTTGTTCCTTACACAGTGAGACAGCTGCAGGGAGTAAATGCTGCACAGTAATCTATTGCTTGGCTATAGCATGCATTAGGTTTCAAGGCAATACTGTATTGCTATATTCATTTCATTGAAAGGTTTCCCTGTCTAGAGTGCATTGACCAATATTCAGTCCTACCATGAGCTAAACCAGCATGCTTACTACAGTACTGAAGTAATTAATTCAAAATGTAAAAAATAAAATTAAAATAAACCTACACTTAGTTATTAAGAAGTTCAGCAGAGAACTCTTACAGTGACAGATGGCATTAGCCTATAAGCCTTTATAACTTACATGGTAATAAAATGGGGTTACATTTTTGAATTAAATTGATAACATGACCAAATCGATTTCATTAGTGTATCTGTCATATTTGCTGTTAATGATGTCTAACAGTGGAATAGAAACTGACAACAATCCCTGAAAAACTGTGCAGATCAAAATTATATTATACTGGCATTCATGAATTTTAATACCCTTTTTTATCACGTTTTTTTTTTAACTCCCTTTTTAAATTTGAAGCTCACAAGAGGAGAATTAAACTTTCTACACCTGTCTCAGCTCCTATTATTTCTATTGTTACAAGTTAATAGGCTCAAGAATGAAAGACATTTCTACTAACTAAAACAAAAAAAAGGGCCTGCTTGAGAGTCTGTTGTGAGTGCTTATGGGGGAATGGATGAATCTCTACTGCTAAAGTGTTGACATCAGAGTCATTTCTCTTGAATGACTGGAGAGCTTTAGGACACCCAAATTGCTGTTTAGAAGACTGTTTGTGGAAGACACTATTATTATTAATAGACTTTGGTCCTCTGGTGTGTAACTCCCCTTTAATGCTAATGGAAGTTCAGCAAAAATCTACAGGAGGATATACCTACTGTCATGAATCATCATAGCTCTCTAATCCCATTAGTAGGTCTTAAATATATGTGAGTTAAAAGTGTGCAAGTAATGAAATGCTCACCTCAGAGCAGCAATTGAGAACATCGAAATACCCTTACGTAATGAGATAACTTGACCTCTCTGATACTTGAAAATGTGACAAGATATTAGATATGTGTCATATGAACTGAAAGACCATTACTCTTTCCTATTTCAAGTCCCTGATAAGGACCTCTTTCTTGGGTTAAAATTATGTGAAAATGGATAATTAATAAGGATAAGATCTAGCGTTATCTGGGCGTGGGTAAGGTATAAATTTATCTTAAATAATTTATTAATTAAATAACATTATCTTAAATATATTACATATATATCTATACATATATATACATAGTGAATGGCATTATGTCTGGTTTTTACCTTACTGTCTTGCTTGCTCTCATAGATGATGCCTGTTACAATCAGGAGCAATGATAGCAACATGGGTAAACAAATTCAGAGATATAGCCCATACAGCTTAGGTGGTGGAGGAGAAATACTTAGCCTGCCATATGTGGGGGCTGTTCTGGCCTTGTGGGGATGTTGGTCTTTGCAAGAGAATCTTCATTTTCATATCTTCTGTGCTACTATTAACAAAATTAGCGAGCTTTTAGTGAGATTCCCCCCGTGCTGTACATACACTCATAGGCTGCAAACTCTTCACAGAGAGACTATCTTTCTGTCTACGTATTGACAGTGTCTACCAAAATGTTGCTGCTCTTGGTATTCAGAGTAATATTATTTGCATTTTATATATGTGGTGGGTTGACCTTGGCCTGCAGCCAGATGTCTACACAGCCTCTCTCTCGCTCCTGCTCCTCAATAGGACAGGGGGAGAAAATAGACACAGGGAGATAACTTACCAATTAACATATGCACAAACCAGACTGAACTTGGACAGAATTCGTTCATTTTATCGGCAAATAAAATAGGTTTGGATAGTAAGAAAAAAAGACAAAATTAAAAGAACACCTCCCCTCTCCTCTTTTTCCCAAGGTACAACTTCACTGCTTCATTCCCAACTCCTCTGCCTCCCCTCTCATCAACGAGTGGTGCAGGGAGGATGGGGAATCAGGGGATTGCCGACAGTCCATAACAGCTCCTCTCTGCCGCTCCTTCCTCCTCATACTTCTCCTCTGCTCCAGCGTGGGGCCTCCCAATGGGCTGCAGTCCTTGAGGAGAAACCTGCTCCCGTGTGGGTCTTCCACAGGCCACAGTTCCTTCAGACATATATCAGCCTGCTCCAGGGTGTTGTCTTCCACAGACTGCAGCGTGGATATCTGCTCCAGCATGGTCTCTCCACAGCTGCAAGGAAGTACCTGCTCCAGCATGGTCTCCGCCATAAGCTCCTCCACTAGCTCTGGTGCCTGCAGCACCTCCTCTCATTTCCTTCTTCATTGACCTTGGTGTCTGCGGGGCTGTTTCTCACTTTTTTTTTTTCCCTCACTCCTCACTGCCACACAGCGTTTTGCCCTTTCTTAAATCTGTTTTCCCTGAGGCACCGCCATCTCAGCCAAGGGCCTCAGCCCTGCCCTGGGGTGTGTGGGTTGGATCCGGCTGGAAATGGCTGGAACCAGTACAGGGCAGCCCCGGCCTCTCCTCACAGAGGCCACTCCGCAGCCCCCGCTGCACAGGGACACCCAGTGCAGCATGCCTTGCTGTAAGGGTTGTTTCATTGATGTCTGACACTGCTGTGAGAGTGTGAAGTAAGAAAAAGCAGAGGAATGAACCAGGAGGAGAGAAAAGGACAACTGTGGGGAGAAATTAGCGTTTCTTTACTCTACTGCTTAATTGGAACAATCTAATGCCCCTGGTGGTGTGCTCTGCAGAGATAACGGCAACAACATGCATGTCCAGCAGTGCGTATCCAGTGGGGAAGTTATCTCATTTGGGTATTTCCAGTCAATTTGGATGTTCATTCCCAGTGGTTCCACTGGACAATTTCATCCAAAAAGCTGCACAAAACTACATGCTCTCCTACCTGCTGTGAGTGTGTTTGGGTGTTTTCTTTATTCCTTTTAATTGTTTTTTTTTTCTCTCACAGCTTTCTTCATTAACTTCAATACAGAGGATTTAGCCTATAATCCAGTACATTTTAATAGCCACTGTCTTCAAAAGAAAACTCCGCTGATCCTCAATGCCACTTAAGTAAGAACTTTTTAAAAAAAGTTAATTTCCAAACTGAAGACATCAATGTAAAAAATTATGGTACCATTTCTTAACAGAGGTGCTGAGGCCTGAAAGAAATCAAGAAATAAGTAAATTAGTAAAGCCAATAGACTCTAGTTTTACTTCCTTGATAATCTTATTTTGGACTGAGCAAAATTCCCTTCTCCCAAGTCTGTTTCATCTCCTATCTCTTAGGTTTCTGTTTTTCACAGAGCAGACCCTTGATCCAACTCGCTTTTGTTGACTTAGTGTTTCAGATCCTGCTCACAGCACCATCCTTCATGCTCTTGTGAGATGGAATTTTGTGTTAGCTTTTGATTGCAATGGTCTCAACAGCCAGCCTGAGGAAAAAGACTTACCCGGTAACATAGTCAGATCTCCACTAGTGAAGGGATTTCTCTTCTCTGAAAGACACTAATCTGCAATATAAACAGGAAGAAGTTCAATGATCCATAGAAAGGAAAAGCAGAGGTAATATTACTACTTTCACACATAAGTTGTCTCTGTGTGGAATTCTTGTGTCTCTCTGCACCAAACTCCTGAATCCAGGCTATCTTAATAACTGATAGCTAGGATCACCTGTATGCCAGGAATTAGCATCACACCCTATGTAGTATAATTACATTCTTACACCGCAGTTCCCTTGCTAATAAGGCCCTTCAGAATCCAAAGTGTGCGGGGGATTATGCCCACTACTCAGCTGTCTGCTGGGGGCTGCTGGGATCAGTAATATGGCTACATGCTTTGCTGTAGCATAGAGCTGGTTCTGAAATCAGAGGGCTATCTCTGTATGACAATGGATCTAAGGTGATAAGCTCTGCTGGACACATATCGGAAGGATAATTTTGTTGTGTACCTTTGTATGCGTAACATGGAGAGACATATCTGCGCATTTGCATGGTACCAGCTTGGCAGATGTTGATGTAGCTACAGTGACAGCCATAGCATAACAAAGAGACAGAAATCATGACCTATTGCTGCCCCTGTTGGTTTGCATTGTCTGCATACTTGGAATATAACCTTTAACAACACATCCTTATATGAGCGAGTTTGCTTCGCTTTCTTTAAAGAGAGGTTGGTATATTTCCCCATAATGCATTTGAAAGTGCATTCTACATTTAAAAAAAGATAATTTTAATGAAACTTTGCAACATGACTAGCGACATATATTTCTAATGCGTATAAATCCCAAGCACTCAATTTGACTAATATTTCAAAATATACATAGACATTGTTCAGGCCACCATTTAATGCATACATCCACAAGATAAAATAGCATTGTTTACAATCTAAATCTAATTAAAGGGTATGCAGGAATGAGAAAGGGATCAATATCTAATATGTTTTTTCCATCTGCTTTCCTCATCACTGCTAACATGTCAGAGAAAATGCCAATACTTTGATCTCATACATGTGCTCTGTTGCTTTTCCACTGATACAGACAAGGTCAGTTGTGATATAGGATGCTCTAAATTCTCTGAAAGTTCCCCAATTAATAGGTATTTATCAGACAGCATATTCAAAAAGTGACAGAAAATATAAATGGATCTCAAATACTAACCGAGATATCTTCGAACAAGCTATATCTTTGATTTTAAGCATAGAAACATCATCTGATTACCTGCAAAAATGTTTGAGGTTAAATACTTGTTGGACGTTTTTCTCTTGAGGGTGTCTAAAAGCTGTCAGTTCTATAATAAATTTCCATGAATGCAGTTTCACAATAAATGTGGGGAAATTCTAGTAGGAATCTTCCTATGATACAGAAGGCAATCTATTGAGAACGCAGAAGTGTAATCTTCATTGTTCCAAAAACTTGCAGTTGACAGTCTTGATAGTGGTAATCAACCTTTCCCTCATGCTAATGTTTGCTTTTGTTAGACTGAGCGCTTTGCCCAATTGTGCAGAGGCTTGTATGATTATTTCATGCTAAACTGTTATTAAGGATGACTTGTGATTATACAGATATAAGAAATATTATCTACATTAAAGTTATTGTTCCCTATTTGCATTTCCTCATGTTGTTCCTCCAGTTTTCATGGCATCCTACCTCTAAACTCTGTCAATGGTTCTTTTCTCTCAGTAGAAGATGGCCGACTGTGCCTAAGCCTTCTAAGACATCAGATAGCTCTGACACAAATACAAATGAGATTTCTTTCAGTGATTTCAAAAGGGCTGGGATTTCATTCTTGTGTTTTGACTTCCCTCAACTTGTTAAATACAGAGCTAAATGCTTGTAATAGTAAAGGAGTCAGGTCCACTGTGAGCACAGGAGTAGCAGCACTAGAAGTGGTACTTCAGACTTTTTGTGGTCAGCAATCCATGAAAGGCAAAAGAACACAAATAAGGTGAAGATCAATGACAGGATATAAAAATATGGGAGTACATGGAAAATTAATCAATATGTTTTCACAGTAAGGGTACCGTTTACCCATGAGGTTGTAACGGGTGTGAAATAATAAAATGCACCATTTGACTTTATTTTCTTGTAACCTTGGACTTCAACAAAAATCTTATAGCAACTTATTTAGAAACTTATGTTATCATCCATAAAGTGTTTTTACGGTAATTTCAGGTGACTGCATGTTTCCTGTTTAATATTTTTTACTCTTATGCTGAACTCAAACCCACCATCTTAAAGAAGACAAATATATACTCACATCATGTTTTTTTTCCCAAACATGTATAAAGCATACTTTACTTCCTTGGCAGACTTTTTATAATAAATAAGTAAATATCAACATTTTTAGAATTTTTACTCCTATTACACCTCAACTGTTGTAAATAAATAAATGTCACTCAAATAATACTAGTGTGAAATAGATTGTGTTTCATTAAACGCCTTATGATTGCCACCTGAAGCATTGTACCTGACCTAACCTTTAGAATTTAAATACATGGAAGGAAAAAAATATATTCATACTATTAATATGAGTGTTGATGTACATGAGGTCAGTGATGAAAAACTGAAAGAACTAAGTGGAAATCAGAGCCATGTGATATGGCATAGTCATATAAAAGAAATTTCAAGATAATGGGCAGAGAAAGGTCTAGTGTGAAATAAATAATGGGTAATGTTCATCTAATCTAAATGTATATTTACCTAAAAGTTAGGCGTTTGAGCAGGATTGTTCTTGCCTAAGCTTTAGCTGCCTCAAGTACAGGTGAGCTTTTTTCAGGGCTTCCCTTATCAGGTAGATCAGTGGAGATCTTGTAAATACAGTTAATATTGTCCTGAGAACAATTTACCTTATCCTAAGCGAGACACCAACGTTTTGCCCAGTGAAATGCCTAGAAATTACTAACTTGATATCTGTTGGCTGTAATGAGAGCTTAAACAACTAACTGTGTAGCTGCTTACATTCTACACTACTAAAATTAGGCCACAATTTTCCCCTACTATATGCTGCATATAACCCTTTTACAGTCAATAGAATAACTACAGAAAATAAGTTATCTATTCTAGCGTAGGGTATGTGCCAGTGGCCAGAGAACTGAATCTCTTTGTAGAGACTGTAGAAGAAGCTTAAGTGTGTAAATTAAGCCAGATATCTAACTTGCATTATTTGTACTCCTGCGTTTTAAGATTGGTAGGTGAATAAAAGTAGGACAAATCTCTTATGCCTCAGTTTAGGGTGTCTCAATTCCCAAAAGTATACTCTTTGCTTTATAGGGTAAATCATTATGACTTAAGCTTTGATCTTCCTGACTAGCCTCCTTTACATTGTTAAATGGATGATATAGATATAGAAAGGAATCTAGAACTGCTAATTTCATCTAGTGTTTTGTTTTAAAAAGCCTTGTAAGATGGATTGTACTTTTTTCCTCATGAAATTCATGAGGCACTAGAAGAGATAGATCACCTACAATATGAATTTTATCCATCATGCAGTTCAATTAGAGGAGAAAAAAGGATAGTATTCTATATGGAGTTTCTGTAGTTCCTTCCACTGATCCCAGAGGGACTGAAGATGGTTTTTAGTTAAAAAAATGGGATATAGTATTGTTTTTTCCTTTTGGTAGTGTGAATGTTCTAGTAAAAAATGTTCTCCATAAAATTTGTAAAGATGAAGGATTGATTTCTAATCAGCAGTAAGCACGCATGCACTCACACACACACACATGCCCCACACACCCAGCTTCATGAAAATCTCTTGTTCTGCTCTTGTAAATTACTTGCATAAGAATGGTGGACAGACCATAGTTCATTCCACTGAGTATGAGGCCATCACATGATCAGCAAACCCAGAACTATGAAGAACCTTTTTTGCCTTCATCATGTTAAGTTTCCAGTGTCAAAAAAGCAACACAGGTGGAGGCCCAGATCCTGCAAAGCATTTACATGCATTTGAGAACTTGAGAAGCTTCGCTGACTTCAACAAGAATGCTAACATTTTCAAAATTGAGCAATTGCTAAGGCCTCAGTTGGATAAGAATTTCACAACTGGTCATGAAAAATATGAACACACAGCCTAACAAAAATTGCCTCTTCCTCTTTCCACTCCCTCTTTCCAATCAGCTGTTTAACCGTAACGTAGCTAGCTGGTGGCCAATACGAATGACATTTTTCTACTGTGTCATTGAGTCAGATGAGGTAAACTTGAAATATCACTGGATTTCACTGTAAAAGTCTTCCATAACTTCCTATTCCTTCTAAAGGCAGTGGAAAAAGTCCCACAGACAGCCAAGGATTTTAGCCTTTCACTCTCATGCTCAGTGGCTTAAATGGGAGCTCTTTGTGCAGATGTGTTATAGAATCAAATCCATAACATGTGATTCAAACAGGAACGTATAACACATCCATGAGTATTGAATAGCAGTGTAAATCAGAGGGTTCTGAATCAAATAATTCATGTGCTTCTCCCTTTGTAGTCTGAAGGAAATGAACATGAGGTCTAAAGATTCACCAAGGTGTTGTGATTCGAGAATACTTTATTGTGTAAAAGAGTAACCAGCCAAACAATGTTAATTATAACATTTTTAAAAGCTGAAACGTTTAAATCTAAATAATTTAAAAGTTATGTGATAGATATTAAACACCTCTGAGATGGAAAAATGCTGTAGGCGAGTGTTCTTAATAAGTCTAGTTTGGTTAATTATTGCCTGAAGCATTTCTGAACTAATTATTTACCTCCAAAGGGGGTTCCATGTTTTCAGCATTGAAATGCCAGTTATTGATTTTCTGTAATTGACAGGGCATAGTCCTAGACAGACCACACAAAGCTGAAGGTTAAGCCATTTATAGAAAGCGATAGCCAGGTCCTCCAGTGTCACAGACTGCATCGGTGTGAAAGGGAGACCCAGGCCCTGAAACTCTGCACTTTCAGGGAAAAGGATTATTTGTCTCTGCCATCTGCCCTTTATGGTTCATTTAACATCTTAAATAGCCTGTGTAAATTAAGTGTGTTTAATAGCTTCACAATTCCCAAGTAAAGATAGTGTTCTGTTCAACAGGACAACTGGAGTATTTTAGCCTTTTAGTTAACAAGGTATACTTTGCTAAGCGAATAGTAAACATTGAATTATGTTTTTAACCAGTTTTATTGTAGATGGCTTAAAAATTAGTTTAAGATACTTTTCATTTTCTGCACACTTTCTCCCCCACCTCTTTTAAAGCGAGTGAATATACATATTGCACAAAGGTTATTCATGCAATTTTGACATTGGTTCTCAGTGGGGTCTGGGAATTTACCAAAGGTGCTTAGAGAATTTTTGCCTGCCTGGATGGATGTAATTTTTGGACATAATTTGGGGTGTTTGAAATATTGCAAGTGCCAGCATACTTCAAACCATTATCAGCTTTATATCTCATCAAACCACATGTGATGGGGATCTTATCAATGCTTATAAATACTTCAAGGGAGGGTGCCAGGAGGATGGGAACAGTCTTTTTTCAGTGGTGTCAGGTGATAGGACAAGAGGTAATGGGCACAAACTTGAGCATAGGAAGTTCCATCTCAACATGAGGAGGAACTTCTTTCCTTTGAGGGTGGCAGAGCACTGGAACAGGCTGCCCAGCGAGGTTGTGGAGTCTCCTGCTCTGGAGACATTCAAAACCCACCTGGACGCCATCCTGTGCAACCTGCTGTAGGTGACCCTGCTCTGGCAGGGGGGTGGGACTAGATGATCTCCAGAGGTCCCTTCCAACCCTGACTATTCTGTGATTCTGTGATGTATGGACAGATATTTGCCAATTAGCTAGAGCTATTCCATCCTATGGTAATAGAAAAATAATATAAAAAATAATAAATAGAGTGTGGCCTCTTAATTCACTTTATTAATGCCAGCCCTGTTCATTTGAACTTATAAATGAAAAGAAACACCTTTTTCCTGTTCTACATTCATTGTGATTTCTTGCTTTTTTCTTCAGTCCTTCAGTTTCCTTTATGTGATTTTTGTCTTCCATGGCGATTAACTTGTATTTAGTCTCTTCTCTTTCATGCTCTTTAACTTTTGCTCATTTCCCAACTATCAATTTCCATGTCCTACTACTTTCTTGTCACTTTGCCCCTCTCTTGTTTAAGCTCAAGTAAGCCTACAGGAATAGAATTGAAATACCCTAGCTGGGAGCAAGGGCACTATAGGTTTTTCTTGTCGTTAACAATGTGAGACATACCAACAGAGATGATTCGGTTCTTGGGTGGGATAAATTACCCTCTGAAGCTTCCTATCTCTAATTTTTGTTTCTGTAGAGGGAACCTAGAGTGGCTGATGCTCCTAACCTAACAGGCTATCTCAAGTTAAGTGGAATCAATCCAGAACTCATTCATCTCACTTTTTTTTTTTCCAAGCCCAACAGCATTCTAACTTTTCCTTTATTTTTTCTTTTTTCTCTCCTTTTTTTTCCTTCTGCATTGCCTGCCTTCACCTGTGTTTGTTCAGAATGAGCTCAGACTGCAGAAACCCTTGACTGCCCACATGCCCAAACTGGGCATCAACATCGCTGATCTGAGGTATCTTCAGTTCCTATGTAGGAAACAGAAAGACAGACACTTACAGAGAACAATTCAGATGACAGGTAAAATGAATTCTCCGTTATAATGTCTGCATCTCTTCACTGGTTGCATATGTAAATACTAGAGTGCTTAGTTGATGCTTATGATTTAAGCAGTCTATTTTGATGTGATTAATTCCCACCCAAGCTGTAATGGAATTAATATTCCTGGGACGTATTAAAATGGAAAATTTGGTGAAGAAAATGTATCTTATCCCCATCATCTAAGTTTTTACCAGTTCCATGAGTTAAATATAGAGTTGAGATACTGTGTTGAGGAATAATACCTCAATTTCTACAAATAAACAAATCAAAACAAATGTTCTGCAATGCATTTCCTTGCTAAAGACATGGCATTTGAAATGGCATACAAACATGACAAGCTTTGTAGAATATTTTGCTTAAATAATGACTAATCCATTATTGTTATTATTTTATTTCTGCCTTATAAAGTTGTTTAATTCCTTGGGTTTTTTTTTCCCATCATGTCAGAGTGAAAACCATTAAGGAGATTCCTATCTCAAATTATTAGCTTTATTAACCATATATACTTCCACCTCCCAACCCCAACATTTCCCTTTCTTGTTAGAGTTGATAATAATCGAACCACTGCTTTCCTTTGATCCAGTTAGGGCTTTTTTATGGAGAAGATACACAGTAAACAGAAAAACAGGTCTGCATAAAACCAGTCATTCATTATTTCCCGTTCTTTTAAATTGGGAAGTACAGCCAAGTTTTATGTTCACAGAAATATAACAAAATAACCATGAAAACATATTGGCTCGGTCACAATTGTCAGTTATCCATTCTTTAGCATAGAAAACAATGGTATGAAGAAAAATATATATTTGTTCTTTTTGGTATATAAAATGGGCTTATGTGAAAAACGTGCTCTGTTTTGAAGCAGGCCGAACTCCAAACCAAAACCCAGGGCCTATTTTGAAGACCTTTGGATTTGGTTCTTGTTTCACAGTTGCATCTGGGGTCCCTTTTGACCTTAAGTGCATATGTTTGCGTAAATGGAAGTGTAAATACCACTGTTTGCTGAAATTATAGCATCTTAGAAAATGTTGAGTGTCTTTAGTGGCAAAAAATAGTGTCTTTGAAATTTGCTTCACTACTTCTTGAAGACTAAATTAGAAACAATAAAATGGCTGTTAAGCAACTCTTAAGCGTTTATTGGCTTATAGAGAATGTGCACTGTTCTTGGGTAACCATTGATACCACGACAAAATAGACCTCTGAGGCTCTGATTTGCTCTATAAATAGTATGAATTTCCTTTCAAGCTGTTGAATTAAATGAAAGTTCAGTGTTTTTTTAAGCTATTCAAGCCTGTTGATCTTCATTCTCTTTCAGTGAGATACCCGTTATATTCACTTACAATACCAGGATTAAGAATTCGACACGGTCTGTAACAAAGTGGTGGTATAATTGCAGAGATTGTTCTCATAGAAAGGATTATTCATATACCACTGAAATAAAAGTGTTTTCTATCACTCTCAACTAATGAAAACATTTCAAATAACCTTATGAACTTCAGTAAGGAGTTGACCCATCAAGATCTCATGGTGATTGACTTTTCGTCTAAATACTTCCTTCTGAAGACTACTCATTGTACTATTTGCTGATATAGCAGTTAGCAAAAGCATTAAAAAAGGACTCACATAACACTGTACATAAACTAGAGTAGTTAGATACTGAACGATGGTTCTCAAGTCTGCTACATACATATTGTCGGGAAAATTTGCTTATATTTTTCATATAGTTTAAAATAATAGGTAAAATTCTCTTTCTTGGGCTTTGATCGCTCATTTTGGGAAATGATGGTAAGAAACACAAACAATAGCCACAGAGACTTTCTTAGAGAAACATTTTGTCCTAGCTTGTGAGTTGAAATGTACAATGATATTTCAGATTGCAGCACAAATATTTATATGAGTATATATAAAATACTCGAAGTCAGCCAGGTAAACCTCACTATTTTATTGGCTAATTCATTTTCTGTAACTGTGTACTGTACATTGTGCAAAGTGTATGGGTTTGGCTCTCTGCTGTCATGCTGACTTGTTGTGTAGGCAATAAATGCAGCTTTTCATTTAGAAGCAAGAGTAATAAAGTGTATGTGAACAACTTAGAGATCAAGCAATAGCAACAGTCATTCTGCAAAAAATTAAGCAAAAATAAATTGAAATGAAACAATCATGAGTTGCTCATCAACAGTTTGGAACCAGGAAAAGAAGAAACATCCAAATGAATTATCAGTCACAAATATTCAAAATCTGAGTGTCTGAATGCAAAACCCCTCCCTCCACCCTCAGAGATTATGTTGTTTTTCTCTAATGTTTTACGAGGTGCAACCACAAATTATTTTTTTTTTTTTGCCATTTATATATCTGTATTGATTATTCTTCTCAGAGACTTCCTGAATTTATGGACATATTTAATTCTTTTTCCAGCACTCTTTTCTTCAATGATGTCATCTAGTGGAACACTTTTTTTTCATTATTAATTTAAAATCATATAAATAGTCTTTAAAGAATATATGTCTGGCTTTGAAGGATATACCATCTTTCAAAATTGCCTCTCTACTATACCCATTAATTTTAAAGAGCTACAATTGTTCAAAAGACAGAAAATATTTTAAATCATTTTGTCAGCTAAAATTTTTGGAAACTTTTGAAAAAATTATAGATTAAAAAGTCATTATTAAACTGCAGATCAACACTACATGACATAGATATTCAAACTTACAGTTCAAAACTGAATATTATTTTTTCCTGCTATTTCTTGTCTACTCTTCTATTTATTATCTTATTTAATTTACATTTAGTAGCACAGTGATGTTGTTTTGTGGCAGTAAACAGAATAAATCTTAAAATGTTAATTTAAAAATAAATTAAAAATAAAATTCTAGCTTCTTCGTATGTCTTTCACTTGTCTAATTTTCCAGTGCCCATTTTATTTTAAAACAGAACTAAGGAAGTAGTGATTTCTTCTTTCAACACTAGGTGGAGTTAGATTAACTTCTGAAGTCAGTTCCTAGGAGTCTTAAACATTTTCTGGTCTTCAATTTTTTTTCCATAGGCAGTATAACTACAGTATTACTAAGTGAAGAATCAGAGATATTTCTTTTTTCTTCTTTCATTGTAAACTTACACGATGTAAAGGCAAAGAGGTAAAATCTTTCTAATCTTCATTCATATTTAGGTGATCTGTGCTGAGCCCCACGGAAATAAATTGGGAAGAGGTGAATACAATTCATCCACTGATGAAGCTTTCTCTTTAAAATGTTTTCTTGAAAATCTGTGTGTATGATGGTGCCTTTCAAGCATGTCTAAATCTACTGTGACATGGTTCTAAATATTAACTTTTATAAATAGTCAGCTTGAATTCATAACTGCAATCAGGGAAATATGATAACATCCTAACAATTTGTTTAATAAGAACTTGTAATATTAAAATCTGCTGACCTAAAAGATCTAAAGAACTCTGAAGGCTCCTATTCCTTAATGTGAGACTTAGCATGCAAATAATCTGCCTTATTTTTTTCTGAACTGATTTCAGTTCTCTCTTGAGACATGTTCCCCCTGGGAAATACACAAAGGATTTCTTTGGGAAAGTGGGAATGGGATTATCATGTTTGTGATTTTTTCCTGTTATTGACTGTGGTGGTTTGAGCTTGGCCAGCTGCCAGATGCCCACCCAGCTGCTCTCTCACTCCCCTTCTCAATGGAAAAGGGGGAGAAAATATGAAAAAGCTCGTGGGTCAAGATAAAGACAGACGGACAACTTACAAATTTCTGTCATGTGCAAAACAGACTTGACTTGGAGTAAATTAAGTTAATTTGCTGCCTACTAAAATAGATTTGGATGGTGAAAAGCAAAGATGAAATTAAACCAACATCTTACTTTTTCCCAGGTTCAGCTTCCCTCCTTCATTCTTAACTATCTCGTCTGCTCCCCCATCGAGCAGCACAACGTGGGTGGAGGGGTTGCAGTCAGTTCCTCTCTGCTGCTCCCAATACATTGAGGTATACCTGTAGACCAACAGCCTGATTGTGAGCAAAAGCAAGTTTGGTCCACAGAGGAACTTACTCACACGTTCCCATCTTTATTTAGGTAGTCAAATCCACAAGTAGATTGGAACATGGCATTTCATTAAGGAAATTCATGTTCTGTTCAAATAAGTGTATCAGTTCTACACTGCTCTCTGCAGTTATGTAATTAAATATCACAGGGTAACACAACAAGTCATTTAACGTATACATGTTTTAATGTATACATGAAGTTTACCCCACCATAATCTCCCTAAGGTATTTCTATGAAAGGTACGTTTGCTTTTGTAGGATAGAATTGTTCCCATGAATTTCATTCCACCCTTTGAGAGCAGCCGCAAGAAAAAGAAGGCCATATGAGAATGATGCAATGTTAAGACCTCTCAGATTTAGCTCTAAGCTATCTCATGGGTTTGTATAGCTCCATGAACAGGTGTCTGCTCAGGTCTTGAAAGCTGTATATTCACATTAAGCTGCTACTGAGGGTAATTAAAGGATGAACGCATTCTCAGCTATTCTCACAGATAGGGAGATAAGAAAAGAAAGACTTGCTGTAACAAAGAGTGTGATCCTACATTCTTCAAACTATTATTTGACAAGGGACAAACGTAGGGACCAAAACTGTTAGACTCCAGAAATAAAGTCAACTCAAATTGTTACTGAAAATATTTTTGGGAGTGAAAATGTTTCACTATATGTTTTAAAACACATATTCAAAAAATAAAAGGAAAAGATCTGTGTCTTTGTATTTATGTGCCACCTCATCCGTGGCACAGAACATTTGTTAACAAACAGTCCCTTGCACTGTATACTCAATAGCATAGTGTTTATATGTGTAATCAGCTGTATGAAGCAATGAGAAGTGAATTCTTAAACACTGAACTACTGAGATATGTCTGGAACATGACGTGAAACTACATAATGGGGTGTGCAAACATGCTTTCTTGCACACACACGGCTCGTTTCACCTGGATAAGGGAGTTAACACCATAGTTGGCCCTATTAACATATTTTCTGAGAGCTGATGGGTTCAAGTTAATGCTTGGCATAAGCTGGATGAGCTTCCGAGGTATTTTAATTTGCACTGCCAAGCGGTTCCTTTCAAGTTGCTGATCTTAAAGCCAGGATTCTTAAAGTAAATCACAAAATGTCCTTTTCCATGTGCCTTAAACACCTATGTCAGAGTTGTTATAGGGAGACAACGCCTTGAAGGAATAACGAAGATGCCTGAAAATTTATAAATACTACCTAGACACAATGCAACAATTATCCAAATTCATTAGAAGTATCTCAGTCTTTTCAATAGTCTGGAAAAAAAACATTATTTTACTATTAAGGCAACTCTTCATTTACAGTTATGCAGTCATTATGGTCTACATGTGTCATAGAATTTATAGATGTGAAGAATATTGAAAATGCTTTGTACTCTATGTATAGTTAGAAGGGTTGTGCAGAAAACGGCTATTATCTGTTCAAAATAGCATATATGTGTGAGAGACTGGAACGCCAACTATTTGCCTCAAAGCTTGCTTGGCATCTCTGCAAGGTGCAAACGACTGTGTATCTTTGCAAGGTGCAAACGACTGTGTATCTTTGCAAGGCGCAAACGACCTTGCCTGTCTTTGCAAGGTGCAAATGTCCTTGCCTGTCTTTGCAAGGTGCAAATGTCCTTGCCTGTCTTTGCAAGGCGCAAACGACCGTGTATCTCTGCAAGGTGCAAACAACCGGCAGCAGAAGACCATTCCCCTGCAAATCAGGCACCGCCAAAACCGATGGCAGAAGACTATTCTCCTGCAAATCAGGACAGCAGAAGACCATTCTTCTGCAAAACGGGCACCACCAAAACCGAGCCCCGTCTGGGCCGGACTGGCAGCCCGCCAAGGTCTTTACCTGGTGTATAAAAAGACCATGGAAAGAAGCTGTGGGGTGCACCCGCCACCGAAGCACTGAAGACTGAGGATCAACGAGACGTCGCTGGATCCGTGGTGGTGACTATCCTTTGCTTATCTTTCTGAATGCTTGCTTGGTTTCCTTCTAATATTTCCTGTCTTTCCTATCGCTCCATCCCTCTGTGCCCGTTCAATAAAACCGGCCCGATTGGCGGCAGTTGACCTCGTTTGCGTCTCAGTCTCACTCTTGGGATCGTTACGAACCTCCCCCGAGCCCGAAGTCGGACCGGGACTTGACAATATGCGCAAAGTAAATGGATGTATGCATACTGTCCCCATTCTTTCTTCTCTATACATTAGATGTATAGAGAGATGTATGTGAGATCCTTTGTAACCTTGCTACATCTTACAGAATATGCTCTTCATATTGATTTGTTGACAGATTTTATGTTTGAATCCTAATGAGCATAAACAACAGGGAGATTTATAAACAAGTTAAGTGAATATAATATATAAAATCTAACAGCACTGGCTTAGATAATTTAAAATTAATAAGACACACGTGGTCATAAAGAAAACATTATTTTCTAAAAATTATTCATGTTCCTTTCATTTAAATAAGTCTACTACAAAGTGGAGGATAGTAGTATGTTATACAATCTTTATATTTTAAGCTTTCATTACAATGGAGTTCATGTTTCACCAATTTTGTTCTGTGGGGCTTTGTCTCATTCCCTTTTCTTCTTGCACTTAATCTTGTTCTTCTTTCACAACTTAAAGACTTAAAGTCTGTAATTTAATTCAGTGTCTCACACTTTCACATCACCGTTCTTAGTACAAACCACTACTCTTTTGTTGCTGATGCTTTGTCCTTAGTACAACCTCTCTTGTTTGATATTTTAACCCAAGTTTACAGAGCTGCTGTAAGTTATTAGAAATAATATATTCCACCAGGCCGATAAATAATTTTAGTTTTAATTTAGGATGTGTGAAGAATAAAGGCATTTATTTGGCTATCAATTCAAACTCACTAGTGACTGTTTATCAAACTGTCATTGCAAATGTTCTGCGCATACTGTCTATGAACAGTCTTGTAGGTGAACGTAGTTCTCCCAGACCCAACAGAAGGGGCATCTGCATTCAAGACCCTAATTTCTTTCTAATTATGCTGGTTACCAGCCTAGTGGGAATTCTGTCGTGGCTCTTCTTCAATCTTTGATGCAAGTCTTATTTGTATGAACAGTGGATAATAGCCCATGCCACTGGACTGTGTGCTTAGTTGTTCATTCTTTGCAGTCTAATAAATCTGCACTTACAGGAAGATAAATCTCTTCGGAAAGACAGGGTTTTTTCAAAGTGTTAAACTCATAACCTGATGTTTATGGAACTCATTTGGGATGACGGTGCATATGTTTGCTCTTAAGTAATCCAGATCTCCCCTGTCATATGCTGAATAATATAACAGTCAGACTTCCTTCATGCCATCTCTGTTACTTGGCTTGTTATTTATAGGTGTTTTTTAAAAAAATGTTTATCTTAGTGGATGACATTGGTGTCCATTTTGTTGGCTATGTTACTGAAAGCAAGTAAGGGGCAAACAAGCATTTTGGCCTTAGGCTTACAAGAAGCTGTGCTTATATAATTAAAGACCTAGCAGACTAAGGAATTAATTAAAATAATTAGAACTGTATATGCATCTCTTGCTCTCTGTCTTTCTCTATATATATAGAAACATTTTTTTTTTCTATCATTAGCTAATACCAAACGATTTTTTGATTAGCTTTGAATAGAAATTACTTGACTGAAATTGATGAACAGCAGGGAACAACATAGCAATGTGGGCTGTTCTAGCAGAATCAAGACACCAGAAATAAAAAAAAAAAAAATGAATTTGACACTGAAGAGTAATAAAACTAAGGACTCATAAGGAAACTGATGAAAACAAAACATTCGTGAATTTAGTTAAATGCAGTGAAGAATTAACTTAAGAAACCCCAAGTAAGGTGAAGAAGATAACTGAAAATTAAGGAAATAATTACACTGTGATTTTGAAGAGATAGGAAGATAAAAGAAGAAATACTCTGCCCTAGTTAGAATAACAAGGGAGTCCGCCTGTTTGTCTTTTGGTCAGCCTTGTGCACAGCTATCTCAGCAGCATTAGCAAAGATGAAAGTATATCCCGAGCTGTAAAATCTGCGCATGTGATGCTTTATGCTCTGCTCTTATTTGTTTAAGAGTCTGTGTTCTACTAAAGATATTTTGAAGGGTTATAGTATTTATTCTGCCTATAGTTATCTTACTCCTCTCTCTAGTACTTCAAAGTTTGACAATTTCTGGGGCTAATCAAGAAGGAAGCTGAGCTATACATTAACTTAATACATATTGATGATCAATTATAAATCATGAACTGCGCAACAAGGACAACAGGATGCTGCTTCTAATTTCAGAGAATATCAAACTGAGGGAAGTATCTTTCTAAGGTCATATCTCTTCTACCATAACCACACAGACGTATAGATTGCATCCAGACTCAATGACAGTGAAAAAATCTTAGAAAAAATTCCATTCCATCTTAAAATACTGAAGATAGATATAAGAAACTTACAATGAATCAGGAGATGTCTAACACTCCCTTCTCTGTGGCCAGAACTGTGAATTTTAGATTACATGACTAGTTTGTAGATAGCTAAAATTAACTAATATTATCAAAGTTAAAGTGATTTCAGAGGCTTTAACCTCAAGCTGTTTCTCATGTCTCTCCTTCATTTCCTCTACTGTAATATCTGCATTTTGTGGTATGGTTATACCAAAAACATCCTGATTATTATATGGATACAAATAGGCCCTTGTGCCTATTTATTCAGAGGTACACCACAGTGAAAAGAAATAATGAAAAAAACACCAAAACAAAACAACCAAAACCCCCACTTGAAACCAAACTCAAATTTTTAGTTTAGATCACTTGGCTACAGACTTAATATTCATGCTCTTTGGGCATCTATTTTGGCAAGAGAATCACTGGGATAAAGACTTGCTGCTCTCTGCACCTGGATACACGTCATGGAGCACGTGATGTCTTCTGGGTCCTGACCAGGAACCAGCTCAAACCTGCTCGGTCTCCTTCTATTCTGTGCTTCCAGATTTCTTTCCCATGAAAATGAAAATCTGGGATGGGAAATACGATGGGAAAACTGCAGTCTTGCCTTGATATGGGGTTGGGATACAACTAAAACAGGGACCTAGAGCCAAGAACCTCTGAATCATAGAATTGTTAAGGTTGGAAGGGACCTCTAAGATCATTGAGGCCAACCATTAACCTAACCTGACAAAACCACCACTTCTAAACCATATCCCCAAGTACCACGTCTACCCTTTTTTTGAACACCTCCAGGGATGGCGAATCCACCACCTCCCTGGGCAGCCTATTCCAATGCTGGATAACCCTGTCAGTGAAAAAACTTTTCCTAATATCCAACCTAAACCTCCCGTGGCTTAACTTGAACCCATCTCATCTCGTCCTATCACTTCTCACTAGGGAGAAGAGGTCAGTCCCCATCTCTCTATAACCTCCTTTCAGGTAGTTGTAGAGAGTGATAAGGTCTCGCCTCAGCCTCCTCTTCTCCAGGCTAAACAGCCCCAGTTCCCTCAGCTGTTCCTGATAAGACTTATCCTACAGACCCCTCACCAGCTTTGTTGCCCTCTCTGGACATGCTTCAGCACCTCAATGTCTTTCCTGTAGTGAGGGGCCCAGAACTGAGCACAGTACTCGAGGTGTGGTCTCACCAGTGTTGAGTACAGGGGGATGATCACTTCCCGAGTCCTGCTCACCATGCTATTCCTGATACAGGCCAGGAATAGTGTGGTGAGCAGGATGTTTCTTCGCTCAACGAGTTCAAATATTGGACTGATTTCAGTAAACCTCATGGACTGTCTAAAATCACTGTCTAAGTCACCAAGACTGTTTCTAGGATTAAGGCTTTATTTTGCCTCAGTTTGGTCTCAAGTGTGTTATTTTTAGAAAAATGATGCTCAAATGGCACTATGAATTTCACAAAAATCACAAAGTTATTAAACCAGAGTAGATTGTTATGGTTGTATGAAGTTCTGGAGAAGTTTCTCACTACTTTCTTCTCTTGTTTCATGCCACTTGCTTTTTATACTTGAAGGATGTGGTGAGTTTTCAGTGCCCTGCAATGACAGGCCAACTCTAGAATGCTGTATAGAGTGGCCTCACCAAAATTACTGATGGCCATTCACCAACTACTTATGTCAACTGTTCCCTTAGGTCCAAGGAACCAGGTACTCATCAGTCTTCATGACATAGTTCTCCAGTACTTGCTTCCAGTAACCATGTTTGCTGCTAGTGACCATGTTATGTTGGCATTGCAGCTGATCTGCTGACAATGGTTTTGCTCTGCCAGTGCTTTAGGCTTTAATTTACTGTGGATATGCAAGATAAAATGATCAACCTTATAAAGACATAGAAGTTTCTTGAGCAGTCTTTCCTGTCTTGTCAAAAACACTCAGACTTTGACCAAAATCAATTTATTCAAAGTCTACTAAATGCAGCAAATTTGAGAGAACCCCTCATCTGATGAGTACTGTTTCACTCTTGCGTTTCACGGCACAAATACAGGTCTTTGATTTCCCTCAATATTAGTTGTTTTCAACAGAAATATTTCAGCAAAATATTGCAAAAACACATGTAAAGTTTGACCTGTTCCTGTACACATTCTAGTCAACTCTTAAGTGCAACATATTGTAATATGTGCTTTATGTTAGCATGGTTTAAATTATATTTATTTGTGTGAAGTACCACGATGAATGTTGCAGAGGAACAAAACATATTATGCGCCCCTAAATTGTGGGAACTGTTGCCAAGAAAACAGCAGATGTTCACTCAATTGATAACAAGAAGACTGATATGCAACATTTAGAGAACTTATTTCAGAGAATTTATGAACTTGGGATTTTGGAGACAATGTGAACTGAAAGACAAGAGACTCATTCTATTTTTGGTTTTGTTGTGACTTGCTGTGTGGTCTCTAAGCATCACTTCACCTTTCTCTGTCTCCATTTCTTGTTTCACCCTTTGTCTCCTGTCTTTAGAATTTAAGGTCTTTGAAAGAGTCTATATTACACTTTTGTAGCATGCACAATGAAACCACTGCAATATAAATAATAATTATAATGAGGCCAATTTTAACTCTGCCCTCAGCAGACAAATGAAAGAAAATTCCTCATTTTCTGTAATTTCAGAAAAATTACTTGTTATTAATGTTCTTGTGAACACAACAGGAGGAACTGGAGATCGATCAGGCTCATGTCTTCATTCTATAAACTTTTTGGCTGGTTTTCGTGAAATCAACTCACAGCCGAGCTGGAGTCCAACCAACCAACAGAAAAGACAGGCTTTTAATCAGGCTTCTCTACAATGGAACACATCCATTTGATAAATGAACTAATTAAGCAAATGAATAAGTATAACCTACCACTGTGAATGACATTTATAACTATGAAAAAGCTTCAGCTCCACATTAATAGTTCTAGAAACCCAGAGAAAAGGATGGAAAAAATACAAGCTCAATTCATGAGGCACGTTTATGTAAATGGAGTTTTGCCATAGCTAGTGGTCCAGTATAATGTATGCTCTGTGTGTATAAAGATGATGAGGGGAGGAAAAAATCTGAAAGAAGGTTATTCCACCTCTGAGGTGTGTTTTGTTTTTTTTTTTTTAATATCAGCCATTTCACAGGCTGCAGAATGTAGCAATGACTCATGCTTTTTCTGAACTTCCTTTTGTAAAAGCAAGTGGAATGCCACAACACCTGTATCCTCATCTTTCCTAGAATATCCCAAATCCATGTTTAATCTCTCCAGTAAAAAAGCTTGGATGACACAGAAAAGAGGAGAATGAGAAAAAGAACTCAGGCTCAGTAAAATGTAGCTTTATAACTTCAGCTGTACTTTTCCTGCTTTGTCTGATTAGACATTTCTAGGATTTATCTGACAGCTTTGGAAACAATGGAAGTTGTCTCCTGATTTTAGGCAAATGGCAGTGGTCCCGGAGGCTGTGTGATTTTTTTTTTTTTTTGTCAATGTGTTTGCCTTTGCCATACAGAACCCTTGAAACTGTTGGTTTCTTTAAAATATTATATATATCAGACAAGAAGGACCATCAGTCAGGTAACTGAAATCATATAAGGCAGTAAGAGTTGGTTATTGGAACTGAAAAATGGAATTGGTATCATTGTGATACAAACACTGTATGCTGCTCATAGCCATCTAATCTTCAGCTGTTTATGCAATTTGGGGTGGTTTTCATTTCAGTGTTGTTTAATGAGGTACTTCTTTTCCTATGTTAATGATTACCTTTTAGTGAATTGTGGGTTTTTTTCTCTTTAAGACACAGTACCCTTATTAATAACTTGTGTGACAGTATCAGTTCTCAGGACCCTGGGGTTTTTTTTCATTATGAGATTAAGAATCATCAGTGAGTTACCAACCAGGAACAGAAATCCAGTTAGTGACAGCCTCTAAACTGAATCTGTTGGAAAAATTACCATCAAAATAGAGAATTGACCTAAAAAGAGAGCAAGGAAAGGGAAAAAAACCCAACAAACAAACCACAAAATGTCCACACTTTCTAGCTAGCTGTGATTTTTTTTTTTTTTTTGTAAAGAACAATTTTATCCACTCACTCTAAGAATGTGTTTATTCCAGTAAATGTGCTATGAGATACCAAGACCCTCATACAGTGTACAGGCAGATACTGTGAAAAGTGCTCTAACCGTGCTTGTTTCTACCGCATGTGATCAAAATGAGTGCTCCTGAGGGTAGGAATTGATTTGTCTGAGTTTGCGAGGGAGCATTGACAAATCTAGTTTGACAGGAAAAGGCTGCTGGTTTTTTGTGCCACATTCAAGCAGAAGACTGACCGTGACTGCATCTCATTATAATGCAAATACAATATAGTACTGAAGTACTGTAGTTAAAAAAGGTAAATGCCCCGAATTATAACAGTTTTGACACAATAAGTTACTCTTCCATAGACTGGTTGGGATTTTTGGTGCATCACTACTTTACTAGGGTTATTTCCATTAGCCTTACTTACCTTTTCCATTTTCCATATATCAGCTCTCGTTGTCATCTGCCTCAGACCAGTATTTTGCTCTTCCTATCTGTGCAGGACAATTTTAGGGGAAACGCCAAGCACCATGAAGTAAGAACTCAGGAAACCAGGGTTTAGAAACTGCAGAAATTAATTACAGCAAGCAATAACAAAAAGAAGGCAGAATTTAGACCAGTCTTCAGGAAGGAAACTATGGTTGCACAGGTAATACATTGGTTAAGACTCACTTCTCTATATGTCAAATCTTTTACCATTGACTTTACTGTAATGTATTAGTATAGTAGTAACCTGTTGAAACAACTAAAGCAAATGGAGTTTGTTGTATGGTTGACAAATATAATTTTAATGCAGGTTAAATTGACTGTAAAGGTGCTTTATGGGTTATTAGCTATACCAAATGCATGAATATGGGAAATGAAGAACAGTCCTGTTAAAGTCACTTGCTATGTGTGGAATAATAATGACTTTCTGTGGTCATCCTGCAGAACCTCCTGTAAAGTAGTAACGTATTCATAAAGTACAGTTGTGTAATAAACAACTCTTAATTATGGTAGTTTGGAAAAGTGGTAAGGTTCTCTGATACAGTTACAAGTTCTTCAGACAAACTGTAGGCTATTGCATTTGCATATCTTGGAGTATATTTCAGACTAGTTAGCAGCTGGATAATGTGAATGTCCTCTTTAAGCCTATGATGTGAACCTACACATATGATATGGTATATAGTTTGTCACCATTCATTCTGTGTCGTAGATACACTAGAATTAAAACTAGATGAAAGTTTACTTTTCATTCCTTATAAGTGCTTGACTGGAAAGTGGCCGTTGAGTTGAAATTAGTAAACACAAGGGAAATTTTTATGAATTTGTATGATTATACCTTACGCTTTAATTTTTCTTTGCTTGCTTGTTTTTTTTTGTTTTTTTTGTTTGTTTTTTTGTTTGTTTATTTTAAGAAATCCTTGTGCTCCACTAGCCATAGAACTAAAAAGGAATTATGAATCTATTTTGGCACCAAGTCCTCCTCAATTCAAGAAGTTCTGGGTTTTTTCCTGGGTCATCCTGATTTGTAGAAATATAATAGCCATCTGACCTTGAACAATGTGTTTTCTTTTTTAGTGTTAGCTTGTTTCTCTTCTTTAGTTCTGTATGTTCAGTAGCCAGTGTTATCAGGTTATGCTCATCTCTACTGTGGTACATTTACCTTTTTGCAAACTGCCCCGTGCCATGAGGCTGAGGGATAGGAAGTAAACATCATTTTCTCTGCTCAGTTCCTCTGCAGCTCCTTAACACCCGTGTCAGAGGCTCCTGGTGTAAAATTGCATTAAGTTAAAGTGGGTAGTATGTAGAGAAATCAGAGTTGGAAACAATCAAAATGTTGAGTTGCAAGCTAAGCAATGCTCTTTTGGGAGACAGAAAGGGAATGTAAAAAGCTAGGCAAAGTCACTTAGAAATTTCAAGACTGCTGTGATGCATTCAATAGTATCACAGGGGAAAGGCATTTTCTTTGCAAGAAACAAGCTGCCAGTTGAGACTATTAGCCATTCTGTTAGCCCTACATAATAAAGCTAAATCATGTAAGCTGTACAGATAACAGATGGACCAACAGAGACAAATTATTTGTGATGTAACTAATAACTAGGTTGAAGCTGAATTATTGTGAGAAATGGACTGTACTTTAGGAGACCAGGGAATAGTTTGCAAGATTAGTGAAAACTTGACTTTCCAAATGAAAGCAGTGAGAGAAATGAAGTGCGTCTTGTTATGAACACACACTGATTCATAAAGACAAAATACAGGGGTAAACGAATGACAGAGAACCGATTTGTTGGTAATAAATGTGGAGGCAATCACAGCACAACACAATTGTCCAGTGCCAAGGACATAGAGTCATAGCAACAATTAAAGCCATCTCCTGCAAACGTATATCATTTCCTGGACAATTTATAATGTACAAAACTAATTTTTGTTTTGCTTTGTTTTGTATACATACAGTTGACAAATTTATGATGCCATCAGTAGTCTTCATAGATCTTAAAACAGACATAGCTGATGGCTTGATTAAGAACAAGTGACAGAATAATGAATATTGGAGGTGAGCATAGCATCACTTCAGTGAAGATATAGAAAAGATATTTATCCAATGTTAATATTTAAAACTAGGTCACTTTGCATAGCAGAATCAATTAATTGTTCTGTTGTTTTGCAGTATATTCTACTTTTTTATAATTTAAATCTCATATGTACTCTTTGTATTTGGTTTGGGAATTCACAACAGTCTGCTGGATACTGGCTTTTGTCACTGCGCAGAAATATTAATCCTTTCTAACTTGTTTTATGCTGATGAATAAAGTGTAATCTCTTTCTAGCTTTCCTACATATCACATTTTTGTTACATTGCTGATCTGTTTAGGATGAACTTTTACCAGACTCCAAAGATAGATGTACGTTTTCTTCAGGGTAAGGACTGACTGTTCTGATGCCTGCCAGTTTTATTCTTTTTTTTTTTTTTTTTTATTGAGCCAACTATGCATTATAGAGTGATTTTTACTCAGACTATCCCAAAAACCTCACTCAAACCAATAATCATGTGTTGATAGGTGAAATTAGTTTCAGAATTCTAATGAAGCTCAGCAGCTGGGAGACAGACAGCTCATCTGAAGATTAAATGAGAAAAATTGCCACTTTTGCTGGTTCCTTTAGAAACTCATTTACATTCTGTCAGCTCCCATTAGGAATGGGAACTGCGAATATTGAGGGAAATATGCATGAATTCGGTGCTGAAATGGCCAATCGTGATCAGTTCCTTCTTGCTTACAAAGCTGCCAGAAGATTTTATGTAGTTATGCCTCCTGGAAACAGTGGGTGATAATCTGCTTGCTTTCAACTGTCTCCTAACGTTTTGAATTTAACATAAGCAAAAGAACCAACACCCAGTAAAACAAGGAGAACAAAGGATAAAAATGTAATTCTAAAGTTTGGGATTAAAGTTCCTGGAGCCATCTACACACTATCCTATCCCGTTACTTTTTCTTGCCCCTTTTTTGCATTCTGGAACCTGCAGAGCTTCAGTGTTTTGTCTTATGTGACAGTACTGACAGCAATGACAAATATTTTACTTCATTTGGTACCTCTCCTGCACTACTCCATTCTTCTTTCCCTGTCCTTGTTACAGCCCTGAGTTTTTATGTAGTTGGGTCTATCGTATCGACAACTTTTCATGAGTTCTGCTCAATAGCCAATAGTAAACTAGGAGTCTGTATTATGCGGGTGTTACCCATTTCTCCACTGACTTTGGAACTACTTACATAGACCACAAGTAGGGGTGACTATGCCCATGAAAGAAATGCATTTAGGACTTCAACCAGGGGCAGAGAAGACAGTGCATAAGTGGATACAGAAAAGTAATGCTACTGTTGAACGTGGGAAAGCTTAATGCTGTGGTGCTGCAGATTTCAGTTGTTTTCAATTTAGTTTTCTTTAAATAAAGGTTGTAGAAGATTAATAATGAAGTAGAAAGATGGCATAAGTTCAATAAATGTTTTCCTACTGCACCTGCAGAAGAGTTTGATGAAAAATTCATAGTTTCAATGAAACAGACATATTTTCTATTTCAGCAATATTTAGGAAAACTGCTAAATAGAAAATGATGGGTTTTTCTAGATCTACAGGATTAAATAGCTTACCCCTAACAATTCTAAAAGAAAATAATATATTTAATGCTGTTGGTTATTAATAAAGCTGAGTAGATCATCATAAATAGTCTGACGCTTTGAAGAACTTACTAACATCATTGGAATGGTACATGACACATACAAGTCAGTTCTATGGAGTATGCTAAATGGCTTGAATCACATAGGTAGAATCTTAACAGTTTTATTACATTTGAAAGGAGATTATTACCTTAAAGCAAATGATGTTGCAAAAGCAGTCCTGATAAACAGCTAAATTAAACATACATTTTGATAGTGATGTAGTGCAATGCTGTGGTGATACTAAGTGTAAATACAGAGATGGCAAAGACTGGGAATGTTTATAGATGTTAAAGGATAGAATAATAGAGGTCCCTTCCAACCTTAACAATTCTAAGATCATCGAGGCCAACCGTTAACCTAACCTGACAAAACCACCACTTCTAAACCATATCCCCAAGTACCACGTCTACCCTTTTTTTGAACACCTCCAGGGATGGCGAATCCACCACCTCCCTGGGCAGCCTATTCCAATGCTGGATAACCCTGTCAGTGAAAAAACTTTTCCTAATATCCAACCTAAACCTCCCGTGGCTTAACTTGAACCCATCTCATCTCGTCCTATCACTTCTCACTAGGGAGAAGAGGTCAGTCCCCATCTCTCTATAACCTCCTTTCAGGTAGTTGTAGAGAGTGATAAGGTCTCGCCTCAGCCTCCTCTTCTCCAGGCTAAACAGCCCCAGTTCCCTCAGCTGTTCCTGATAAGACTTATCCTACAGACCCCTCACCAGCTTTGTTGCCCTCTCTGGACATGCTTCAGCACCTCAATGTCTTTCTTGTAGTGAGGGGCCCAGAACTGAACACAGTACTCGAGGTGTGGTCTCACCAGTGTTGAGTACAGGGGGATGATCACTTCCCTAGTCCTGCTCACCACACTATTCCTGATACAGGCCAGGATGCCGTTGGCCTTCTTGGCCACCTGGGCACACTGCTGGCTCATACTCGACCAACACACCCAGGTCCTCCGCCAGGCAGCTTTCGAGCCACTCTGCCCCAAGCCTGT
>VZSZ01001114.1:147336-301928 GCA_013398815.1 Ibidorhyncha struthersii | reverse complement strand
AACATCTTTCATATGAGGAAAGGCTGAGGGATTTGGGTCTCGTTAGTCTAGAGAAAAGAAGGTTGAGGGGGGATGCTTTCAAATACTTGAAGGGAGGATGCCAGGGGGATGGGAGCAGTCTTTTTTCAGTGGTGCCCATTGATAGGACGAGGGGTAATGGGCACAAACTTGAACATAGGAAGTTCCATCTTAACATGAGGAGGAACTTCTTTACTTTGAGGGTAGTGGAGCACTGGCACAGGCTGCCCAGAGAGGTTGTGGAGTCTCCCACTTTGGAGACATTGAAAACCTGCCTGGACGCTGTCCTGTGCAACCTGTTGTAGGTGACCCTGCTCTGGCAGGGGGGTTGGACTAGATGATCTCCAGAGGTCCCTTCCAACCCTGACTATTCTGTGATTCTGTGATTCACTTGGTCAAATTTAACAAAAGTTGAACTGCTGACAGAAGACACGATATTATCTTCAAGTCCTTAATGAGACAATAGTTTTGAGATGCGTAGGGCAACGGAACACTACTTCAGACTGAAAATAGCATTTTGCTAATTATACTCCATCACAGCATTATGCAGATGAAAGTATTCAGCCTCTTAGTGCTAGACATAATGGAACCAATCATGCAAAGCATCACTGTCAAGATAGAGGTTGTTACAATTAGGACTAAAACTAACAAAAAACAACTTTTTTTTCATTATTAACAATTCTACTGCAAGTTGGGTGCACCAGAGCTTTAAAAGTTATAGCTAATGGATGAACCATTCTTGATTGTTCTAATCCTGAAATTCACTTTTACTTTTTTCACTCAGTTGAGTGTCTTGCTTTGCTTGGAGGTCAGGAGTTTACTCCACCTAAGCCTGTTACTCAGCATCCTTGGGAATGGAAAGGATGAAGAATGACTGATTCCATTAGTACAGATCACTTATCCAGGCATTCACAAACAAGCAAGAATGACAGTGAACATGAAAACCATGTTTTCTAACATGCAGTGTTAATGCCTGTCACCCTAATTTAAAAGATCTTAGAAAGCAATTACTCTTTCTTTTGCTTTTCATTCTCCAATGGACATTTCTGCTTCATTACACAGGACTGTGCTGAGCCCAAGAACCATTTGCAGACCTCGGCTGAAATTTTAATGAAAAAGGAAAATGATAAAATCTGGATATTTCCATAAAGCGGAACTACATGTCTTCCTTTTCATTTTTTGCAGCTACTGATGTAGGAAGGAAGCTTTGTAAATTTATTGATAGTTTAGCTGGATTCACAACAATCTGCATGAACACTACAGTTTCTCAGATAGTGGAAAGATCATATTAGCTTATAAGAGTGGTCTGATGGGCATTTTTCAGCTGCTCAAGTTATGTTTTCCACTCAGCAATCTCATCCCAACAATAACTCACAGAGTCCGTATGTCTTCATTGCAGGACCTCACAAATAGACATGAAACAGGCAAGAAAATGCATGAATATGCAGATAACTTGCATTTATACACTGAACCATATAGATACTCTTTTTGGTCCTACTGCTGCTGACATCATCTGACATAACATTCTCTACCTGACTCATTTATCCAAATAAAACAATTTCTGTTAAACAGTTCCATTTCACCAATACATTCTGGCACAGATTTTAGGACAGTTGAATAAAGAAAAACCTCAAGCTATTTTTGTATGATTTTAGAGATTGATCAAGCTTTTGAAATGACTATGTATAGCAGAAGAGATATTCAGCTCCTTCTGGCAGCCTCCAGAGATGCTGCGCTATGTGCAGCAACACTGTACAGCTTCTACAGAGTATTCCTAGACATCAATCTTTTGACGGACTTTTGTTAAAAAAACAAAGCTTTTTTAGGCAACATGCAGTCTGTTCCCTGACCCAGATCCATTAGTGTGTATAGACTGGTGATGATGGCAAAGGCTGTAAAGCTCTGGCAGCTCTTTTCCAGGAGTCTAGGGCTGCTGTCACTACTTGAGCTCATTTGAATTCCATGTTTCTGTAGCAGAGCTCTGCTCATGGTCTTTACAATGCAGCCAATAATCATGGAGCAAAGGCTTCTTGATCTTACTGTCAGATGTATGTTTCCAGTCAAAAACATGAGCAGTTTCTAAAATCTACAGTAAATGATATGGATATACCAGTCAGTGGTATAGTCATATCACATGAATATGCCAGTGAGTTCTTTTTGATCATGAACCTAACAATATGCTTGTCTCACCTTCAAACTCTCTGTGGGAGCTGTCTGAACCACATATACATGGTGGGACAAAGGTTGGATACTTCTTGCTCTGTATTATATTCAGTCATCCTTCTTACCTAGTAGCAACACTTACAGTAATTCTATTTAGCATTTGTTTCAGATTGGCCCTCTTCTCTCAGAAGGGCATGTGAACATTAAATATACTGTTCATTAAACTGCAGAGTCCTAATGCCCAGGAACGCTTTGCTGTTGTACTGGATATGTATGCAAAGTGCTTACAAAACAATACTGAAGATACTGTTTTTTGCCAGTTTCAGAGTAAACACACAGAGTTAAATTGTCCCCTGCTGCAGATGATAGAATATTTTTTGTTTGGTTTCATTTTGATCAAAGGTTCGTTGCAATACAGTAATGCCAGGCAAAAAAAAAATAGATGGACTTTGGGGAAAGGATGTTCTGTCTCATTATGGGAGAAGAAAACTGCTTTGGTCAAGAGGCATATTTAAATGCATAACTAGGAAAAGACATATCTAGCATGAATAACAGATACAGTGCTATCATACTATGCAACGGACAGCACTTGGATCATATGACCACAGTGATATCCTTGTTGAAAAATATCCCTTCTCTTAGGCAGAGATTGAAATTGAGTTCCATTAACAGTCAAAAGCAACAGAGAAGCAGTTTTCTGATGGGAGAGGTCTTCACCTTCCAGCCAAGCTGGCATTAGCTGTAGTATAACTTTGCGGTGAGACAGATCAGAGAACTGATCTCATCAAGAACACCCAGACTGAAGGGAATGGAAGAAAACTGTCCTGTTTGATGACAGCTTACAGTCACATAAAAATTGTTATTCCATACAACATCTAAAGTACTGCAGGTGAACAGACTTTTGACCAAGTTCAATAATTATGGTTACCACACTGTGCTGTGTGGACTAGCCTGTCAATCGACCTGGAGCTGGTTCAGTATTAGTATTACATCTTGTTGCACACTGCAGATGTGTGCAGCAAGAATTTTCAGGCAATATGACAAAAATGTTCTTTTTTATCTTTTGAAGCTAGTGGTTTATGGTATAATTACAATATCTAGTCTATGTAATTAGTATAGTAGGAAAAGTTATTGATATTAAAAATTTCTATCAGTGTGGATCTCTGTCAAGTTCAGGATTCCATTGTACCAGTTTTCTTTTCTATGCAGAATAGTTTGCTGATTTCTAAATGAAAAGAGTCTCAGTGGAGTTGAAACAAACAAACAAACATAGCAGATGATTACTTCATTACTAAAATCACAAGTAAAAATAATTCTACATTTTCTACAGTGGTCTCTATGACAAAAAAGACAATCAATATTACAGAAGTAGCTGTACCACATTAGTTAAACTTTATGTTTTTAGGTAGTTATTACAATTAAGACAACACAGTTAATCACGTGTTTATAATTCCATTTCATGGCTACTTCCAACGTTTCAATGTTTCAGAACCATTTTTTTTTTTTTATATAGTAGAATATTATTTACTGAAAGGCAGTATTTAAATACGTATTTGGGCATTGAAAAATCAAGCTCTTTATCACAGGAAGTAGGGTACACATTTTTTTGATTGGATCTAATCTCAGTCCTCCTGAATGTTCACACAAAAATGTCCATATGCCATGATGCTTGATTCCAAATGGAGACACATATTTATAGGAAGCAGCTTGGCTCTGCACTTGTGCTTAGGACACTGGCTGGCTGAGGATGTGAAAGACCTAAGATCATGTACTACTGAAGCGTACAAAAGCACTGAAGGGTTTTTAGTGAGTTCCACTTTAAGATAAATAAGAGAAGAAAAAAGTTAGAATACATATGGTAAACTGTGTAATGCTGGAGGAAGAGATAAATATTATTTCTTGATCCAAGCACTGGTCTGTTTATTCCCTGAAGCACAAGATTACGAAGATGAATGAAATTCTCTTCATTGTCATTTTTCAATACAATATGCCACCTGCACTATCTGACATTCACAATTCAACATCATTTTGCAGTTTACAAAGTATATGAAGACCTCACCGGTCTTCTCCTCAAAAATATGAGTCCAAATAGCTTTTTGTTTTTTTTTTTAATGTGAAAGAAAAGACAGAACCTTTTCCTATTATGAGCTTAGAGAGCTCATAGCTGCTTAAATAAGAGGTATTTCTCCAGCATACTTCTTTAAAATATTTTTCCAGCTATAAAGATTTTATTTACAGCTGGGTTTGCACTTAAGTGATCTTGAATTGAACACATAAATAAAATCAGTAACCAAGACTAAATTCTTCAGGGCATTAAATCTTCGCACATTTAAAGCCCTAGGAGGCATAATCTTACTGTGACCTTGACGCAGAACTGCATTACTAGCTATATTAACTAGGAAACAATAAAGACGTCAAATTTAATTCCAAACTAAGAATATATTTCTTGTTCAGTAGAGAACTGCAGGATTTATCACTACAGCTGAAGAAACATCTTACCCTGAAAAACAGTGTAAAAATGTGATACTTTAGAACATTCCAAATGAATCATAAATTTGTGCCAAATTTGTAAACAACTTTGGCTGAAAAAAAATCAATTCTTTCATCCAAGCAAATATTTCATTTGGAAATAAAGATGAAATTAATTAAAAAGAAAAACATTTAGAAAATGCCAAAAGCCAAAACCAAATGGTTTAGTTGAATGTCATTTTAATCCAGCAACCTAACCCTACGCTGCTTGAATGACAAATTCTTTTGTATTTTTAAAAACTGTCCTTACAGCTGGTGTAAGAAGAAGCTGTATATTAATCTTGTTTGGTTTGGGTTTTTTTCTCTATAATGTACCTACAGCTAGGAGAGGGGGTAGCATTTTATTAAAGGGATGATGTCCAAAATTCCCAAATTGTTTTTATTATTTGGTTTTATCAGAGATATTTTGTTGTTTCCTATTTAGCTTTGAACAAGCCAAAATAAAAAGGAAGACAATAACTGTGAGTGTCTCACAGAGATTTTGTCCATCATAAAGTATGAGTAACTGTTTTTTATAGCCTCTTTTAACAATTGAGTTCAAAAATTCCAAGAATGCCGTGTGCACATAATTATATTCATGCAGTCCTACAGGGGAAATCTTAAAGACCCGTGTAACAGATAAGTAAATTTAGTTGTGGTAATTCCAGTGGCTCCCACTTTCAGCTAACTTTGTTCTCAGGTGCTTATTGAAATTATGCCTTTCACATAGGGATGGCTCAGTGGCTCATGAACCAATTTACAGCCCTACATTCTAAAGTAAACAATCCCTTAGTTTCAGTTTTCCTTAATTCACCAGAATGTAATTTGCAACAGTTTAGGAACTGTCACCCAAACATCTGAGCTGTGCTAGCAGTAGACAACTGTGAGGGGTTTTGGAAGCTGGAAAGCAGAGCTGCAAGAGGCAACTCTTCTCAGCTAAGCCATTCCCAGAGCAAATCAGAGCCTTCAGATAGTAGTTCAGCGCACACCAAGAAGGCAAGCCACCTCACTTAAATCATTAGTGATGATCCAAACAAAAATACAGATGCAATTTTTAATGTATTAATCATTAATTATTTAATAATAATATATTAATTATCATTGAGGCAAATTATTTTTCATTGAATCTCACACAAGCTTGTAAAGTTCATGTACTTTTTTCTCTTTGAGCTATTATAATATCTTTTGGGCAATGTGTACTCCTTTCCTTAAACCTGCTCTGAAGAAATATTGCTCTGAAGAATAGATCTTCATCCAGCTAAAAAGAAACTATTGTAAAACGCATTATTAATTCATGAAAATGTTGGGTAGTTTTGGTTTTTTTTTCTGTAAGCACCCCATTGTAAACTGATCATTGATTTGCTTGTGAATTTGTGTGTGAATTAAGGTGCGGTGATGTTATACCCAACTTAGTTGCCCAGAATGGCAGAAACTTTCCCCAGGGAAACCGAGCTAACATTAGAAAAAATCCATAATAGATTTTCCTTTGATAGAATTCCTAACCATGTGAAACAAGATACTACTATTAAGTCCTTGACTTAATATAAGCATTACCTAGCAACAACTAAAACAATTTGTGTTATCAGCATTACTCTCATACTAAATCCAAACCACAGTAGCTACTAGGAGGAAAATTAACTCTGTCCCAGCTGAAACTGGGACACCTTTCCACCTGCTAAACAAATTTGTCTGGGTAATGACACAAAATGAAAAATAAAATGCATAGTTATTACCCTCCCTACTCCCTTAAAGCTTGGAAAACACCGTATTACTTCTTTTGTTTTCTGCTTTCTTTTGCAGAACATTTTTATGCTGATCATATAGCAAATGAACTTTAGGACATAAAAATTTTAGGACATAAAATGAAAATAATCTATTATTGAAAATATGTGCATTAGAATCATAACAACATAAAAAACACAGCAAGTATATGAAAGCTTGCTTTGGATTAATTTGTGAAAATTTTTCATAAGCAGAGCCATGGGAAGGAACAGGACTGCTACTATAGCTCTGGCTTTTTTGTGGGTTTTGGGTTTTTTTTTTGTTTTGTTTTATTTTGTTTTGATTCTGATAGGTCAGGAGTCTCCTGGGGAAACAGAAACATTTTGTTAAATGTTCAAATTGTTAGTGACCTAAAATTCAGTTAAACATTAATTAATTCAAATAAAACGGTCCTCTTCCAAATGAAAGCTTATGTAATCAACATACTTTACTCTCCTCATAGAGAAAAATTTAAAATGTGCTCCTGTTACATCTCAGTAGTTGATTGGCACAGCAGGTATTTTAAGAAAGCACTTTGTGTATTAAAATTGGCTTTGAGCTATCCAGTATACATCTGGAAACCTAAACCAAAGTGATACATGCCTGAGAAAGTATAGTCCCAGAAATGCTCAGGCTGTATCTGTACAGTACATGTCAACTTAACAATGACAGTGCACGGGCTCAGGTCTGGACACTGCTCCACAGGCTGCAGAAGAAGTAACATGATCTCTGGTGTGGGGCTTTGGCCCATACGCCTGTTGCTTTCCCAGATATTTCCTCAATGCAGGTCAGTAACCAGTCCAAACAGACAATCTGAATGCAGCCACCCCTTTAGAGAGTGAGTGATTTTAGGCAGGTGGACAGGAATGTTGTGATGCCCTGCCACCACCTCTTTCTGGTCACACTTTGTCTACTGCTGTGTACTGCTTTGAAGTCTCTCATAGTTAAAAGTCAGAATGCTTATGTGTAATGGCAAGGAAATTAAACACCGGGATCCGAGGGAGAAGATGGGTGGAAGTCCTAAGATTTACTATAGTAAGTTACTTCTTTTTCCCTTTCAATAATTTAATGATGGTTACCTAAACTTAGGCTTACAACAGTATAATTGCAGGATGGTTACTGTCATGTAGATTGATCTCAAACTAACCAATTGAGGTAGCACAGGCTGTTGAATGTTTTTGTCTATATTCTCACTGGTTTTTAGTGGTATAAAACATGCATGGAGGATGTCAAGAGAAGGGGTAGGAAAGTAGCGTGTAAAAGATTAGTTAGACTGCTACAGTAAAGTAGACCTTGTCAATCACCTCTATAATCAAGTAATTAAGAAGAATGTTAAACATATTTACCAATACATATATTTTTGTTCTAAATAGTGAGATGAGCAACAAGTTTAACATTTACTACAATTCATTTAATTTTGTGGCCAACTGCTATTATGTATATAAGCATACATATATATGAAAATACCAGTTTTGTTGAAAAAAACGGCTTACAGTTAAGTGAAACTAGATGCTTAAATCTGAGGGAATATTTTCACCAAGTTCTTTTTCTATTACTTTGGAGTCTTCACAATATCTAGAACACAATTTTTAAAAATGCATTTTCTCAATACTAATATTTGATTTACTCTACAACAGTTTATCCTGGCTCTTAATTTCTCGGATAGACAAAAGTGTAGACTGATGAAAACAATTTTAAATAACTTTTCACTCATTTGATTAAACTCCCTTCCTACACACATACAAAATTCTGCATCTGTCATAGTCAAACAGAGGATTGTTAGCCTTCACAACAAATAAAAATGATGAATAAATAAAAAAAGTGAAAAGCATACTCAGTTTCTGACTGAAACTAGACAACAGCTTTGAGCTCAGGACACTCTGATCTCTTTCAAAGACTAGAAAGGCAAGAAAGAGCTCTGGCAAGAAAAGCTCTAAATAACAAAATCAATGGAGGATAGATCCTTCAAAATGTGTGCAAATCAATTCCAAAGTAATCCATTCCTAGGATATATCATTACTGTGTTATTACTTCAGATTTATGAAAGAACAGAGCCACTGCTTTATTGTCTAACAAGGACAGCACCAGTAGGCAAGAGCTTTTTTCTTCAGAGATGTAAATTCCGCCTCAAGCTGTTCCAGCCTGTGACTCCTGACAATGTGGAAAACACACTGCTATCCAGGGATTCAAGTCAGCAGCCTGGGAATTAAACTCTGGGATCAGTCCCAGTTAAACCATCTTAGAAAGGGAAATTGCATGAAACCTTGGAGTTCCCCTAGGCAGACAATGAAAGTACATAAGAGAAGTGAAACCTGCACGCAGCTTGTGAGTTATTTCTGCCTGGAATATTCCACAGAAATATGATGCATTTTCACAGAGCTGGCACAAAAGTGAGAGGGAAGAATATAAATACAAAGTATTTGCATCTTTATGAATTTCTCACAAGAATCACGAGTAAAAAAATGCAGATTATGCTTTAGTTCATATATTACCTGGGATCAGAATATTGTCTCTTCAAGTAACTGTTAACCTAAGTATGATGCTGTAAACATCATGTTTTCTGCAAGAGTTAACCCAATGTTCAACTATAATATTAGTAGCTTTATTAAATATGGTCTCATGGATAATTGCTATCTATATGAAATTAAAACTTCAATTGTGTTGTGCCTGGTTGCCTTCCTAGAAGCATTGCAAACAGTGCATTTCAGCACTCCTAGTCACTGTAAATTAGTAAAAAGTAATTAGACACTTTAATAGTACTTTGGCTAGAGCACCAGCAAGCCCTGTAATTGGATCCTATTAGTCTGTGTTTTGCAGTATGGTACACACCCACACAAACATACACCCACACAAAGCAAAACCTGGCCAAAACCTGAGAATACACAGCCACAGTTTATTTTTTTTAACTGCAGAGCTCTTAATCAATTTTGTAGAATAAAGAAGCAATCATTAAGAAAGAGCTCTTGACAGGTTTAACCACTACCAGATCTTAGTTTACTTACTGTAAAGTTTCTTATGAATATTTTCATACTTCAGCTATGACTTGAAAATACATGTGAGCTATGGTGAGCTATAGCTCAGTGAGCTTAGTACTGCAACTTTTTAACCAAGACAGTGCTTTTTACAGGGAGATTCTCTCCTCTAAAGAAGTGTACACACCATATTTGCCTCATCTTGTGATTGAAATTGTTGTTTTAGCTGCCTGCTCAGAGATTAATGCCATCGTCAACGGAGCAGGTCCTTTGATTAGTGCCTGGTGAATTGTGTCCCAATCACTAACAGACAAAGGAGACACCTAAAACATTAATTTAGAAAAGCTGTGGTCTATAGAAGTCAAATAAAGCACCAACTGAAAGAAAAAAAGAAAAAAAATCTAACAGTATGCTTAACAGGTCACCTCTAAAAAAAGTCATGCTAGAAAAATGTTACAATTTCTTCTCTTATATAGAACTCATTTCTGTTAAGTACTCAGATCAAAGAACATTACTGAGCTACAAATGTTATGACCTTTTGCATAATGTTTATCAAAAACAAACTCTTTAATGATGACCTTCTTTATAAGTAAATGTACAATAAAATTCAGAAACAAGGATGAATGTAGATTTGCCCTTAGGCAGTCCTGACTGTAGACAAGTCCAAGAGTGTGAGACGTATCTAGGCTTCCCTCTGTCAGAATGTGCTTATTATATGAATGTTATTAAATATTAAGATACTTATACATATTGATATTAAATTATTTTAATTATTAAGATCTAAATATGAAGATAAAATATTAAATAAAAAATCTCTAAATATACATAATATATCAGCTAGTCGTATGCATAGTCTACTGTGTATTTGAACTCCATGACAGATACTATCAATCATAAAATGATATATAACATACAATAAGTTTCTATCTATATCTATCTATCTATAAGTTAATTCTATCTAATAAAATTGTCATTCAAAATCATTTAAGAGACAGATGTGAAATTTCCCCAAAGAAACCTCCCACTAATTTTGGATCAGGTACCCTGCAGGTTCAGGTGGTACTGTTAATCATATGCCCATCAAAATAAGAATGAGAAATAAGAACTTTAGTAAGATTTTGGGAACCAAGCTTTTTGTCAAAGAAAATCTCTTCCTTATCAATTCACAGGAAAGCTTCTGAATGAACTGCTTGCCACTGCTTCTCCTTTTAAGAATTTTACCCTGCTTTTCTCTCACTTCTGGTTTCACTTGCCTACCACACATAGAAGTTCAGCACCATGACTAAGAGGTTTCTGGGTTCAACATGTATGCAAATTATTCTACACAGAATATGACACTGCAACAGCACTGAATTTGCAAAGTCATGTCCTCAGAAGTGTTTTAATTCCAGAATTTTTCAGGAGTATCCCATTACTTGAAAAGGCTGGTAAACATACAGTCAAGATAAGGTCTAAAAAAGGGCTTCAAGGATTTAAATAACAACTGAAAACTCATATTTGGTTACTGTCTATCCCTATAAACACTGCAACTTTCCAGTATTCCAATTGCCAGAAATTCAGTGCATTAGTTCTAAAAATACATGACTCATAGCATCATCACAGTAGGTAATGCATCAGCTGACCAGTCGAGCACAGCTATTGGCCACCACAAAAGCATTTTCCTCTTCCTTTGATTCCTGCAAATCCACCAATGAAAATAATGCTTTTAAGGATGAGTAGGAAGTGAATGGGCTCAAACTCACCTCTCCTATTCTAGATTATTAAATTATTCCGGGAGAGGAATCCTTTTGATGCTCCTCCACTCTCCAGGTGGCAATTTTAATTTATTGGAGTGGAAAGTAAGGGTGGCATCTGGAACAAAATTCCGAGTTTATCAAGTGGTAACAACAAAAACAACATGTCTAATATGCAAACCTTTGCTCCAAAGGTAAACTAATATCATGATCTTTTGGCCTAGGTTTGGATCTCAGATCTGCTCAGCTCAGCTTCTCCCACCAGGCAATGGTCTGCTGATCGCTGACCTTGAATTCTTCCTGGAGTTCATAGTAGAGAGCAGCACAGCTTCAAAGGGAGATGTGGAGAGCTTCCCTCACAATGGTACATTCCACATGACCAAAGTGTTCTCCAAAGAAGTGAGAAGTCAGTTGGGATGACTTCAAGATAGACGTGGATATTTAACTTGGTTTCCGGGGTCCCAAGTTGTTATTGTATAAAACGAGCATCATCTTTTCCTCTGATTTTTGTGCATGGACATTCACATTCAGGTGGAGATTGAGGGGATTTAAACCCCGGGAATTCTTTTCTGAGGCCCCGTCTTTAGAAGGCTGTATCATACCATAGCTTTCCAGACTGAACCAGCTGGGCCAGGGCAACCAAGCATGTTGCCTAATGCAGAAAACAGGATTAGCTGCCCACTGCTTAAGCTGCTAGCCTTTTTCCATAGGCCGTTCTGATTTGCCTGATGCATCAGGTATTATTAATTGAGCAAGGGAAGTAGATAAGTTATTGTAGCATCGCAGTCGGTCTTTGCAGTTGATGAGAATTGGGGTTGCTTAATTCCAAACACGATAAAGACTTTAAAAGTTAATGTGCAGCTTGTACTGAATAATAACAGGAAAATATTATAATGAATAGTTAATCATCACTTAATTAAATTTTCAAGATACAAGGGCTACTAAGCAATTAAGCAAATATTCTGTACTTAAGGGCGTAATTAAAGGGCCTTCCTGCTTCCTGCATATAACATCATTTAAAAAACTTTGCATTTCTCATGATCATTTCTACTGTGAAATACCTGTGAGGCAAAAGGCAGATTATGCAGCAACATTTCATTGTTTCCTCAAAGTTGTCGCAATTAAAAAAAAAAAGTCTTAAACAGTTAACATAGTAATCAGTTACAAAAGCAATTGTTCACTAAGTCTAGCATATTAAGGGTCAATGCTATATAACTAGATTGCTGAAATAATTGAATGTGTTTTCTTCAACATTTTGATACCTGCGACTGATTCATCACACCCTTCCATCTGTAGATAATAAAGTCTGGCTGGCACTCTACTTTTGAGCCTAAGTTAGCTGTACAGCTTATATGATGATACATTATGAGACTGGATGCTGTCTAGGGACAACAAATATGTACGCAAACATTGCAACAGTTTAGCAAAAAAGTCAAGATTTATAAATTAAAGTTTATGAAATCTAGCTGTCGTTATCAGAATGAGTTCCGGTTTGGAAATACACACAAGCACTCTTGGGATTCAGTCAATTCTAATGTCTCATTGATTATCACTAGTGTGAGTAAAATTAACAGAAAAAGACATTTCAAATAATTTCAGTACAAATATTTCAGTTGATTCAGACTTACACTTTCCTTCTTTCTCTATTGATCCTTTTTGAAACATTCCTGTCAACATGGTACCATAAACTGCTCAAAATGACTGGAGACTTCCGCAAGAATTCCAATAAAATAAGCAGCCATCTCGGGTTCTGTAGAATCTGCTGCTTAACTCTGTTTGTAGTAGCCTTGTTAAACCAGTTCAACAGGATGCTATGGCAGTGGTGTTGATTACTCTGGTTTACCTTATAGACTCCTTTTTATTCTATTGGTCTCTTTAACAATACTATTTATTCCATTTCTCATGACACAAATTATTAATAGAAGCAAGACCTGCCTAGTTGTCTTGCCACCCAATCAACCTTCTGTACATTGCCTGAACTATGTACATACAATTTGCTGAAGTTCTACAGGGCTGTGAACAATAGCTAACGTAATGTGGTTATGCTCCTTTTTAATGCGCTATCTTTAAGAGAATAGTTAAACTGTACCATGTTATGAAACAAAGGCCAACTGAGAAAATGCAGAAATAAAGGCACCTTTGCAGATTTTGACAGTTGCTTTGTTCTATTTGTGGCTGACATTTTGACGCATATTTCCTTGGGTTTCCTCCTGGAAAGCAGGCAGGCCATGATTATTCTAATTTTAGCATGTGAAGTGCAAAATGAAAAGACACACAAAGAAAGTTCTCCAATATTCCTCCTTAGAAAACTTATGAACTGAGTGAATCATCAGACTTCTTTGCTATTTATCCTACCAGAACAGTGTATTTGGATGTCAGGAAAATCATAACCCAACCCCAGTCTACACTTTCCTAAATATAAGTGGTTGCACAGTTCCCCCCTCCTACTCATAGTCTACTGCAAGACAAAAAAAAACCCAACCACCCAACAAAAAAAAGCACCTAACAACCAATCACCACCACCCCCCAAAACCCTCTATAATAGCAGCATTTTAAATCTGCCAGTGCCTTCCTCTGTCTCTCACTTTCTCTCTGGTTAAATACTCATGTCATCACCAGCGTATGCCGTCTCATCTCTTCATGAAGACAGATGCCAAGATCTAAGCTGCTGAGACAGCAATGACTTTGTAAAATAAAATAATCAAAAGAAAACAAAAAAAAAGTTACATTTGTCAGTGACAATATCCAAGTTCTAACCAGTGTAAAGTTCACATGTACTAGTATCCAGTCTTGAGAAGAAAATTTAGCAGCACACAGAAGCTATAAATTATAGACATAAATTGATTTCATGTTGAATCGTTCTCAGGAACTTCTACAGTCTACATTAGCATTCAGCAGTCTACCACTGTTTTTATGAACAGAATGCTAATTTGACAGCACACCTACTTTCACTCCTTCACATCTCTCTACATAAGAATCCTTAAAATGCAGAATAAATTTTATAGTAACACAGCTTTGGAAAATCGCTGAGGAGTTCTTTGAAATTACAACTTATAAAACAAATACGTAGGTTACCGAAAACACACACAAGCCTATTGATTTCACGGAGATATTTTCATTAGTCAGCTGTAGGTCTGTCTGTTAGGACACAAAAATGCTTTCAACAGGACATTTTCTGCGGAATTTTTGTTTCTTCGGAAAATATTCTGTTGGTGCTATCCAAGTGATCTATAGAAGGGAACTTACTCTATTCTAAAACCTTACCTAAAAGTTTGAGAGATCAGTGGACTGAAGACACTATAATCTGGGATGTCTTTTCACAGAATATTCCTTGAATCTCACCTTGTTTGCATCTTTGTTAGGTCATTCATTTTTCAGCAGCCCACTTAGCTTTCTAGGTATGTTTTTCTTGAGCCTGTAAACTCTGAAACTGTTTGGCTTCCAAGGAACTGTGTGCTTTGGGAATCCTGTTTACTGTAAAAACTAGTTAAACTAAGAATTAAGAAGTAAATATGCTGCAACTCTTGTCTCATCCCCTTGAAGTCCACAGTGGAGGGTGCCATATGGTCAAGGCTTGCAGAAAGCCATAAATGTGATCTATTGGACTCCAACATCAGCTAGGACCTTCAGAAAATTGTTTTCTGCCTAGGATAGCTCTGTTCCATAATTACTGAAATAAAAGCAGAAAGAAGGAGGAATATTTGTGTCACTTATCTGTGGGGACTAATGTGGTGTGTTAAACTGCCTCAGTCCCTTTTGCAATCCATTTGGGGGAAAAAAGAAGGTGATAGGAGTGGAGTACTAGAAACTGTCATTTGGATACTCCTCTATCTCTGCCATTCAGTTTTCCCTGACTGCAGAGATTCTGTGGAAAATAGTAGGGCAACTAAAATGGGTCGTTTCCTCCAAAAAGATTCAATTTAGTGGATTTCTATTTTGGCAGAACATTTTGAAATCCAAACATCTCATTTTTATATCTGAATGAAAACAAATTCTGAAACATTGACTTTCTTCATAAACCCTTCAGTTTACTCAGGCTGTTATACGCTTAGGCATCCAAATCATCCTGATTTTGTGCAATATTTTTGTGCAAACTAAAAAAAAACTGTTCAGAACAAATCACAATATCAGCTTTTCCCCTAAAATTAAGCTATTTTATCCATCACTGATGTAAAGTATTGAAGGATTGTAAAATCAATTGCACACATGAATCTTAAAATCAATGAAGAAAGGTAAATTGACACCAGAACAAGATTGCACATAGTGCTTTAAATTCTCCATCACCTGAAGTCTATATACTAAAGGAGGAGTAATTTCTAAAGCCCTTTCCAACTACAACTACTACCAGGTTCAAGTTAAGCCAGGCGAGGTTTAGGTTGGATATTAGGAAAAATTTCTTCACTGAAAGGGTTATCCAACATTGGAATAGGCTGCCCAGGGAGGTGGTGGATTCACCATCCCTGGAGGTGTTCAGAAAAAAGGGTAGACGTGGTACTTGGGGATGTGGTTTAGAAGTGGTTTTGTCAGGTTAGGTTAATGGTTGGACTTGATGATCTTAAAGGTCTGTTCCAACCTTAATGATTCTATGTTTGAAGCAGGCACATGAACAGAAATGGAATGAAGTGCAAGTTATTAACAGCAAGTGTAAAGGAGAAGGCAACAGTGTAGGAATGTCAAAGCGTTCCTTCCTTCCTCTAGAGAGTACCCCTGAAGGATAAATGAAGTTGCTATCATTGTTCCAACTAACAGAAGAAATGCCTCAGTGTTAAGTAACTGAATAATAAAAATGAGGAGTAAGAAAGAGTGAACTTTGTTGTTTTTTCTTTCTTTTTCCTTGCTTTTGTGTATCAGCTTGATGTTACATAAATGTCCTTTTCATTCAGTGATCTTCTCGTCAGGAAAGTCTGAGCTTTTAAGAGTTACAACTGTGCCATGGGATTCCAGTTCACAGAATTTCATTTGTCTTTGTAGTCTGCAGCCTCCCATCTCAGAAATACAATACAGAGAGTCTGAAATATGAACAGCAGCAGCAGCAACAGCATACTCAAACCACAGATTCCTTGGGGACCAATGCGAAAAATGCCAGTTAAACAAGATACTATTACTAGTTGTCATATGACAATGAGTTCCTGTCTCATTATCTGTTATGCTGTATGTAAAACTGACGTATGCTCAAAGTATGTTTGAATTATTCTTCCAAATAATTTCTTCCCCAGTTTTAGGATTCTGTTACTGAATTTCTCTCTTCATCCATTGTTCACTCCTGAATTTCCTTCCAAGATCCTTGCTAAATACTGCTACTGCTCTTTTAGATTAAACTGAGAATGATATGTGTAAAATTCTTGCCCAATCTAGTCTTCTAGCTTCCTGTAGTGAATGTTGAAGGAATTTAATGTTTATTTAACGCCAGTTTTAATTCTGGCACACACGATATTGGAAATATGTTGTTAAACTAACTATAAGTTATCAAATGGAATTTAAAATAGAAGAGGTCTCTAGATTGAATTCATTGTTAGGTTTTGACAGCTTCTGGCAGCACAAACCTGTGGAAACACTACTTTTAGTGGAAAGCCATGGATAGCTTGATATAAACAGTAAAACAGAGGTAACCTCTTCTAATCCAGGTTAATTAGGTCACTAGTTTATGATTCTGAAAAAGTTTAATAGAATTTATGCCAGACATCATAGGGCAATGGAAAACATAGCTTGCTCAGCTTCTTTGATATTTCTTTTTCTTGTTAATGAGATAACAAAACTGACTGATTAGGTTAGTAAAGTCAAAGCCATATTCATAGGTCTTTTCAAATTAGGGATATAGCTGCTATGTAAACCAGAATATAAATTTGTATCACTTTTGTTTCTAGCTCATATTTGTCTAAATTTGCTTTTCAGATACTCAATTTAATTATACGTAATGTATAGTCATGAGGGTAATTAACAGAATATAGATTCTAGTGTGGCACTGTTACCAACAAGGCTGTCACAGTCCTTGGGTACCTGAACAAGAAATATTAATTAGGCATGGATCAGTTATTTTGTCCATTTATTTTTAGTGGTACTAAGAACATTTTGCAAAGAGTTTAGAAAGAGTAATGAAAAACAATTGGGGACAGTTCGGAAACAAGGATCCAGAATGATGAATGGACTGTAAAACATGCCATTAATGTCCATTCAGCAACATTCACCCCAAAATCTATGCAATTTATCACATTGAAATTAAATAGTTAATTAATCACACCTGATTTTTTAGTTAATACAACCAGACCCAGTGCTTGAAAGTGAAAATTGGGTAGATTCTTACGGAGCATTGAAAAAACACTTCCTTTGAATCATGATAATTTCTGATAAAATTTTTAGCAGCTCTTTAACCTTGCTGTTAAAAATGGTCAATAAGATTGTAGGAATTCTTGGGAACTTTTTTACTTCAGTTTGGTTTCCAAATGCACATTCACTATCTCTAATAGTAATAGACCGAGTGAAATCTTATGATCTTTGTTTGCATACATGACCATACTAGTGCTCTGGACTTCTAGTTTGTGACTGTACAGAAAGACTATCAAATTAGTTAGTTCCCTGCAAGATGCAACTTTAGAACTCTGCTAATGAGGGCTGTCCATAGAAAACTAAAGTCTTAGCGTGCTCCCCTTTGTATGCAAGAACCCTCTGACTGAAAATATGCCTGGTTTGCACTGCTCATTGTAGTTTTACTTCTGCTTACCACTTTTTTCCCTTGTCAGGAATAGCGAATCTGGCCTCATGCAATTGAATATGCTTGTTACCCTGCTTGTACTGTCAATCTAAACATCCTGAGGCACAATCTTGGTATCCTCTGGCACTCTTTCACTTTTAACCAATAAAAAGATGTATAAAAATCATTAAAAACAGATTGAAAGCCATTGCACTCAATAATAGCTGTTTCTTTAAATTTATTGACTTGGGAGAATTTTTACATGAATCTTGAAGTTAACATCCACGATTGACTGTTATTGAAAGGAGAGCAGAAAATAAAATATGCTTGCAGAGAGAGTTAAGTGTTTGTCTTATGTGCAGGGTAAAGAGAAACATCCATATATTAAGTACTTTTAATAATGCAAGAACATCGACTCACAGATTTAGAGGCCCAGCTCTGAAGTACCAAAGTATAAAGATGTGGTTTTTCAGTAAAATAAAGCATTCCAGAAAAAGGTGATTTTCATCAAACATAGAGCTGCAGGCACAAGGAAGATTGGGAACCTTGTATCTGATTTAATATTGACTGGAAGCTGTTCCCAGGCAGAGTTTTTGCAGCAATGAAAAGAACTGTCAAATGAAATCAGAAATTGGTGTGCAAATTGAGAACTGTAGAATGCTATAATTAACTGAAAGAAATGGCAAGCTTGGGCTTGATGACATTAGTGATCAAAAGTAACCTCAGAGGTTTTAGGACTTTGTTCTTATTCTGAAATCTTAGACATAAATTATTTGTAACTGCTATTTTTCTGTGTCTGTCTTCTCAGTTCTTGATAGACTATTGTGTTAAATGATTCCTACGTTATTTGCAAATTCTTTTATTGTCACAAAAGGTAGAAGTATGCTTTATGTAAAAAAAAAAGGACCCTCAAATTTATGTCCAAAAGTTCTCCTTTTTATTTACTGTCATTTTTGTCTCTGTTTTTTTTTTCTGCATAAATCAGTACACATATACCCCTGATGTGATCAAAATCAGCACTGATGTTATGTACTGTATTACCTGGGGAAGTCAGCTTCTCTCTTTTGACATCATATGCCATCTATAAACAAGAAAATACATGAACATGCTAATTTTTGTTTTGGAAGGAAGGGATTTTGCTGCTGTGTAAGCGTTCGTGTATGCCTGTTGGGTTTGGAGAAAAGACAGATAGAAGATACAACATTTGAATGGAAGGATTCCTATCTCCAAGACACCAAAGCTCTGCGGAAATCAAGCACCATCATCTACTTCAGAGTTTGCTGAGCAGCAGGGGGCTGGACTCAGTCCAAGGCACGCTTGGAGGCCACCACCTGGAGCCCCCCTGCTGTCAAACTTCAGAGCTCTGGAGCTCTGGAAAGCAGATCAGAGCTGGATTTCCCACTGCACAACTTGCAGCGGGCTCCTTCAGTCTTTTTTCTGTTTCCAGAAACTGCCTCAGCAGTCTGTCCTCAGCCTCTTCATGCCTTATACTGTGGGTAAGTAAGCCGTGTTCACAAGCACAGAAAATCTTTCTTCTGCACGCCAAGCAGAAAAGGACATCGTATAAACAAGCATCCAGGCTCTACTAGTGCTTCCTCGGTTTGCAATGTTTCAATATTCCAAAGATAACCACTTGATCTAATCAAAGCTTACTTCTTCCAGAGGCAAGCCTTCATTAAAAAATGTTTGTTTTTTCCTGTCACAATTGTCTTTATGAAAGGAAGAACTTTATTGCCAGACAACAGCTTCAAATTTCACTGTCTGCTTTAGCCCTTATTCAGCTACGAGCATAGCAGACACTGAACCCAGGGTAAATGTTTTTGAGTGCTGAGAGACAGAATCTAGAATGTAGAGTTACAGCTTGCAGCAACCTTTCTGGATGTGTTTGTATTGGCTGTTGAAAGTAAATAAAGTAACATTTCAAACATGATAAACAGTATGATGTAAATAATTCACCAGTCTTGTCCACTGCAGAAATTAAGTGTTTCAGTACTAACTGGGAAGTTAAACGGCTTTGCAGCCTCTGCACAAGAACATTAGAGGGAGCAAGAAGCAGCACACCCATGGCTAATACAGAGGCATCTGGCAGGCTGCTGAGTAGGAGGTGTAAAGCAATACCACCCACAGGGTCCAATGACAAAAACAATTCCTCCCACTTTCTAGACTGTGCCTTAGCTTCTGCCAGCACAAGGTGAACCTTAGTTACACGAAAAAAATCAGCAAAATCAATATAACTTCATGCAGACAAACCCGAGGTGACACATCTATGCTTCTTCTTATGTATGCAAATTAGCATCATTCCACAGTGCAGCTCGTTGCCTGCATCAGAGTCCAGAGCCATGAAAGCAGTCGGCTGATTTCAGTTTCCAGACCTGGAAACCCTAGCAAAGCAGGAAATTTGATTTGATTTTCCTTGGACATTGTTCACTTCTAAAACTACTGTTTATCACTTAAACTACTCAAGCAGCTCTTTATAATCTGTCAGACACATGCATAATTTCTTACCCTGGTGAAAAAAAAGGCAATTGAATTGAGCAAAATAATCAGAAGTTAACATTCCTTTCAAAGCCGTATTCTATCCCAGGTTTTATTCTTCCGAGTCTTTTGTTCTGCATATTCTAATCCAAGTTTTAAAAAAACAAATTAAATTTTCTTCTTTTTTTTTGTCATGCCTGCTGGTGTTCATGAAACTTTGGCATCCTAAAAAAGGCAGACAGAATAAATATCACATCTATAAAAAAAATGTGTACATCTGTGTTAGTTGTTGACACTTTATTTGTAGACATTGAAAAAAAAAAATCACGTCATATCTCATCCTGCAAGGCAGGTGAGTTGAACTCGTTGAACTCGTTGAACTCGTTGAACTCGTTGAACTCAAGTAGTACCTACTTCTGTATGTTGACTATGAAGGGATTTTACAGAATTACCTTAGATGCAGTCATGTATATTGTAGGCACCTAATCCTACCCAAGAATTCTCACAATATTCCAGTGGATGTGTCAGACCATTTGTTAGGACACGTGCATAAGGTAGGACGTACCAAGCAGGGAACACAGAAAGACAAATATTTCTTAAATATCTAAAATAACTCCTTTGTGGAATGCCCCTGTGATTTGGGTGTAGGAGGCATTCAGCACTGAAATTTAGCTTTAAGTTAATTTTCATGTTTCCTTTTCATTTTATGTCTAATTGTTTGACAAGTTCCACAGACAAGAGATGGGTGTTATTCCAGAAAACAAGAAGCCTGGTTTGCAGTGTTTTACTACTGAAATAGGCTGAAACTTCTCACATAGAAGTGGTCATATTTGGATTTTTGGAACACAGCTTTGAAGGAAATGGTGGTACACAGGCACAGATTACAGATAGCTTGCTGGATTAGATGGAGAAGTAACGGGCAGAAGAAGAGGGTATGATTCTGAAAGAAGTCCAACAGTTCTGCTTGATTTATCTTCCTAGTCAGGCTGAGCTTGCAATATTGACTTTAAACAGCCTTTTGCTTCAGTCTTCGTCTTCCTTCCTGCCCATATCCCCCAGTTTCCTTTGACATCAACAATGCTCAAATCTGGAAAGGACAATTGCTGGGTGCAAATTCAGCACAATGTATAATAGCCACTTGTTTCACAACAAAGTAAGTATTCTTCTGTTCCTTGGATATAACTCACCCCAACTTACATGTGTATATTTCTAAAAAAAACCAACCTCCCCCCTCCCCCTAAAGAAAACCCAGAATAACCAAACAAAAATTTGGGGGTTTCTACTGACATTATTTGAAATTTCAAGTATTTCTTAATGTTTATATTACTTCTCTTCATAACAGAAAACCCAACAGCCTTACATGCATTGCATATATAATCATCCTCAGAAAAGAAACACTATAAATTCCCTGATGTATCCTACTCACAGAGTTAAGGAATCCGCACATGATGTTGCAAAGAATTTGCAAAGGCTGTGCAAAAATGGACACTTTTAAATCAAGTAAATATAATACTTATTTGTTGTCAGGGTTGTATGTTTCTCTTACAGCAAATGCAAGAAGTATTATTTTTATTGTTGTTGGCTTTTTAATACTCTCAATAAAAATGTAGTGTTTATGAAGAAATGAGACAAGAATCACGCACGTTAGTAGAATTATTAATTGATTTGATCTTTGTCTATATTATCTTTCTCTACTGAAATTTCTCAGTGTTATGCAGCTCATTCTAGCAATATTAGTCAGGAAACATCTGTAAATTAAGAATGATGGCTTTCTTTGAACTTAGTTTACAACATCATGATTAAATGTCAGCCTCATTAGTATAGGAGTATTTTCAGTGTTCCAGTTATTGCAACCGCAGTGAAGAATGATAGGGAAAGCAGATTACTGTAGATAACAACTTCATTTTACCTGCACGATTCACATAAAAATCAGCTGCTCTGGTATAAATGAGTAAAGCTAGAATAATAATTATTGATGGATTTATATAAAAGACTAAAAGAACCAAGTTGACTTTTTGATTCACAGGCTAAACTTCTATGTATGCTAACTGAAAAAATATATATGTGTGTGCTGTTCCTTTTGCAAACACAACATTTTCATCTGGAAGTCATTGAGTTGTGAAGAATCCCTGAGACATCATGAAGATGAAATCACTTCTTCATAACAACAGCAGAGTCACTCCCATACTGCCATGAGGGAGAGATGCTTGTAAAATATTTGTTAGTGGATGAGCAATTGCTATGCAATGAGTGAAGCTTATAAAACAAATCTCAATCACCTGTCATCTGTTTTTCATTGCATCCATAGACTGCAAGTACTTTGGGACAGGAACTGCCTCTTCTATACACAGAACAGACTCTCATCATTGAACTGAGACACAACTGAAACACCAGTAAATCTGTAACTAAATAATTCAATTAATGCACTTGTAAGCAGATTTAACATAGTATTTCAAAAGTGTTTTAACTGAATGTGACCCCTGAATTTGAAATACATGTTTGTTTCTGTTCCTTTGCTATTTAAAAATGTGTCAGTGTTTTGACCTAGCTAAACACTTCAGAAAAATGAAGAGCTTATTTATGTGATAGCGTTAAAAGTTGTTATGAATGGAGCTTTGAAAGTTTTCTTTTTATATGCATCTAAATAAATGCATAATGGTTCTACATCCGTTTGATTTGTAGATTCAATATTTTCAGGGAATGTTCACCAAACGAATTTTAAATTTGCCTCTGAGGTCATGCATACTTATGTTTCCCTAATTTGAAGCTATTGTTAGTTAGCAGTTCCGTCAAGATACTATTGAAGATTTTCAAATTTAGTAAGTTCATCAAATATATATGCTGGGAAATATGGTATGAAAATCATACAGAAAATCATCAATTTTCTCCCAGTTATTTAAGAGCTAAATCTATTTCATAATTATTAAAGGTCTTATTTTGAGAGATTGATCCTTTTTTCCCTGGTCTCATTGGTATGGTGGCATTTCATTATTTCCTTCTAACTCACCAGCTGAATCATATTCAGAATCAAATTGGAAGTGTTTGAATCATGTATCTGAAACCTGAAAAAAATCTAATGAGGTATCTTTTTGTAGGACATTTTTAAGCTGATTAATTTACTTTGAACAGGATAGGTGCATTCAGAATTAGGCATACAGCAAGACTGCAAGACAAAATAACCCTAAAATGCTTTTGGGGCATATTTTGTAGTACATCTGCAAGTAACTCTAATTTATGGTCTTACTGAGCAAATGAAACATTCAAAGATTGAGTAGCTCTTAAGGCTATAATGAAGGTAAGAAGTTGCCTTCATATTTGCTTATTTTCCATTTCAATGAAGTAAGACCTTTTTTTTTCCCCATAATGAAATGATTGAAAAGATATCATGGGAAGGAAAAAATCTTAGAAGAGAGAAGGAGAACATATTTCTTAAGTGCTTTGTTTTGGCCTTTAGAAAAGGAACAACACAACTTAGTCAATGTTCTTTGTGGCACACACCATAAAAAATCATACAAAATATCTCATGGCATTTCATAAAGCTGAAAGACATCTTAAATTGGCTGCTCTTGAATGAAAGACTCTTTTATTCTTTGGTAATAGGTGTGCATTTTGCTAAGAGTTGTCCAGACATTTCTCCTCCAATTTTTAGGAAAAAGGTACTTGGCATATAGAATCCTGTAAATGGAATTTTTAAATCCTATTTGCTGTGTTTTTTCTCTAAGTTAACTGCTTCCTTCTTCCACAGAAGAAACATAGCATTTCCAAAAGAAACAAGAAAATCTTTATTCAAGGCTTCATCATGAGTCTTAGGTTATGTACCATCCCTGTAACAGAGGGTAAAAATGCAGTGGCTCTGTTTCAAAGAAATGGTGGATCCCACTTGCAGGGAGTCAGATATGTGTTAGTGTTTCCTGACCACATTCCACCTCTGTATGAGGATTAAAAAGATCATCTAACTGCATTTTGGCTGAAAAGAAACCAGCCAAATATCACCTTCCCAACCTGAAAAAAAAAAACACAAAACTTTTTCTCCACTGCTTTTCATTAGTATTATCCTCTGAATTTCAAAAAAAAACAACCAACCAACCAAACAACATAGTGGAATGGAGAGACAGGTCGAGGTTGTTATCTTTAATTTCTCTGGAGCTGTGGTGGAAAATAAGCCTAGGGGTAAAAAAAATTGTGAAACATCACCCTGTTTGCTACCTAAAAGGAGAAAGTTGGCATGTACATATTGTTTGTGACAGTGAAATTAAACAGCAAACAATTCTGACAGTGAAATTAAGCAGCAAACAATTAAACATCCATAAAAGAGAATACCCATCTGAGCAGATGATGGCATACATTTATGTGTTGATAGTCTACATATACTCAAGCACTGAAAAATAGAGATCTATAAAAAAAGATTATAAAGCTCTAGATTTCTATGTTCCTCTTGCATAACACTTGCAAGTTAATTCCAGTAGAGCTAAACTACTGCAGAAACTTTCAATACACCCCTAAAATAGTGAAACAGGCAAAGAAGATAAATGTATTGCTGTTCAAAAATTGGCTGTACCCAAGCTCATTGTTAATGGTTAGGGTGGCTCACTGCATCACAGTATGTCAGACTCCAACATCTTGATCTGAGTTATGTGGCTTAGATTAAACTAGAATTACGTATGGGTTTTCATTTGCATTGTTCAATAGTACATGAACTTCCAGAAGACCATCGCTACAATTTGATGGATTAACTGACCCTGAATCAGTCATACATGTGCCTGTATTGATACTTGAAGAAGTAATTGTTTATTTTGTTCTCATACTGGGCTTTCTTCTCCTGCAATCTGCAACTAAATCTATGATGCCAGGCTAATGAGGAGACTCAGAAGTGCCACATATTTTCCACAATTCAAGTAGCCGACTATAATCTGCCGTATAACTTTGCCAGCTCATAGGCAGTGTTTGGAACAGCATGGTTTGCTTTTTTTTGGTTTGGCTCATATATAATAGATAGAGGGGCAGGAAATCACTGTGTAGTTCTGTTGAAGTTTGTGTCATGGAGGACACAGAAAATAGTTCCAGGATGTAGAGCACTAACTGCTGACAGGCTCTTGGTCAACAAAGCCTAATATAGCAAACGAGGACAATGTATTTTTCCTGCACAGCAGGTTTTTGAGGTCTATTTCAGATGGTTACAACACAGAAACTTTACAAAACATTTCTTCTCGCATTTTAAGACTACTGCAGATCAACAGTCTTAACTTGGCCTACTGTGCCCACCACCTGTAACGGCTACTATCTGAGGCCTCAAGCAGGACTGAATTAGGTAAATCTATTTAATCATGTCTTTTAATGTCATCAGATATATAAGCAGAATAATATAATACCTACCACTAGCTGAATTTTAGCTAATAATATCTCTTAATAAATGCAATTATACTCCTGAGGCATTTAATCTTCTAACATTAACTTTTATCAGCCTGTCCATTCTCTAGACAACAAAGGCATTCATCAAATATAATTTAAGCAAACTGGGGTCTGTTTCTAAGTATGATATATCACTGGAACTCATAGCAATTTATTACACTGGATATATAAAAACAATCTGTTTTCCATGCACAGGAACTAATGAAACTTGTTTTCTTTTGGGTTTATAACTAATATCCTTTATGTCACATCACCATAATAGCTGCATGCACTTTTCCATCCCACTAGATTTTGCACCACAAAGTTGGTCGTTCCTTCATATAACCCCGCTCCAGTTTTCTCCATGTGCTCTATAACATATCCCAGTGTATGCACCTCCCCCTTTTATCCCCTCACTGGAGCTAGACCAGTGGCAGCATGTGTGATGGGTCCAGGAGCACCCACCAACAGGTCTGAGGTCAGGGAACTGCTGAAATTACTTTCCATCTTTCCATCACGGAGGTATTCAGTGGGGATGCTCCTCTCTACACCAACTTCCACGATACTTGTGTAACATACTACCTTTGAGACACTTAATCTTTTATTGGATTTGACTAAAATTGGCAGAAGGTTCTAAAATTAAGAGGGGAGGAAAGTCAGAGATAATGAAAGTAAATTTGCACAGGCCTTGTTTCATCAAGAACTACAGTAAGATTTGATTCATCTAAACATTTTTGAATCTTCACAAAGTACTTTAAGAAATATAGGTATGTTAGAAATTTAGTACAGGATTATGAAAATATCTAAGCTTATCATATTACAGTTCTTTAAAAGCCTCTGCAGATGAAAATACATGCAAAATACCTTCTAAGACCATTGCAGGCTCATAGCGCGTACTGAATAACTTACTCTATTTTCCCACTGACTATGATTTAAGAGGTGCATTTGGAACTACGTCTCCAACTCCTATGTTTGCATGTAATCAAAGATCTCTTGCAAGGCAATTCTCTGTGCAGCTTCAAGCTGCATTTCATATGACCTCCTCCAGACAGAATGCAATAAAAATTGCTGTTAATAGTCAGAAATTGGGGTTCCTTATGGTCAGAAGCATTAACGTTGCTGTGTGAGATTGTTTCACATTAATCCTACAATTATTTTCCCAGATATTTTATGAAGGAATACGTTCAGCAGTTTATTGATGATCAAAGTCCAAGATGAACTTTCTGGTTAAAAACAGACAGGAAACGATTCCAAACCATATCTGACTATCCAGCAAATGAGTACTTAGGGCACATGTTTAAGGAAGAAAAGAAATAAACTAACCCGCTTGCCTTCCTAATTCAGGTTCTTTAGTTTCACAGGTAGAAACCCTAACTTGACATCTGTGACATCTGTAAGAAGTCAGTAGCAGATGCTGCCTTGTCAGAAGGGCAGGATTTTATGTCCCTTTTAACTCCCTTTATCTTGGCACAAAATCCTTGCACAAATGTGCAAGGTTCAGAGTGGTAGGGAGCCCGCAGACTTTCAGCGTAGGTGGACAGACCAGCTTTCTATTCGTGGAAAGGCAGTTTATAAAGATATCTCACGAGATTGCTTGAAAATTTATTTCCTGGATTGCTGTGTAACGCCACTTGGTTTGTTAAGTAGCTGTCACATCCCTGTGTGGGCTGAGAAGATTTGCACACTGGGCATGTTTACAATGTGCTTCAAAAGGAGAGGAACAGCAACAGCAAGCAGCACAAACACAGAGAGCATCCTCGGAGCCGAAACCTGACTCGGTGTCAGGCAGGTGGCACACTATCCGCTGAGCTGTCCTATCTGTTACAGCGTGGAAACATATTCAATAGGTGTTGATAACTTGGACTTGTTCTGCTAGTTCATTAGTTCACATTCAGTAATAGAAAAATCTATTGCCCATGGCAAAGAAAAAAAAATGTTACATTATAGAGGATCTATAGCTGTGTAACTGACTTGATTTTATGAACTCTTACTACCCTGAAGCAAGTGACACAGTCTTGGCGTGCTGCACTGCATTACTTGAAGTAAGATCCTCCTCTGTTTGCTGCCCGGGAACCTACACAGACTCCTTGTAATTTCTCTGCTTTCCAGTCAATTTGCACCTTCTGTACTCTACTGCTAATATGCATTTCATATAATAAGTTGAGGATGTGTTGGGGAAAGACATAGCAGATAAAATCATTACAGTGTTGTTTTCAAGCAGTGGAAAGGTAAAGTTACTCATTATTTACTGCTGAATCTTTATGTCTAGCCCTTCTTCTTACCATGAGTAAGCTTTCACCCGCATCTGCACCCACCTGTCTCATTATTTGTTGAACTGATACTGACCTTTTTATCTCCTATTTCCTCTGCAAAATTTAACTTCATTTGCCTCTTCTGCTAGAGTAACACCAACAAAACTTACTGAAGGACATGAACTTTTTAGCTAAGCATTTCTGCAAAGTCTTTATTTTCCACTGATACAACAGAGGCATACTTTCATAGACACACACAAAATTTGTCTTTAATTATGAAAGGGCTGAAGGAAGAAGGAGCTGTATCTAAGACAGAACCATTAGTCGTGTTCAAATCAGCTGGAGAAGGGTAAACAGCATGGTGGAGCGCGAAGGCTATGAATCTTACAATCATCTTTTATTTTCCAGTCTCCGTTGTGTTCTTTTGCTACTAATTTTTAATTTTTATTCTTTTGTTTGAAAATCAAGGTCATTTTACTGTATTCCTGAAAGCAAATGGTTTCTCCTGTCTTTTCTAACTGGTCTGTAGTGATACACAGGGAAGACATTCACTGACAAATAGAAAAAGTTTATGAGTAAGGTAACTTGTACAATTTTAAACCAGAAGAAGGAAAATGCAACTGACTCAGATTGGAAGCCCCAGAAAACACCATGTGATCCATATTAGGGACTGCTTAGCTTGCCTTTTTTTTTCCAGTGACGCCCCGTATGTTTTTTCATGATGTGGAAACATAAATAAAGCCACATCCTTTTAGTAAACGAGAAAAATCTAACCTAACTTTTCCCTACTGAAGAGATGACCAAACACCTAGTATTTTTCTTAGAAAACATGTATATTGGCAGTCTCTGAAAAACTTTTGTTGCTGTACCTCTGTTTCTCTGTGTGTGTGAGCATTTTAACTATCAAGGATGTATAAATATAATGTATCACAGGCTATGTAACACAGTCAGTGGGCAGAAGTGATCAGCTGTAGTCTAGTAAATTTCCATGAAAAAAATACTGCTACTGTCTGAGGCAATGTTTAACACTCTAGTGAGCCAAGTAAGGGAAGAAAAAAAAATATATATATTGAGATAGCTGTGGCTTTGCTGCAGGTATGGTATCCAAAAAAGCAATATTTACTTTCAAGAGGAATGTATGTAACAGAGATGCCCACATGACACAGGATGCACAGTGTTCTTAAAGACTTCAGTTGCTTAAAACTGGAAGTGACTACCATAATTTTTGACATTCTCCACAAACTGTCCCACCTTACATATCTTCATTTTTAATTAACTATACAAATATTTTTCCACAAATTCTGAGACATCTTTCTCTTTTATGTGAGCTTTTTCAGGATGGTACACCAAATAACATGTCAAAGCAAAGCTCTTCAGGAGCTTTAATAAAAACCGCAAAACAATACAAAAAATAAAAATGCTACTGTGGAAAGTACTAGGGATAGTTATCTGTACTTCATCTTCATAATATATTATTACACTATTTGAGCTATAGCATTTTATTAAGCCAACCCCAGGGTGCTCCAGATCTCTTATAAATGGGGAATATTTTTTCTGAAGTGAAGGCAGCCTTTTTCCTAATGATTAATCATTAAAATGGTCCATAGAGAATGAAATATCACATTCACACCAAACTTGCATTTTTAAAAACAGAGATAAAGGAACCCTACCTAAAGAGGCTGGGAAAGGACTTTTGTGTCAAATCGTATACAAAAAAATTGTGTAAGTCCAGAGTTTTATCTGTAATTTACTTTTAAGAAATAAACTTTCCTGAAAGAAAGAACTGCCACTGCATGGATTACCTTTGTGGAATATTAATTATGAAAATATTTAAATTTTGACATCAAATTGGAATTATAACCTATTTTGAACTATAACCTGTTTCATCATCAGAACAACAATTTATTTTCTCTTTCCTTTTCCCATAGATGATTCAGTAAACCCTCTCACTAACCTAGCCCACTCATCAGCCTGAAGCAACACTGCTGTTTTTTTTTTTTTTAATGAGTTAGATGTTGACCCTGGGGAAAACTAATCAATTCACACACTTTAAATCAAATCAGGATCAAAGCAACTTATTGATTTACTAATGACATGTAATTAATCAGCACACACTATGCTCAGGATCAGTATCAGAAACACAACAAAACACAGTAATAGACACTTGCAAAATCTTAATACGTACCCTCAGATTTCTAAATGCCATTTACATCTCATCCCAAGAAGTTCTACTCCACCCTACCCGGGTGAGTGTTCCCCCAGCTGTGGAGGTCAGAAGCTCACCCCCCACCCCAGGCGTGGGTCCCCTTTGTGCACACCCCTCCTGTGGGACACGTGACTGCCCTGATCTTGTTTTGTCCCTGTACGGTACCCTGCACCCGCTGGCCCATGCGCTGGTGAGAAAGCCCCGTGCCCCGGTGGGATGTCTGACCTTACTCCTCTAGCAAGGTGACTGCTACTGTGTCAGAAATCTCTTTGTAATTCTCTGCTTGTTGTTTAATTTTGCTGATGAGTGTCTTCCACTTTAGTGTGACCACTGTGGAGCAAAGGCCCTTTTAGACAATTTTAGCTGCCCCCCACCTCCCCCAGACACACACAGGTTTTAATTCCACTTTCCCATTGTATCAGCTAAGGTTATGGAGGCTTTTTTTTGTCGAGGGCCAGCATTGTGACCACCTTCACAACGTTTGAGTCAAAGTCTAAGAGACAAAGCATTTCCAGCTACAGTTGGGAGAACAGACGGATTGGATACAACAGTCCCAACAAGAATTCGTTGAAAATATTAGTGGTTTAAGTGCATGCTGTTTGTATCTTTATACTGACGCCTCACAGGGCATCTAAAAATGGGTTTTATGGCAAAAGAAGGGAAGGCTAACTGTGAGGAACTTAATGCAAAAGCATGCAACGTATTTACAAGTACTTGTCATGTTACAGTTAGGCCAAGGAAACATTTATAGGACATAAAGGAAAGAAATGGTAGGACAAAGTGCTATAACAATTATCTTTTGTCTACTTACCACCTAAAGTGAACCTTGAGCTCTTGGTGAGGTGCCCAGGAGCTTGCTCCAAAGGCGCAGGCAGAGAATCGGGCTACTCCAAGGTGACACTGTTACTAATGCAGACCATAGCACAACTCTGACATTACCAGTTTTCAGAACAGGAGCCAAAGTAGGCTCCTGAGCCAGAGGATCCAACTAACAAGAAAACATGTAGCTAAACAGTGAATGGGAAGGCAGCAGAAGGAATAATCATGGGCAACATGTGATAGAAGCAGCAAATCTCTAGGACAGTTGAAATTTCTGAAGGTTTCAAAAAGAAGGGAGGAGATTATTCTATGTTGATGGGCGTGACTTGACCAAGAGTAGGTCAAGATGAGGACAGAGGAGCTCTTGCATAATACTGATGCATAAGTAATGATTTCCCAGATAAATGTAGGATTAATGCAAGGTTTATTATATCCTTCAAGGCCTCCTTTCCTCCCTTTCTCATTCCCTCCCTCTCTCCCTTCCTTCCTTCCTTCCCACCTTTTCAGCAGTATACTTATGGGATTACCTTAAAATCTAAAGAATTTTAGCTTTGGACAATTGGACAATTATCCAACTTTCATTGGACAATTACAGTATCATAATGCACATAAAGCCTACCTCAAGGCAAATGTAGGCTAAAACATCCTATAATTGAAAACTGAGGCCAAAACTGATAAGTTAAATGTATCTTTTGATTTCTTGCATGTGAACCAAAAGTGCCTGTTCACTGGTTAAGCAAGAAACAGATAAAAGCAAGAATGTTTGTGAACATCTTTTAAGTATAGTGTGACTGATGTGAGCTGCACTCACCTACACCTTTGCACTAAATTATGCAGTACTTACAAGTTCATCTACATTGAATAAAATGATACAATTGCTTTACTGTCATTCATAATTTGAGCAAATTACCTTTGAAAATCAGATCCTCAGAGTTTATACTAATCTTGCCATATAGAACATCACTAGAATTTTAGTTTTACAGTTTGGAAAATACGTTTGAGATATAAAAATGCTGGGAGTTCATTACGAAAACTCTAGAAAATATTGGGTAAAGAAAAGCTTCTGTATGTCAGAAAATACTACTCAAGGAATTACTTCCAATAGGTACATAAAGCAGATAGTTGCTTCCTGGAAAAAAAGGTAATGAGTGTTGCCTAACCTGCTTTAAGACAAAAACTGATCCTGAGTTTCAGGTCCTCAGAGACTGACAGGAGCCCAGAAATAGGACAGAAACTTGTCTGATTCTTTCTCTAAAATTCTCCTGTTAATTCACATTACTTAACAACTTTAACTTTCAGTAATAAGAACAAGAATACAAATATTATCAACATTAAGATTAAATTTTATTTTATTATAATTATTACAATATTTTTATATTTCCTTAAATAAGTGTTGTTGGAGAAGATTGAAAATTTTGAACTAGTGAAATGGGAAAAATTTGGAAAGAGATCTGGCATTTTAATGAAACTCTTCACAGCTATAAGTCTAATTCCCTTACACTTTATACAATAACTACAGATACCCACTAGTACTGTGATGCTTCAGGGTCTGTCAGTATTTCCATTGTAAACCCAGTTTTTCAAGGATTAAAACTCAGCTGTGAAAATTTTCTTCTGCATTAGATCTGGCATTGAAGATCCAGCCTGGGAGTGCATTTCTTTAGTGTCAGATATCTTGTGTAACCTGATAGCCCCATACCAGCTTTGAACATTATGTTTAAATTTTAATCAATAGGGAAAAAAAAACCTTGAAAAATTAAATTCCACTCTCTAAATGGTTTTGTAAGTATATTTGTTAGGAATGCAAACACAAAGGTTGAGAACCAGCGTTCTCTTAGTGTTACCGTAGCAGCATCTAGTAGTTTGGGAAATAGATGAATAGATGAAAATTTCATTCGAACTACTTGACTTTTAACCTAGATCTCAGTATTTTTCCTTTGAATTATTGTTTTTATCTTATATTTCTCTGCAGTCTAACCCAGATCATCTGAATTACGAAGGATGTAGAGCTAGAAATGTTAGCCAGTTTCACTCAGACATCCAAATTTGAGGTAAGTCTCCATTTTAGTCAATGGACTGACACATCCATAAGAACAATTTTTTTCAAACGTGTGTGTTTAAGACAGGTTGCTGAAATTGAGTTATTCAAACTTGCTGTTCTAAATAGGGTCAAAATAAAGCAAAGACTATTCTGATCACTTGAGCACTCCTTTTTAATGCTTTGAAATAACTAAATGATTAAACATCCTAGTTTGTAAGTTATTCCCAAATTTATATGTCAGAAGGGTAAACTTTGCTACCTTTATATACTTGCCATCATTTAGAGACATTTAACAATCATATTTTACTGCAAAAAATAAGGGAATTATATAAAATTTTTACAATAAATTGAGTATGTATCGAGTCAGCGGTTTTGTGATGCTCATTTCTCTGCTGTATAAAGTGACCCCAATTATCTGGAAATTCCCTGATGGAGTTGGTATTGTCATCAAATGTTTAATAATATGTTTAACCTGCAATTTTCATAGAAATTTACTATCTCTTGACAATGTTTTGTCAAGAAAGGCTTGGCTGAGAGGCTGCTGATCTTGAACAACCACCATCCATTGGTACTCACCTAGCAGACTCAGAAGAATTACAGTTCTCATACAGTCTGTTTCAGGCTGAAATTTCAGCCTCAGCCTCCTGAATCTCAGGGACATCTTGGACCAAGGACTGCTGAACATATTAGATTTATTTTTTTCATTAAAACAAACAAACAAAAATCTTTGACACGTCTCATTCCTTCATGGGGATGAAGTAGGAATACTTAGATCTTGAAACTCTCCATTTAACCTTTTCATTTTTTGCTGTTTATGTTTTGCATTCATCACCCAATTCACTTTGTGAAAGTATATCTAAGATAACATATTATAAAATAGTAAAAATAATAATAATTCAAAAAGCTATGGCAGTGGTTGGGAGATTTTTTTCATGTGAACCTCAGAGAAAATAAAATGAAAAATAGGTAGCTAATAGATGTCCATGAAATGCTAAGCAGAAAATATTAAATGAAATAGGACAGTAAAATTTTCATACCACTCCATGTCATAATGCAGTCATATATGATATGTAGATATGTGTGTACATACATATACACATACATTTAGATATAAACCCCTATATATATGTGTTTAAGCACACCTTTAACAAATGTTTTAACTTCTGCAGACTCTAATAAGACAGTAAGAAAAACTCAATTAGGAAGCCTATTCTTCTGGTCTTTTAAACGATCTTTTCAGAGCTTTACTGCTATATCTGTGTGTGAATAGGGGAGAGAGAGAGGAAAAGGTGCGGGAGGATGAGATGGACTGCTTTGGAAGAGTTCCTATTGGACTACACTGTAAACCAGAAAGTAAATGGATCAAATATTCTCAGTCTTAATTGAGCTAAATAGTCCTTTCTTCTGTGAGCGGTCTACAGGACTTTCATGGATTCATTCATTAATTAGGAGTACTCCTGAAGGAAAATACTAAATGTGAGGAAGCTGGAGAAAATGTGAGGAATAAGATTGTATAATTCAGGTCTGGAAACTTGTTTGCACTGATGCTTTATCATAGAATGGAATCATAGAATCATTTTGGTTGTAAAAGACCTTTAAGATCATCAAGTTCAACTGTTAACCTAGCACTGCCAAGTTATCATTAACCATGTCCCTCAGCACCCCATCTACACTGTCTTCTAAACACCCCCAGGGATGGTGACTCAACCACTTCCCTGGGCACCCTGTTCCAATGCTTGAGAGCACTTTCAGTGAAGAAATATCCTGATTTCGTAATATCCAATCTAAACCTCCTCTGGTGCAACTTGTGGCTGTTTCCTCTAGTCCTGTCATCTGTTACTTGGAAGAAGAGACCAACACCCACCTCGCTACAATCTCCATCACACCTGGCTCGGACTTAATAAAACAAATGCAAGTGTCAGTAATAGGGAAGCAGCAGCTCTGAGAACAGAAGTCACAAGACCATATCTGACCATCGTCTGAACAGCCAGTACTGAAACTTGTATTGAAAGTAGCAGGTGTATGGCTACTTGCCTCACACTGGTAACAGTAGTTATGTTCTTCCTCCTAATTCTTTGAAAAACAACTGGGAATGATGACATTTAGAAAGCTATAAATGCATATGGTAGGTTTTGTTGCAAAGCCAAAGCTCTTTCTGGGCATTAAGCTTTTACTTCTGATATATGGTAGACAAAAATAAAGTTCAGATAAGCTACCAGCTATAGACAACAAAAATGGACTGGCTGCAGCCATTCTTGGCTGTGATTTTCTTGTGTGCCAGTGCTAACCTCTGCCTGTCAGATCTGTGATGTTCATAAGAACATTCTTCCCTCCTATATCTTCATTGTAATTCATGTAGGGCTTTTTCCACACTTAGGGACAGAATTTCAACATGCAGTCTTTAAAGTAAAAGTAAAAGTAAAGTTCCACCACAAGAATTATTTTCCATAGCTAGAAATGAGAAGAAAACTTAGTTTTCTCTAGTATCAAACAACCTTGACTATGAGGTTCCTCAAATATAACTAAAACAGGTACGTTTATGTTCTTCTTAGGAGAAACTACAATAAGTGAATTTGTAGGTGTGTGAAAGACACCTGTGTGGTTGGGAAAAAAAATACAGGAAGACATTATATTTTGATGTGGGGATATAGTAAAGAGAAGATTGAAGAATCTGAGCCCGTAATTCTATGCAAGTAACTACACAAATACATATGCAAAATAAGCATATTCATTGTTCCTCACATAAGAAATAAATTAAGACAATTTAGTATTAAATTGGGGAAAAATTGAATCGGATATGTTCTGACAGTTCAATTAAAAAAAAAGATTACTAAATAAAATTCTGGAAAGGTGGCAGTCATCCATAGGTATTGACGTCGGTAGGTGGTTGGAACACTTCTGTATCTGGATCCACTTTTTGACCATTTTGAATGAAAGCTGAAATCCCAGCTTCAGACAGATAAGTGTAGTAATTTTGCCTTTAACACTGCAGGTGTTGAGGAAGCTAGACAAAACTTTTTTTCTTGACATCAGGAGAAAACACAAAGTGGAAAATTCAGTAACAGAGAAGGCTAACAATTGCAATGAAAGTAAAGCTGTTGCTGGAAAAGACACTAGATAGCAGTCTCCGCAGAAGACGACTAATGTAAGCCAACATGAGAGCTGCCAGAGAAATAGCGAGATATGCATTTTTTCTTCTGTTTCTGGAGCTAAAAGCTACACCAGAGGTCCTAAATGCTAGTTAATCTTGTTCATCACAGGAGGTAAGTACAGAAATTTTGGTATTATCGGTTTTTATATTCTTAGCACAGTCACATGCTCTCAAATTTCAGATATTAATGAACTGAAATACTAGAATATCATAAAAGTACAATCAGTGTTTATTGTTAACTTCTCACACCATTTAAAAACAGAAAAAGGAAAAAAAAAAGACATTTTGAGGATGGAACAGGTGGTTAAAATTTTCGTGTTGTCTTGTACAGAAAGTCTTTAAAATTATCTTTGAGTAAAATTGGCTCAATCCTTTCCAGATTATATAAATAGGAGGAAAACATACTTCTACTACAAAAACAGGTTATGACTTACTTTTGGATACTCAGAATTGGTTCAACCTATAACTTGGTATAAACACAGCCTTCCATGAAGAAATCAGCCCGTTATATGAGTATTCTTACTTCAAATACAAAATAAAAACTTATTTAGGACGTGCACAAACCATGCAAAAAAACTCCAGTAAAAACTGTCCACTGTGCAGAACTGCAGTATATAATGTAGCTTTAGTGAGACGGGTGGAAAGAATTTATTGTGTAGGGACATGCGAGCAAAAATCCTGTTGTTCCTTGCTTATCCTTTTCTTTCAACTCCCAAAGAGAGGCAGAGAAATTAATCTTATTCTTTTCTGAATCAGGTTCGAATTACTGTCTCTGAGAACTGGTGTGAAAAAGGTCAAGTGATGGAAAGCCTACCCCATTTACACAGAATCAAAGGTATGACCACCTTGCAAAAGAAAAAGGAAACCGCAGTGAGGGAGTGATAGGACGTGCACCTTCTGTATTAAGACAGATTTTTGCACCCCTGTGGTGCAAAATGCCTCGCTGGGCTCCTGCCAGGGTGGTGTTCATGCCATGGTCCTTATGCCAGATTTAGATAACAAACCACCATCTGTCCTGGAGCTTGTGTGTAGTACTAGTTAGCTAGGATATTAGGTTACCATTCAGTTATTTGTTTCCAGCCATAGGTTTAGACACCCCGTCTAAATATATTTATTTTTACAATTTTCAGTAGAGGATAAAGGAACTCAAAATATCAAGCCTGTAATGCTAATTAATTGTTCATCTGCCTACAACAAAGCCTTCATCCCAATGTGCTGTAATAGCTGTTCCTTTAATACTTGTTTTATTCCAGAAGTATCACTCTGAATTTTTTGTTGTTCCAAGAAGTTTTTGGGAAAACGAGTTCTCCACTTCCAGAATTATTGTACTGAATGAATAAATGGAGGAACTTGTGATGTTCTAAAAGTGTCTATCTCAAATCATCATCTTGCTTTTAATGGTAACAGGAAAATTAACAAAATGTATTGCTTTCGAGGTTTAGCAGAACACAGATCAGCTGAGGAATTTGTACTTGAGACATAGAACTACTGTGAAAACATTAATTATTGTAAACAGTGGAAATGACTGATAAAGAAACCCATAAAAATCTGTAGTATTCATTTTTACAAAACAATTCCAAGATTTACCCTGTTAAATTAGCATTATAGACTTCTAAGGGATTGCTTAATTGGACATTGTTATTAACAATAAAATTAAATTGATTACACACAGACTGGGCATTCTCTTTCATTAAACAACATGAAAAGGAGGATTTATGCCCCCTCCCTCAAAAGCTTTCTCAAATGAACTGCAATTAATAATTCACCTGTGAAAGATAAAATAGAGCAAGATCTGCATGCCCGTGTAGGGGGTCTCCCATCTGTGGCTTCAAAGGGAAAATTCTGTCTTCTCGTATTACTTCTATTATTCTCTGTTCTGCAGAGCCTACTGCAGTTCTGGTGCTGCATAATCATATTTCTCTCCTCTCCTAACAGTGTTCTTTCATTTGTTCTCAGCATTCTGGCAAGACTGTCTCCTCACTCTTCCCTCCCTCGCCGTGCTGTCTCTTTTCTTGAGGAGCTCCTTCATAGCTCCCAAAATACTCTTTTCATTAAGGATACTTTCAGGGAGGAAAGGCACAGCTCCGATCAAATCAAAGGCTCTGGAGCAATCAGGCAGCCCGGGAATCCCTGGTGACCGTAGAAACGAAGTAAAGCACTTCCCCTGTGCTTGCAGAAGTAAAGCCACAAACCCTTTGCTATAGACTGTATAGATATGGTATTAACAATTGTTCTTAAGGTATATTATCCTTAGCTTCTTGAAAAAAAAAAAAAAATTTACACATGCAGGTGAAGCAAACTATGCAGTAGAATATACAGACAAACAACTGCACACATGTGACAACCTCTGGCAAACCAGGCAGTGTTTGACATGCCAAAACCACAGTGGATATTCCTGAGTGGTCAGGCACCAGCAGAGGGCTCTAGACACCTCAAGAAAATGGACAAATACACACAGAAATAAAGAAAAAAACCCAGAAGCATATAGAACAAAATATCTTCAGACAAATATTTTGCTGCATATGTAAGAAAAATAGGAGGAAAAAGATTCTGCCCCAAGAAGTGACAGTCCAGAACCTTGATAATGAAAACAGAGGGCTGAACTTGATTCAGACAAGGTGAGTTTGAGATTACTCCTATGTAAATCAGTACTCAGAAACACAGAAAAACAGTCAAAAATATTTCTACTATTCTCAAGATCTTCAAGCTGCCTGCCATGATGATGGTGCCACAATCTTCCTGGTGTCTGGTGTCTGGCAGGGCTTTGCTGACATTTCAGAGGAGATTGTCACTGTAAACAACGAGTGTCCACCAGTCCTTGTCTTATTCCCATTGGATACAAAGAACAGTTCCCTCCCTCTGAAAAGAATCTTCTTTTAACCTGACATGCTTATGTTGAAATAGACAGGCTAGATAGATTAAAGCAATGTATCTAACAGGAGTTGGGGAAGGACTATAATTGCATCTTTTCCATATGCCAGCTAAGCTAAAGAAAGAATTTTGCACATTATAGATCATAAAGTCATTGTACACACAACTGTTATCAAAAATCAGCATTTCTCTGTACATCTCTGAGCCATCACTGTTCTTCACCTTAGCAGAAGTAAAAGTAAAGCTGAGATTTCGGTTGTTCCTGAAGGAAAGTGCTATATATTCTGACAGTGACTGCTGCTGTTCCACTAATTCTTTGCAAACAGGTAGTCATGATCATTATGACACCAAGAATTATACCAGAGAACATGTTTTGAAAAATGATACATAATCGGAAAAGAGACCATCCAACTAATTCTAGAGCATTATGGAATACATAATTAAGGAGCTTTTCGAGATGATAAAAGCTCATCATTCTGGCATTCAGCGGCTGGAATCATTGCTAGAATGTTACTTAAACAGTATTTTAAAACAGAATTTCTTAGTAATAAGTACTTCCTTCTTCCTGAGTCCCCTTTTTGGTTTGAAAGAGGAATATTCAAAGCACTAATAATAGAAAATAATAAAAGTGATTCCCTAGTTTTTAGAGGTCAATGAGGTCAATTTGCTTTGCAGTCTATTGCAAATTATTAATAGAAAGAATAACACAATAACAATGTGGCATTAAATTAGGCCATTTGTCCAAACAAGGCCATTCCACTGATTATTAGATGCCTAACTACTTTGTACAAACTTCTCTAGCAGATGTTAAAAGCCAATATTAAAAAATGTAAGAGAAAGAATGAAATGGAAACAATACTACAAAATTTTCTTCTGGCTGTAGATTCTGTCATTAACTGTGTTTTCATACAACAAAAGGAAGACACTTACAACCACTATTTGATTAATGATGTTTCAGTCACTCACTACCTAACACTTTGCAGGCTTTTACAAGAATGCTTATATGCTCCCTCCTGCTTCCGTGGTCCTCTTCTGTGAAACAATTACATTTTGCAAAAGCCCAGCTTTGCAACCTGGTTCTGTACAGCATTTGGACACGTACTTGGAGCTAATCCCCAAGACATGGGGTTTTGATTAAGGCTGCTTCTAGATCAAGAACTGTCTTAATACAGGCTCCAGGGAAAATGTAGAGGCCATTTATAGCAATTATTCCCAGGGCTGCACACAAGCTTTACTTCTTGGTGAAAAAGATTCATACCCCCAGGGAAAAAGGCTCAGCAGAACAGCAGTGTATGGTTACTGCTTGGTCTGGTCGTGGTGTTACATCACCTGGTTCTAGGTGACAAACTAGAATCTCTATCTATTAGTGATGCCACATGAACAAAGCTTGGTAGGAGGACAAGATAATTATAAACTTTCATGGCAGAGCTAGGATACTGCCTGACACAAGGCAGAATTTTTTGTAAGAAACCCTATTTCAGTCTTATGCAGGAGCTAAATGGATCTGTCCTGACGTGTCTCAGAAATGCATTAGGGCGTCTACCACACTTATGTCAAACTGAAGAAGACACAGTGCTGACATAGTGACTCCGTAAGTTCCTTTCCAGCACCTCTTTTCTCTGTCCACATGAGCTGACACAAAACCATGAGAAACTGAATATTTATCCTCTCAGAAACCCTGACTTTAAAAATCCAACCCAATCCCAATCCCCCCCAAAAACTAAAATTGGAGAGAGCACTAGATTACACTCTATGGCTGAAGGTATTCAGGAGAGGACTTCGATTTCCTGGCCAGCTACCCACTCACAATTAGGATGACTAACAGTAGCTTTTTGAGTTTGAAGCACAATTCTAATTTATGTCTCTGAATTTGTAACAGCATGCTTTAAACATGTTATTTATTTATGCTTGATCAAAATGAAATCATTAAGCCCTCATGAAACTTTACATTAAGAAATACTTCACTTGCTGAACCACAACTCTACAGCTTTGAATACTTTAACAAAATGCATCTTGAATACATCAGCCTTTTTTCATCACCCTGATGTGTATGAAACCTATTTCCAAAAGCTTCAAGTTTTTCTCATACATTTCTCTTGGAACCTAATCTTTGGATGACAGGTGAAATGACTCAAAGCAGGATTCTGTATCAACTTTACATTACCTTTATCCTATCTGTGGTACAAATATTTTGAAAGAAGCAATCCGAACCTTGTTGTCTAATAATAATTACATTTTCTGTGAGAAACTATTCATCATTCTGCACATCATGCTTAAAGAAAAATGGGATATAGTGTCTGAATTTGCCGGGCAGGGGGGAGGGGGAACCTTGCAAGAAAAATAACTGTTTTAAGTCCAGCTGCAACAGCAGAACAACTGCATGCCTGTGCTGGGAAAGCTGGTTCTAATATCCCCTGTCTCAGTCTTTTTACAATTGTAGTTATTATCTCTCAATTTGAGTGCCAAGCAGACAGAAGAGGGATAATGAATTAGCTAAAGCATGGAGATCAGCAGCCAGGGAGAATATTCACACTGGCATGACGGTTTTCCCCCATGCTTGATGCAGGAGTCAAAATATATATGACCCACTTTAATAACTTCACATTAATTTGACTGCGGATGATCACAGGAAGCAGTACACAGTTATTCACACACGATGCAAATCACTGTCTTTAAAAGGAAATACATTTCACTGTGCTACTCAATAGTCTGCACCATGTCCTTGGCACAGTGTTGCCAACTGTTTAACCTGGCAGTAGTCCAATACTGGTACCTTTAAAATAGTTTTTAGAAATTACAATAGAACTGGTACAATAATAGCATCACAACACAATGTGTACTTGGACAATGTGGGTGCAGTTCCTTACAGTCATATTTACATGTGGGTTTATATCTGTAGTAAGTTACTTGGTTTACCAAGTTTGCTCTCTGATCTGGGCAAATACATGCACACATTATTTCTGTGAAATAGCCTTTCTTTGACTATGTACCCTGCACTCATTAAGGTTTCTAATTTTAAGAACACCATGAAACCATTATGTGAATTCACATTAACTGGTTAAACAGTCTTCACTAATGACTTAGGATACACGTTTATAACTTCAGCATGTTCTGAGGAACAAATTTCACTACAACTCAATATTCAAGTCAAGAGGAACATATGGATATTACAAGAATACTTTCTGTTGCTTTCAAGGGGTATGCATTTAGAAGAGATTTAAAGCACATGCTTAAATGGTTTGCTGAAAAGGGATCATCTGGAGACTCAGAGCTGAAGACAGGAGGAAACATTAAGGTAGCTCTAATAGCTATCTGAAATTGTTTTTAATCATAATCAAAATCTGTAAACATCCACATATTATAGTTCAAAGTTTTATACATACATTCTTTTAATAGACAAGTCCGTAAGGTCAGGAGTATTTTAGATTCGAGATCAAGCTGTGTAAGATTCATATGTAACTAATACTGCACCTCACTGTTACTAAACCCTACAATTACTGTTATTTTGTCCATTTTGGGCCGATTATTTCGTAGTCTAGCTGCCAGCCGGCTTGGCTGTGGCTCTCGCTGAACAATGGAACTTCTCCCAAGGAGAGAAGAGTTAAAAGGCAATTCATCATCCTACAGTTGCAGTACAATTGATGTGTTGAAATAAACCCATACAAACTATACTCAATTTAAATAATTTGAGTACCCAAGTATTCCTGTATTAACTAATTCACTGTGTCAAGCTGTGTACTTTTTACTTATCAAAACAATAAATAAGACGTAAAGTCAGTTTGACTTTACAGTTGCCATTATCTAAGTCTAATTATGGATTCTTTGAACCTTTCTGATGAGAATTCATTGATATTGGATCTTCAGGCAATGGTAAATACTTGGAAAATTTGAAATTACTTCACATTATGTGAGTTAGGATTTTGAAAAATGAGAGAATTTTTATATTTTGAGAAACCCCTGCTTCATCTTTCAAAATTTTCGTGCTATACTCTAGGAACTCCATATTTATTTCATTTGCTCAATTATTTCTGAAAAAAATATTCTTTCCAGATTAAATTTTCTATTCCTTATTTGCATCTCAAAAATTAGGTTTTTTTTGTTTTTTAAATTTGAGAAAACTCTTCAAATGTAGCACATTGGGAACTAAGTTGAAAAAGGATTTTTTTCCCTGTAAAATTAAACTGTGAGACTAGATTATTTTTTAAGGTTACTTCTTCAGTTACTTAAATAAAATTAACTGCTCTGACAATCTGCTAGGCAACATGAAATTCTGGAAATTAAGTGAGATAGTAATAGGCAGTGAAATAAATCATTTTGCAGCAATTAAGGTACATCATGCTCACTAAGTTTTAGAATAATGGTAATCTTTAATTAAGCCTCTGTTCCTTTCCCCAGCTTTCCTAAGGGATAAAGAATGCTGTTGGAAGAGGACGGGCAAATATGGGGCAGAAGCCCAGAGAAGATAAGTCATTTCTGTGCTAAAGGAAGCTTTCTTTCCTCAGGCATGGCTCAGATCCATACAGTTAACAGGCTGAGTCCTTTTGCTTTCTAAGAGCTACTTTCTTCATTGGCAAATGTGTTCTTTTCTTTTTTTAGTGCTAAAGTTAATTAGCTTCAGTTATTTTACTCCCTATTACAGGAGCTTCATGTTCAGGACATTACTCAACTGTTTGCATTTTCATCAGTGTCTCACTTTTTTTATAATCTAAATGAGAGTTGTCCAAATGCAGAGGAAAATATATAACCTCAACTTCTCAACTGGTACATGATTGCAAAGTTTCATTCACTTCAATGAATATAAGCCAATCTGGCACTAAATGCATCTGCACAAGAAGCTCTTTAGCTTTGGAGCGCTAACACTGTCATTTGACATTTGACATATGTTTTAACTTCACTAAAGTGAACATAAAATTCCATGGACATATAATTTATTTTAACATAAAAGTCAATATGGCTGTAAATATGTACATATCAGATATAAGCAGAATTTGGTTTCCCAAACAGAAACTTGGTGACATAAAAGACCTTTTAGGGTGAACAAAGCATTTGCATTATAGAGATTAAAATATGTTTTGAGAACGACCCTATGAAAAACAATTATTCAATATTAGTCATTAGAGCTTCTCTCTATAATCCCTGTTTGCTCTCTTCTCCTTCCAGCTGCTGCTGTTGAGGGCAGTCCCAGATTCCCAGGGAGGCAAAATATGTTTGACCTCAAGACCCCTTGCTTCCCTAGGCTGTTGTCAAATTAATGACACTTGGCAAAGGAATGTACAGGGGTATTAACTGAAACACTGGCCAGCCTTTCACAAGATAAAATACAGCAGAGCACACAGTTTAATTAAACAACTTCTGCAGGAAGATGTCCTCAGGCAGCAAAAGCTGGACCCCCCCTTGCCTCTCTGGTCCTGATGATAAACTGCTGAATCCTGTGTGTACGAAAGGCTACCGACTCCCATGTGTGCAACCTATGAAGAAATAACACTTACGCTATTCTTCCAGTCACTGTCACTCTGCCACAGCTTATATTTTCTCCAAGTTTATTCTCAGTTTTAAAGCCATGCTCCTAAAATTTGCCCAACAGACATAAAACCAATAAAGATTAAAGCTGCTACTTGAATTTGCTGCTGGAGTGGGATGGGCAGGGCTGAAGGAAAAACATGCTTTTGCCACAGTCTAAAGAGCAAATTTTTATCCTCAGTGACAGTATTGGCCTGGGAGAAAAGACATATCTCTCCTTAACCTTCCCCTCACCAAACCCTTGTAATATATTACTTGGTATTGCATGTTAACTTGTACCCTTTAACATAGCCAATGTACCATATCAGACCTCATTTTGTAAATACGCACAGATTTCATCTTTGAGCAAGCAAATGATATCAATTGTATGGCAACCCATAATATAAGGAAGAGTGAAAATATACTTAAATATTAATAGTGCAGCAATTTCTATCATATGGCTATTACAGGAAAATCTGCTAACAGAGAATATTATACATTTTTATTTTCATGTATCCGTAAACTTTAACAGCTAAACCCAGGAAATTCTAGTTCAGTATACAGTCAGCTGTACGTATGGCAGTTGAAAATATGAACTACCTTTTAAATTATCTACTAAATATGAACCGTTGGTCAGATACTGTATCAGGCTTTCCTTCTGCAGCACATAGTAAGCTAAATCCTGTAAATCCTCATACATATATTGGTTGTATGGATAAAACATCAAAACTCATTTCAGTGAGAACTCCCCTGCTTGAAATCAAATGGGGTTAGATGTTTCAGGATCAAAATGTTATTCTTTAAGTAGTCTTTCCGTTTTCATTGAGGTGATTTGAAAAGTAAGATACTACTCAGGCTAGGAATGCAGAATCTATTCCACCATTTATGCTATGCAGACAGCTTAAAACTCAGGAGATACTTGGAACGTATAAGCTGAAGTTTAACATCCACAAAATGAATAAGCATACTTTATTTGACATTAAACTTTAAAAATGTTTTTAATAATATATTGGAATTCTAGGCACAGTAACCCCCTTACCACATCAAAATTAAATCTGGGTTTGGGACACTACTGAGAACGAGCAAGAAGTATTTGCAAAAACTGACTGCAGTGAAGTGTGAAAAATCAATTAAAACTTCCAGCCACCCAACACATATAAGTGTTTTCCATAAAACAAAATGTTGCTAAAAAACTCATGTCATGATTACACACCTAAAAATTAATCCATTTTATTAAAAAAAATAAAATGCTAGGAGATAAATTTAAATTGAATAGACACAAAAAAATTCAATAACAATTTTAAATGGGTTTAATTGGGTCTTTAAATATCAAACCCCAAAATATTATTTTTAGTACACATTTTTTGCTTTATATTTATACGTATCCTTCCTTACATAGCCGATGGACCTGACCAGGCAACATTAGATAAATGAAAACTCCATTTGATATGTGGACCCAAAAGCCTGCAATTGCTGCCACGTAACCGAAGCCTCTGTGAAGCTGAACATCACCAAAACTGCTGCGCTGCTCTTCAGCTTTGTACATAAAGCCTCAATACGCCTTCACCAGTCTTACCCTTCAATCTTCCCTGTGTTTTGTGCTCTTACAACAACATCCTCCTTACAGCGGTATCTCAGTTCTGCCACTTCTTTGCTTAATCTCATTCTGCTGCTTTTGGAGCCTCCTGTACTGAGGGGTAAGGAGTCCGAGGGAATCCCTCAGTTTAGTGAAATATCTTCTGGGAAAGGGCAGTGGTCTCAGGCATGTAGCAACAGGGGACAAGGGGCTCTCCAGCTGTTCCAGTAACTGAACTGGGAGGACTTCACTAAGGAAATCACTAAAGATGAAGAGACGGTGGTTGCCACTCCTGCTTTTAACAGTTAGGTAATTGTCAATTTGTAATTCCCAAAACTCTGGGTCATTTTTAACTTTTTTTTTTTTTTAACAGAGGAAAACTGATACAAACCAACCAACCAACCAAATTCACTTTCCCTTACTACAGTAAGTAGTAATCAAAAGCAGTAAAAAGTAATCAAAGCAGATTAGAACAGAAAAATTAACACCTTACTGGACCAGACCAGCAGGTTCAGAAAGTTTAGTGTCTTGTCACTGATGATAAGTATAGCCGGCAGTAGGGGAAACATTTATTGCACTTATGGAAGTACTAAAGGTAAATTTAATCTGTCTAGTTTAAGAAACAAATGCTGTGAGAACGTGTCAAGATGGGTTTATACAAACCTGTCAGAGACTGAGAATACTAGTCTACAGTGAATACCATACTGCTGAGGATTTTTTGCATCTGTTTTTTGTTTGTTTATTTGTGGCTTGATAATATAGAGATGGATTTAAAAGAGTGCTAGTATGCTTATTGATGGTGTCATTACACTCCTAGTTATGGTAGAAATCATAGGCAACAATGGTCTACAGAAAATATTTGAAAGGGAAGTACAAGAAACTCATCATCACATCATTGAATCACATTCATGATACAAAATTTTTTCAAACATAAATGGTTAAAAAAATCTTAAGGCAGTTTAATACACTTTCAAATGTTGTTTTCCCCATCTTTAGTATAACAATTATCATAGAATCATAGAATAGAATCATAGAATCATTAAGATTGGAAGGGACCTTTAAGATCATCGAGTCCAACCATTAACCCAACCTGACAAAACCACTTCTAAACCATATCCCCAAGTACCACGTCTACCCTTTTCTTAAACACCTCCAGGGATGGCGAATCCACCACCTCCCTGGGCAGCCTATTCCAATGTTAGATAACCCTTTCAGTGAAGAAATTTTTCCTAATATCCAACCTAAACTTCCCCTGGCTTACTTGAACCCATTTCCTCTCGTCCTCTCACTTGTCACTAGGGAGAAGAGGTCAGTCCCCATCTCTCTACAACCTCCTTTCAGGTACTTGTAGAGAGTGAGAAGGTCTCCCCTCAGCCTCCTCTTCTCCAGGCTAAACAGCCCCAGTTCCCTCAGTCGTTCCTCATAAGACTTGTCCCCCAGACCCCTCACCAGCTTCGTTGCCCTTCTCTGGACACACTCCAGCACCACTTTCTTGTAGTGAGGGGCCCAGAACTGAACACAGTACTCGAGGTGGGGTCTCACCAGTACTGAGTACAGGGGGATGATCACTTCCCCAGTCCTGCTCACCACACTAATTATGGGCAATACAGTATAGTTAATTGACTGAGCTAAGGCCAGAAAATTGGACATAATGTCCATTGGGAAAATTACTTCTTTTGTATGGATTTTTTATTTTGAACCATTAATAAAGTGAAGAAAATGAACAGCACATTTGGGAACATGCAGGCACATGGATTAGTAGGGATGTCTGATGTTCAGTTCTGTAAGTTATTGATCTGCTCTAATCAGTTAGTTATGTGGTAACCCAAACTCAGAGTGGTTTAGTCTGACATGTCTGTACACATAAAGTATTTATTTTCTGTAAGCAGAGAAAAATACACTATTTCAGGATTATTTCAAGAAAGCAGCAGAAAGGAGAAAGCTAGCTGATGAATAATAGCCTGTAGCTGAGGCTATCCTGTCACTGCTAGAAAGCTCATACCAATTCAGCTCTGGCATTTCTATATAGGTGATTCTCATACCTTAAATTGATTGACCTTTCCTTGAAATCCATGTCCCAGCAAATCAGCTACTACTACATACAAGGAGTACGTGCCAGCCTGTGTTGTAACCAACTGTCCCTGCTCATCTCTTGTCAACCCGTTCCTGTTAACTTTGCTGCCACAGAGAGAAACACTGTCACCAAGTAAGAGAGACACAAAGGAATGGAAGAGAGAGTCAAAAGCTGCAGAACTTCTGCTGGGGCTTCATTCTCCATCTCCACTTGGCATATCTTCTTGCTTCTTCCTTCCCTAATCCCAGCATGGCCCAGCTTGAAAACAGATCATCTAATTTATGCAACAGACCTCAAATGCAAAAGCTGAGAGCCAGGATGAAAAAACAGGTCATGAAGGTAAGTGTGTATGTGGGGTGTTGATGTTCTCCTCTGCCAGAAGCAGCACAGGCAGGTGCATTCATGAGGAGGGATTTTCATGGGCCATTTAATTTTCCAGCACTCACCTTTCAGGAGAAGCAGCAGAAGCAGCTGTCAAAGCAGTTGAGTATGTGTGATAGGTTTATATGAAGCAAAGCCTGGAAGTGGCAGCATCTGACAGGCTCTAACAGAGTCCTACAGGAAAACAGTTTAGGAACTTGCCGTTAAAGCTCAGGGAAACAGGAAAAAAAATCACAACAGCACTCTTACTATAGGTAGTTAGACATAGAAATGCTTATTGACTTTATGCAACTCACACTTTCACTTGCAGTAGGATTTCATCTTCTTGTAGTAGCAACAACTGACCCAATGAGTCTGCTTGGTGAGGCTGCTATGCAAGTCTAGGAATTGTAATGACTTCTGGTTCTAACATTGTGTCTTCCCTATCTTAAATAAACACATGCCAATGCTTCTTATTTTTGAATTAATAATCACATCCTACATGTTACAAACCATCAGATCTCAGCCACTAGCAAGCTGTTCCATGTTGCCAGCTGTCCTTGATATTAGATCATCTGATAGTTGCTTGGTGGTTGCTAAGGCAGAATCTTGCTAAGTCTCATTCATGCAGAATAGGATTTATTCACTGCTTCAGTTTCCAAGCTACCTGTCTTCCAAAATTAGATTCACAATGCATTTGATGACAAATAAAAAAAATAAATACATCCCTGCTCAGAGTGTTTCAAGAAATCCTCCTTATTTCAGTGTTCACAAATGAGCAGGACTTGATTGTGATAAGCTTCAGCCAGAAATCCACCACATAAATCTGAATTTGAACCTTGCATACCATCTGCTTTTCTATTTTTCATCCTTATCAGACAAACTATCCTCCTATTTCCAAAAGCACTTCTAATTAGCTTATAACAAACCATATATTAATTAGCAGAATCCCTATTTCCCCAGAACAGGGTATAGATTTGGCTAAGAAAAATCTAAACTGTAATTTAGCTCACTGCAACAAGAAACACAGCATTGCAGTCCTTATTTCATTCATGCTCTGCTGAGCATAGGAATCAAAGTGATATCAGGAACATGGGAAAGCCACTTTGTGTGCCAAAGATCATCTGTTTTAATACACCATTTAATCTCATGATCACTTTCATGCTGTTCTGTTTTAGCAAAAATGTAACATGTTTGTGTTTTCATAACACCCAATTCTACTATTAAAAAACAACTAAATAGAGTTAGATTATTTTTTTTTCTTCCAAATTACTCAATTGCTAAGGGAAGACAAATGCACAGGTATACACATTGATATACTTTTAAAATACTCCTTTACAGATGACATAGCCACATGCCTGGTAATGAGAGCTGGGCAGATTTTTGGCTGTTAGTTTGTTTATCTGGTGTGTGTATGTGCTAAAGTTGGAAGAAAGCTATATTTACAAACACTAAATTAACCAAAGTGTGCCTTTTCCAAAACATGCCATCACCATCACAAAATTGTGTATGCATTTGACTGAAATTATCATACAGTTTCATCTGGCGAAAAACAAACACTCAGACGCAGCCAGGTTCAGAGAGAAGGAGGAGTGACCCTTCCTCTTGGCACATCAGGGATTAGAGCCATTCACCATGGCTGTGGATGGCGATTTTTATTTTTTCTGTCTTGAGTGAGAGCACTTCAATCCAAACCTTCTAAGAAATACTCCTAAGAGCAGACTTTTAGGTCTTTTTTCATGCCAATGAATTCTACTATTAAAATTAGAATGAGTAGAATTAGATTTAACATGGCGAGTTTTTTTCTTTCACATAAAGTCATTGGTAGCGTAAAAAGCCTGTTTTTTTTTTTTTATATTATTCACTCATGAAGTAGAGTAGGCAAAAATCTACTTGTCTGGTTGCTAATATTTTATTTAACAAAATGAAAAGCTCGTGTGGTGGGGACTGGCTACAGGGTAGGAAATTAAATACTTTGTCTCAGAAATGACTGTTTATTAAAATCCTGTTTTATATGAAATATAACAATTCCAACTAGAAGGACTGTTAACTCTGTCAAGTACTGGATTCATGTCTACAAAGAACAGAGGAGAAAAATGAAATGTCTTTTCCTGTGTTTTTTATGAAATTTGTAATTATTAGTTGCCCAAATTAATGGGAACTACTCTTATCTCTAGAAGTTCAATAAAAATGGTTGAAATTAATGTGCATTATTTTAAACCAAATTATGGGATTTTCCCAAACTTTTTCAAGAATCAGAAACTTTTCCACATAGTAAAACTACAAATAAGTTAACCTTAGGGTACAGGTATCAAATTAAGATAGTTATTTGTGTTTTTCTCTAAAACTAGACAGCACATTATTGATATTTCAGTGTTCTTTTTATGCTCGTTGAATTTTATATTAAGCTGCTTGCTTTCCTCACATAAAATTTTAATATCAAATATGTGAACGTGTGGTGTGATCAAAAAATAGAGGGTCGAACTGCTAGGGACAACATCTGATCTCTATTACAAAATGTGGTCAAGATATAAGGAAATCTGTCAAAGAAGTGTATTTCAAGTAAATTTAGAGTAATTTATATGTTTGGGGATCAGTAAAGAAAAGCTGTTATGCAACAAGGGATGCTGCAGGTATGATCCTGTTGTATAAAATTGCCTTGTGGAACAATTTTCTATAATTTTCTTCGTGCTTACGCATTACAGTGCAAGAAGGTTTTACATGTACTAGCCAACACAAAAGGATTGTGGGCTGCAGCTGTTCCTCACTTGACCTATCTGAGCCTTTTTTCTTCTTGCTGGAGATTTTTTTAATGTACAAAAAGGAACTCTGCTGTTCTCAGGTGGGGCTACACACATAAAAAATCCAACCCAAAGTCATCCCCCGCCCCCCCCAAAAAAGAAAAAGAAAAGTGAGGTCAATTAGGAATAAATGGCTATTTACAGTATTACCATGCTCACAACTGCTGCGCCATCCCACTCATCCATGAATGCACTGACTTGCTCTAGACTGCCCTTCACTAAGCCACCTTCTCTCAATACAACAGAACCAAAAGCCAGTAACTGTAATGAGTACAAATAGAATGACGTTACCTACTTATTAATACAGCGGGTTGAAAGCACTGAATTTTGAGATGTGTCTGTCTTTTGCTCCAAGGCGTCAGAATATGAGAATGTATATGTGTATCTATAGGCACACAAGGCCCTTTGATAAAGTTTGCTGTACGGAGAGCAGACAGGAAAAGCTAGCACTGCAACTGGAAGAAGGCATTTTCTTTCCTTTGGGGTTTCTTGTTTGTTTGTTTGTTTATGAGTGAAGTTAGAATGCAGCATGGTACAGCATAACAGAGCAGAAAGGCTACAGACACAGATAAGAAAAGGAAGCAGGAGTTATTGAGAAAAAGAAGTGCTGAATAATAAAACAAATATGAAGTTATACGAGAATATACGGAGCCTGCTGATACCCGGTGCTCAGAACCCTGGGATATGGACAGACATAGTAAATGAAACAGGAAAGAGAATGGTCTCCAAGTATCCTGCCGAATTTCTGCTAGAATTGCTTTATATAGCAGTGAGTTATGTTAAGGCGGAAATCATCAGAGCACGTCGAGTATAAAGCAAAAAAATATTGAGAACTACCCACCACTTTATAGCTGTTCTAGAATATAATGCAGAGCAAAATGAAAAGCTCAGACAATTAAGATGGGTTGGTCTACTTGTCTTGAAATAATGTTTCTCATCTTGGACAAGATCCTTCCTTGATTGGAAAGGGCTTTGTTTATTTCAGGGTAAAAAGGATTTTAAACTTCATCCCTACAAATTCATGCATACAACTCTATTTGGGTTGAAGGGTATATAATGACATTTGAGAAGAATGAATATAAGTAGTGGAAATTGTGGTACATCATAAAATCTTAAAAGAACAACAGGAGGTTTTACTTGAGTAAGAAAAAGAAAGATGCCAGGGAAGGAATTACTGCACAAACAGGCATGAAAAATGTAATTTTTCAAAACATTAGCTGTCTTTTTTTTTTTTTTGGTGTCCTGCAAGAACTTTTCTAGTCTTCTGAATGCTTTCTTCCTTGTCTCTGCTTCTCCATTTTTGATATACCAAAAGCAGACTTTTTTAAGTCTGGTGGAAATAGTACCTCAAAACCACCTGGGTTTTGACTCAAACAATTAGGCTTTTTGCATCTTAGCTGTGATCCACAAGCCTTGCTTCCAGCAGAAGATGTATAAGCTTATGACATCACCCCAACCGTAAGTGTGTATGTGTCTTGACCTGTAAATTCCCTGGAGAGCGAGCTAAGAAGATAGCCATACCCACTGGATATGGTTATTAAAACAAAGGGAAGAACAGCTTTGCAGCATTCTGGCATTTTCCGAAGAAAATCCAGCTAATGGGAAGTGCTTGACAGTGCTTGCTTTTGTCTTTCCCCTTGCATGTTTAGCTGTACCTAATCTTTTGTTTGCAGTGAGACAAAAGCCAGGACAAATTACATGTTTGTCTACGCCTATTCAAAGAAAAGGAACAAAGGTTTCTGAATCAGCCATAGAAAATGGAGTTATTTCCCTCACTCTTTACAAATATTTAAATTGTAAGTATTTGTGCTACAGAAATAGCAAGTCTAGCTGAAACTGCCATTTCCCAAGAAACCCGAAAAGACCTTTTTAAAAATAGTAAGGAATTTCTTTTCATTTGTCATGCAAATACTTTCAAGAGTAGTTAACAGGAAGAATTTTTAGGTTTGATTTTGCATGACAAAATTCATTTTAAATATTCCAGTTTTGGTTTTAGGTTTTACTGGTGAAAGAATGCAAAAAAATGGACAAATCCACAAAAATGTTTCTTTTATTACAAAGCATTTGTTTAATAACAATTCTGAGGTACTCATGGTCCTAAGAAATATCATACTCCACAAATTTATGTAATTCTAAATTAAACACAGGCTGTAATTTCACAAGACAATTTTTACCATTAATTCAACTGCATATTGGTGTATTTATCCCTGACTTCTTACTGTACAGCCATGTTGCTTCTTGCAGCATGTCTTATGCGTTATATAATGTACTCAGCCTAAAAGACACTCACTGCACTATATAACATAGAGCAGTGGGAATGAATAAATGTCTTACAGGAAAGTTTAGCAATTAGAAAATGATTAAATGTCTTTTGTCAATTTTCACTGTTTTGAAAAACCTGGATTTTGGGTGGGTGGTAGCCAACGGTATCATGATATGAACCCTGTTACCTGTACACACTTAAGTTTTGAAATGGAGTTGTGATCTAGCGTGGTGTTTGGTAGTTACACCACACTTGTATTTGTCCGCCACTGTGATTCTCTTCTTCTGGCCATATGCAATATTAAGGGATAATGAAAAATATTGCCGTTTTTGGAGTGAAATAAAGGTCCTCATTCCTTTGCAATGCAAAATCAGGCAGCTGCAGACCAGAATTTCAACTTACCCAGCTTTGTGTGGAATACCTGAGCGGGAATGCAGCTACAGTATTAAGACAGAAGGAATGACAACTCTCTGCCTTTGAGCACTGAAGACACTGAATTATGACACATAGATATGGATATTCAGAAGAAAACCCTGAACTGATGCTATCATAGATATATGCAATTAACAGGGCTTTGTTTTAATAATACAGGTACACAGAGCTTGGGAATGGGCTTAAAAAATCACTTTATTTTAAAAGATTGTTGCTATGCTATAATTATCTCATTTGGCAGCAACGAGACCAATCAATTGATCATTTTGCAGATTGCATAATTATTTAATGATTCACCCTTCTAAGTACCCCATACAGTACTACAGCAGCAGAACAATACCAGTTCTGTAAAGAGTGAGTGTTCAATTTTGTGTAACCAAAGAGATAATGTCAATCCATTTAACACAACCTAGTACAAGAGAATGAGAGTTGGATTTTCTTCTGGAAAAATCTCTCAAGATAAGTAAATGAGATCTTGGTCTAGAGAATGTTATGAATATATGAAAGTATATATGTAATTGTGTATGCATATGTGTCTGAGATGAGTCAAGTCATCCTTGTGTTTCTGTAGATATTTCCACAGCATATGGATATGTGTGTGTATATAGACAAGACTGTTTAGCATTAGAATTCCTTAGATTTTCCTGCCTCTATTCTACTAGCTGATCCCAAAAGTTATGCCACACAGTTTATGATATGTAATATGAAAGTATACAATATAATTCCTTGATTTTATAAAAGGTATTTCTGATGTGGGACTAGGGTTTCTCTGCAAAAGGGCAATAGAAAAGTGTTCTTTGCTGACTGACCAGAATAGCAGAATAGCAAATGGGTTTTTAACCTTTGTTGCAACATCCTTGCATGTTCAGTATTCAATAAAAATCATGTTTGCACATAGTCTGAAATTATCGTCACTTTTTCAAATCAATTGGGAATTGAAATGGCTTCTTTAAATCTTAGTTTTGTAACACAAGCTGGATTTGTCATAGCAATAGTGAGCAAACTTTATGCCCTTGTGTATGTCTTATTAGTTGCTCATCTACTGCATTTTTAGGTGAAAAACCTAAATGTTTAGAAGAGGCTCAATCAGCCTAAAGAATTCTTGGTTTTCTGTCATGCGTAAGCTCCAAAAGTTCATGATTACTTGCTGTGCACTCTTCACAAAGGTTGACATGAGGTTAAGCTGTTATAAAAATCCCTGCCCTGTACTGTTAGGCAGAAAAGATGCTCAGGCTCAAAGAGACTGAGTTACCTTGTCCTAGCAGCTGACTGTAGCCCTGACCCGTTCTTCTGCCCTCCACTGCAATAAAGAACCAGTGTTTTCTATAATTCTCTTGGTCAATTATAGCTAAATCTGTCTGAAATTTTGAAGTCAAAAAAACTTTCATCTGGAAGGTGCTATTTCATGTACACCTCATCATTTGCTTTTTGGCAAAATCTATTTAAGATCTTTGTGAATTTTTTTTGATAACATGACATGTCCTCTTCCCAGAATTTTTGTTTACCATGAGCATTACAGTGAAAGTGAGTCCTGGTTGGAATCAAAGCTGTTTTCCAAACTTCCCTGTATGCAACAAGATAGTTTTTCTCCTGCTCTTTTCTTTTTTTATTTTTTTAACTTCAGCCAAAAAGAAATTACAGGGTAGCTAAATATTTTAACTCTATGTAAAGGAGACGAATAAAAAGGACTGAAAGTAATAGACCACAAGAGAAACAATCAGGGATTAGTTAGTCAATCATTTAGGTTATATTCTAAAATGTACTGCATTCTTCCTTTAACTGGAAGGTGAGTGCTTTTACCTGATGGAGAACAAAAAGTTTGGCTGATAAGCTGCAGCTTGCTGCAGAAAAGAACAACGCTGTGTTCAATGCAATCAGTAACTAATGATTTGGGCTCTTGTTCTGTACCTGCCTTTCGTCATTGCGTGTGGCCATGATAAACCATGCTGTTCTTGGCATAAAAACAACCTACTAACACACTCTGCCTGTAAAAGGTGTTTATACATGTTGAAAAACAAATCATTTAGAATGAAGGAGAGGAAAAATATAAGTTTTCTCCATAACTATAATACTATTTTACTAGAGGAGTTTCTGCGATGCTGATCATTTTCAACTACCTTTAGCTTTAACTGGAGTTCTAGGAAACATTTTAAGGCTTGGACCACTGTTTTTCATAACAGAGACCTAAAAACTTCCTCTAAACACCCTCTAGCTATTATATACTGGCTTGCTTTTCACAGACAGCATAACAAAAGAGATTCTTGAAGATGTGGAGGAGGCAAGAATCAATTTTGGGAATGGTAATAGCATCACACATAAATTTACCTTCAAGCAATTGTTCCAGCAATTATTTCTCTCATTTATTATATTATAATGAGTGTATTTTAAAATAAAATCTGACAAAATCAATAAAATAATTTCTAATAAATTTCATTTAGAATATGTGTATTGGAATCTCATTTTATAAACTCATATACCCTAAGCTAATCAAATGTTACCTCTGATGGCTAAAAAAAAGGATTTGCCAGTGGATTTCTTTTAATTGTAAAGTAAAGCATATTTCATTTTCCTCAGTATATATGTCTGTAGGCACTGGATTACATTTTCTCAAGTATCTTCCGGAAACTGTTGCACAAACCTATTACTTTCTTCTGGATTAAAACTAGGAAAGTCAACAGCTTCAGCAACTGTTAGGATACAGTCCCACCTGACATTTGCTAGCTATTATTGAATTAACCTCTCTAAGGGCAAGAGTGGACCTGTGTTTCCAAAATTTGTATTCTTCTCTGACTTTTTAATGAAGTATTGATGCCCACTGGCTGGAGCTCCCACATCACTGCTCCCCATGGATCTCCCTGTGTCTCAGAGAGTTAAGTACACAAATGAGAAAGGCAAAACACAGCATGAATATTAATGCCCTGGCCATGTGTCTTTGAGCTGGCAGAGCTCTTTTGCCTGGGAAGCTGCCAGATGTGATCATTTGGAATATAAAACTACTTTAGGAGAAAGGTGTGAAATAAATCAAGAATCTACTGGAAAGCACAAAGCTATCATTCATTTTTACAAAACTATGTATTTCTTTTTGGGTGCAGTCTACTAGGATATATGCTAGAAATGTAAAAGAAAAGTAGGTATCACCCAAAGTTGAATAAAACACTGCAAGCTAAAATTACAGAACTAAAGATAGGTCAAGATGCACAGAACCAGACCTAGTGCCTTTGTTTCCCCTCTCTGAGACACTGAATAGATAGTAGCAATATATGTAATGGACACTGAGCGTTAACATGTTGCTGGGTTTTTTTTTCCTTATTTCCCTCCCTTTCTAGGTTGTTTTTTGCGGGTAAAGAGAAAATAAGGCTCTTTGCAGACTGGCAGTGGCTAACCCCAGCTGTTTCCTGTATATCTCCTAAGCTGAGCACCTCACAATACCAGTTGCTGTGACACATGTAATGTCATTAGACAGGGAATAAACAACTTCAAAACCATCTACAGAGCCCAACATCTAATTAGTCAAACAAGCAGGCTGGGAAATCAGAAACACCAGAGCCAACTCTATCTTGCATTGTGTCGTGCAAAAAACTTATGCCAACCGCATCCATGTTCCAGGGCAGTACTGAAATGACTTCAGGTACAAATAATCATGATCAGATGAGACTCAGAAAATATCAGTTTTGTAATTCTTGAGAAAAAAAGATGGATTTTTATATGTTATGGCTGGGTAGTAGAAGGAAGGGGAAGAAAAAAGAATAACTTCTTCAGTGGTGAGTGAAGTGATATCACATAGACAGACAATAGCTGGAGGATGCCACAGCATTTTGAGAGGGAAGTCAAAGATTTTCTTCTTGGCAAATTAATGTAAGGTGATTGCAAAATATCCAGCAGAAATAGAGTTCTGACTGTGATGAGGCTGGGAAAGAAGTATAACTTTCACACTCGTGGGGAGACCTTCAGCTAGATTGATACTGTCCCTTACCCTGAAGGGCTATAAAACTTGCCTACATGCATGCACAACCTGTGATTTTATAAATCACTGTCATCCACTGCAGAAAGTGAAAACACCGAACTAGGCTCTTCTCTGAGGTGCACAAGAAAACAGAAAGAGGCAACAGGCTCTAGTAAGGCAAATTCCAACTGGAGAAAAGGGGAAAAAGATAATCCAGGTGCTAGTGTTCAAACACCAGGCTGTATTATCCAGAGAGACTCCTGGAGATTTTCAAGACTGAACAGGAAGTCTTGAGCAGCCTGATTTACTTTGAAGTTAGCTCTGCTTTGAGCAGTTGACTGGGATCGATGAATACCAGAGGTCTCTGACAACCTGAATTACCTGTGATAACCTATCATATTTCAGGGATAGGGTCCCTGAACTTTTAGTCAGGACTGTGTGTCAGGACTGGCATTTGTATTTTGGGGGAAGTTGCTTTGACATGAAGAATGAGATTGCTGTTTTCTAAAGGTGAAGCACTTCTTAATGCATTTGCAGATTTGATTTAATTTCCAAATCTATAATTTTCTGTCCTCTCATTGTAACTAGAACTCTGAGGCATTTCAAGCTGCTTTCTCCACCTGGACACCTTTTCTTAGACTATTTTTTAATTATGTGAGACAGAAGCAATGTCTTCTATTGCCTTTGTCCCTTAGGTGACTGTAGGACTGTCTGGGTTTATTATTTACATAGACTCTTTGCTATATGCTTTCTCCTGACAGCTGTGAATGCCATCTGTAACTCTTCCTTGTATTTCAACAGCCACTCAAAAAAAAAGATAAAGAAAAATGAGGGAAGGGGAGGGGAGAGAGGAGGGGGAGAGAAAAGTTCCTAAATAATAAAATATATGCAGTAGCAAACACTGACATATGGCTGAATTACAAAGAATTAAAAGTTCTTTTGGGTAATGAACATGGAATTTTTTGTCTTACCAGATGCGCTGCAATGTTATTAGGGTGGATTTTTTTTATGCAAGAGTTCAGGGCAAAAAGGATCTGGCAGAGGAGAATTTACCCTTTCCCTTGATCTTTAACTTAAGTCAGCCCTTGAACTCTTGAGCAAAGTTACTCCTAGCAGTCCACGTCTTGCTACTGTAGATAAAAATAAGATAAATTCTTTCCTTTCTGTTCAATTCTGTTCATTCTAGACTGAAAATATAATTAAAGGGAAACAAGTTACTCACTCTTAGAATATATACAGACTCTCTCTGTTTCCTTCTCCACTGAGAAATCAGACTGTCAGTATGCTCATATATTAGTGCTCAGAAGTAAGGTAACATACTACTGAGGGATTTTGTGAGAGACGCTAAGTTAGTGCCGAACAAAACATTGAAAATGATGATAGATTTCTGACTTTTCACTAGAAGCTGACATGTAGACTTGATTGGCTTTTAATTTATTTTTAAAGGAAAAACTTGTGAACAAAATTGTTTTTGCAAAAATGTTACTGCACGTTTCTCCCAGCTCTAATGGGAGGGCTTCTAGAAATAGAAAATCCCTCTGGTAGCTACAGCTAGAATGGATTCAAGGGAACTGAGCTAAGCTCTTAAAAGGTTGCCTGAGGTATGTTTTGCCTGAAAATCAATGACATCCATGTACACGTTATTAACAGCAACATGTTTAAAGCATGAATACAGGAATTATAACATAAAGTCTTTCTCCAACAAAAGTCAGACCTGTCCATGGGCTGAGAAACTACTACCTGGGCAAAGAGTAATACATACTCTGTAATATCAGGCCTCAGGATCAAATTAACTCTTTGCCTAAAATGAATGATCCTGAGCTCACAAATATTTTGTACAGTACTTCCTTTAGCAATTTAATTTATAGAATTTATTGTACGCAAAAGTTTGTGGGCAAAATCTTTTTTTTCCCCACTGCATTCCTTCAATGTTTGTTAGCACATAGGTGTCTAAATATTTGCATTAATACCCTCCCCCGGGTATCACATTATCGTTGCAGTGTTGCTCAGTATTCATGACGTTCTTTGTTTCTTTGGAAAATATCATACTTTTTTTTTTCTTGCATATGACTTCTTTCCAGTTTTGTTCATAACTTAACTGACCCAAAGAAACCAGCTTGCCTTCATTTTCCAGCATTTGTAAATACATTACTACGCTGGTTGTAACTTCATAGCTACATTATAATCTATACATAAAATGTAATTCTGACAAAATCATGTTATTACTGGTTTGCAGACAGAATTTTGTCTTTCAAAAGACAAAAATGTTTATTCCATTAGGGCCTGAACGATTACTTGTCAAAACAAAAGGAACTAGGCAATAACACTGACTTACTGTACAAAGAAAACATTTCCAGGTCAAAATGAAAGAACATAGACTGTCATACCACTGCCATATTTGCATGTGTCCCCTGTATATGCTTTTTTTTCTTCACTACACAATCCATTGAAGACAATACTGTCAATAACTCTTATTGTTACGTGAGAAAGAGAAAGAAAACATTATCACGCTGATCACCAGTGATAGAAGCTGTTAGTAATTTTGTTATGAAGTTATTTCCTGTTGCTGGAGGGTTTGAAATAACATTTACTTGGATAATTGTAATTCCATTTATTTTATTCATCCTGGCCTAAATAAAAAACATAAAATCATCCATACTGAATATTTCATAGAGATAACCTCTTTAGAAAAAAAATGAATTAAATGTTTTTACTAATATTTGACACGTCACTACAAAATAACTGGTGGTAGAAGTCATATCTCAAACAATCAAAGCTATGCTAACTTCAAATATCAGTGTGTCCTCCTCATAGGATTAGACTTCCATCCAATTACCTTTCATCAATCAGTAAATTATTTACTTATTATTTACTTACTATTATTTATACAGATATATTACTACATATATGGGTCATGGTATCTTCTTTAGCCATCTGAAAGTTTGACGTCTGCATAAAACCAGACATCCAAGATATTTCTATGGTGAATGAAGAGATAAAGCCTGTAGAATACAAAAAGCAATCCTGTAAGAGATGTCTTAAGGCAGGTGTGTTCTTTCAATATTTTTTTTCCTCAGATATAACTAGCTTAAACTACCTGCACAGCTTATCTATGGCTATTATTAAGTATGATGAATCTTACCTGAAATGTGGGAGTCATTTTTGTTAAATTATCCATTAAAGGCTAACGCCCCCCCCAAAAAAAAAAAAAAGACCGGGGGAGAATCAGAGAAACAATGAAAGACAGAGGGGCCCTCATAACCTCGTAATCACTGCAAAGAGAGCACGCAGAAATGGTTAATCTCTAAGACCACCCAATGAGACCTGTTAGACCATTGTCCTGGAGGTGAAGTTCACCAAAAGGAGTCACAGAAAGGAGCTTTCTCCCTGTAATGGCATGCAACTACAGGAGCTTGCTGTCTCAATGAGCATGGAACTTACTGGCAGCAGAGGTTTGGGAAAGTGCATAAAACTTATCAAAAGGTGTTTTCAGGGGACTGTGGGATGTGAGAAACTTATTAGGTGATGTTAAGGAGAAGAGTCAAAGGTGTGGAAAGGAAGGGATCAAGGTGGATCTGGGAGAACAGGTGTGAGGGAAAGATGGGTTGGCCAACTGCAACAAGAATGAGAGACCACAAGCTGGAGGGTTCTGAGCACCCAGGTGTTAGCAGCTCAAGGAAGCTGTGGTCTAGGGGCCTGCTACAAAGTGGATTGAGCATGTAAAGCAAGCTACACAAGACACTTGTGTATTGTGTGTGTGTGTGTGTATACTCCACTAATGGACTTAGATCCTGATAATCTGGAGCAGAGGAACAGTCTTTGCTGCTCGTGTTGGGATGAGAGCTGTGCTGAGAAAGACATGCCTTTCTGTTCTCCTCATTCTATGCACCCAGCCATGGCAGTACTGTGCATGTGTCTCTGCTGGGAGTATGTGCTCAGCCTTGCAGCAGACTGGACCTGGGATAGGAGGAGCTCCCCAGGTCCTGTATGCCCCCGGATTCAGCTGACTCTGGTGAGGTGCAACCTCACTCTGCCCTGTGAACTACAGAACCACAGAATGGCACCAGGACAGGCTTGCTCTCCAGCTGCTTACAAGGGCAGGACAGCATTGCTTAACAGGTCATTCCTCCCCGTTCTCTCTTTATCTGGGCAACAACTGGAAGGAAGGATCTGCCAGACCTTCATCCGTACTCATATCTCTCTTCATTCTTACCTGTCTGCAATTCCCCTGTAGGAAAACCTTTTAAATTTTAAAGTGGTGGATCTATATGTCCTAGTAAAGAGTCCTCTAAACCCCATGTGACCTGTGGAATTTTGCTCATTATACATATTCAATTATTTTTTAAAAACAGTTAATAAACCACCACTACCAAAACCAGCAACCAATCTTCAGGAAAACAAAACAAAAAATCATTATTAACCAATCTGGATCTTAACTTACAAGAGCAAATTGATAATGTGTACAATTTATCTGCACATTTTAAGTGCTGCTTATCTACTTTCTCTACTGGTTTTCAGGTAGTTGACTCTGCAACGAAAATAAGTGAATGAGAACTCTCTCTATTTCTCTACTGGTTTCCAGGTCCTTCTGCTTTCCACACAGCACTGGATTCACATTTTTCATTTGGCTACCTACACTATTAGTAAATCAGAAGAATGAAAAGAAAAAAAAAGCTGCTATTCAGACACAATTATACACAAATTAAGACTCAAAAAGCTCTTATCCCTGCTGTTGACTACAGAGCTTCATCTTGATCTCAATGCATTGCTCACATTAAGTACCATCTTGAATGACAACAATAGAAACTTGAAACTTGAATCACACTTTAATCTGTGATTGCATCTGAATATATTTAATCCATCTCCCTGAATATTTATTTTTAATCATCCTATAGCATGATCTACCAGAGCACAGTGAAACAAGAGATAAGAGGACAGAAAATAAAAGAAAGGTTTCCTGAAGCAAAATCACGTTACTGCCTCTTATTTCTTATTTTTTCTCATTCTGTACTTGTACCACACCTAGTAGTCCAAGTACTTGTCCTAGGTTTCTTACCCAAGAATGAGCTGTTTGTGCTCCACTACAGCATAAATATTAGATAATAAAAGAGTCGTGGAGTGTAGGGTTATAACCTACAACCAATGTGAATATAACAGAAAACCAGTGGGGTTATAACTTTCAAACAATATTTTGCTACCGATCTAGATTTAGAACCCTCTTCTAAAATCCATCTTTTAGAAGCTGAATTGTTGGTAGCAGACAAATAATGAATGATGGGAAAAAGGAAGAAAAGTACAGGGAAAGATAATAGATTAAGGGAGGATGAGAAGTAGGAGAAGACAAGAGAAAAATAGAAACAAGAAAAAGAAAGAAGGAAAGGGGACATCTGAGAGAAAGGTAGTGGCAGAGAATATTATTTACATGAGATAGATGAGAAAAATGCAAGAAGAAAGAAAAAACTGAAATAACAATGAATAAAAAGGCTTAGAAAAATTAAGGAGAAAAAAATCAAGAAATCAAGGCAAAAAAATTAATGGGGGAAAACCTTTTTTTGAATACATTTTTCTGTGCATCCATAAATAAAGGAAAGGAGGGTAGATGGAACAGGACAAGAAGAAAACTAAAAAATTGAAGAGAATTTTGTAGATACTACCAAAGAAACAAAAGCAAGGCAAAGAGCAAAGAAGTAGAATGTGATATAGCTTGTGCTGCAAATATCATTTAAATAGATCAACATTTTACAATAAATTTTACTTCCTCTTCATTCCCATTCATTATATTTTATACTCTTTTTTAGAAATCTAGTTGTGAGCTATAGCCTGCAAATTGTTAGATATGAAATCCCATCTGCAATCTTAAATAAACTTCTAAAAGTAGAACGTTGGTGAGAAATATTTCCCATAAAACAGCAGATGTTTTATTTTAGTTTTAAGTCAATAGGTGGCATTAGTTTATTATAGTAATCATATTTTATATTTTGTATCTCACACTGGTATTTGTGATAGATTTGAGATATGATGCAGAATACCTCAATATGGCATGATAATCTTAAGTATGTATTTTAAATGTACATCATTAAGATTGCATTTCACTGCTGTTTAAAATAGCTGGAAATGATAAACCCTTGAAACACCCATAATTATCCATTCATGTTTGATTTTCATTAATATTTTCACTTGTACAAACTACAAAGATAATTGATGATTTCTTTATACACTTTAGAAATTGAGAGGTCCTTTGCATCAATAAAAGTATCTTCACACCATGTGTAAGGTTATATAAAGAAATAAAGACATCTCAGCAGGTCATATAAGAAACACCAATCATTCATAGATTGAATCAGACTGAATTTGCTCGTGTCCACTAAAGTAAGAAACAAAAAAGAGTAACCTTCATTGCTTGTCAAACTTTCCTCCCCTTGTATGTATTTGACCAGCATGACTGGGACAATGAGGTCTCCAGCAGAGAGGCACAGACTCAGGCAAGCCTCTTGTAGATCAGTTTTGCCCCTGCAGTCTTCAACCCAGTCCTGTATCCTGTTTACAGTACTAGCGGATTTTCAACAGTATAGCTGAAAGGGAGGCAGATAATAATATAAGAACATTTTAAATCACATCTGCCACTTTAGTAAGATCCAGTTTTTATAGGGAGATTCTCTGCAGAAGAATATTAGGTGTCTCATGTATGTGTCTAAATCATAATCTACAAAGCTAAAAAAAATATTACTGTGCCTCCTTGAGTAGAATTCTGCTGGAATTATGCCATTTTAGACTTGGTCTAAAAAAGCTTTTGATTTCAAATGAAAAGAATTATTCCTTTACTGTATTTCTTTTAAGAAAATTTGAAAAATTGCTCGCAAGTCTTGAATGAAACAGCTAGGCTCTTGATTGCCAAAACAGAGAGGTGATCGTAATTTTTCTCTCTCCTTTTGTCCCAACAAATCATGATTACATTTAGGTCTGCAGGCAGTTTCTGCAAAACTGACATAGTCCAAATCCTTTTGTTTTCATTTTTGTGAGCAAACTTCATTATTAAAAGGAAAACGAGAAAGCTCACTCAGATGCAACACTGACTTTGTTGAAAAGCATTTCTGACGTTTCACTCCAAGTGTTAAATACTTACATTCATAATTATATATCATTGGTTTGTTTATACACTCCTAAACACTATCAAACAATCCCTGCAAGAGTTACTGCACAGTGTCTTTCCTGGGATGTCATGCTGGGAAGTACAGATACTGAATTCTGACATCTTCTGCTTTCTATTATCTTCTGCTCTCTAAACATTACTATTTGGTGCCCTAAAGCCCTCTTTTTACCTTTGTTCTTGCTGATTTTGTTATACATAAAAATTGTCCGGCACAATCAGAGACATACCTCATATCTTGCCGTCTATGTTTAAAATGCTTAGACTCCTTGAGGCTAAAAATGCTCATTGTTATTGTGTTCCACCAGATAAAATGTTAGCAGGAAAACCAACACTGACAAAATTAAGTTGTTTTCCTTTGAAAAATATTTTGAAATCTCAACATGAAAAGGTAGCAACACTGCATTCAGGAGAAGCAGGATCAAAACCTTGCCGTTTTAAATGTTATTAAAGTTCACATTCAGTGAGATATAAAGGTCCAGTAAAATCACACATTTGTAATCTCGCATGTTGCATAGGCAGAAGCTGTACCCAGGTATTCTTATTTTCTATGCCCAAATTCCTTAATGCCACAAGACATTAAATTCAGGGCTTGAAGGGACTGCATCAGACACCAGATCCAGTCTCCTGCAATTGTGGGAAACAATGCAATAGGAACTGAACCCAAAAACATTCTCCAGAACATCTATCCTATTATCTTCTGTACAATAAAGGCATGAGACATCTCTGAAATGGGACATATTTAAGACTACTATAGAAAGGACCTCGAGGTACAGAAAGGCCTCGAGGTATCAGAGAAAGAGCAGGACATAGGAAGGTTGCCAGTAATGCACTGAATTGCTGAAGTGCAGAGAATTTGTTATCCAGAAGTGAATGCAGTTACTTCCTTAATGATGTCCACCCATCTGCCTGGAGGAAAATTGTTTCCTATTTCCTGACATGAAATATCTGGTAAGTAAATTAATTTTGCTTGTAAATATGGAAGCAAATAACACTAACCAACAACTTAGAAATTTGGAAAACAGCTCCTTCTATGGAGAAGCTGAACAACCATATTCATCCTTAATTCTGAGCACTGAGAGCTTGGGATTTGCTGTAGTCACTGCTAGAGTATGACGATTTCTTTCTGGGAGTGGGATTTATTGCTTATGTATGTTGCATGCATTAAATAGATATTCAGATTCAAACAATTGACTGTGATGTGAAGACCAAAACTCAGGTCAAGGGATGGGGGAGGAGAGGAAATCACAAATGGTATTGAAATCCTTTACTGTTGAATTATTAACACAACACTACAGTGACAACTATTAGAACAGTGCCTTCAAAAATTCAAGCATGGATATTTCTAGTCACCTTCCCAGCTGCAGAAAAAAAACCCCTTCATAGCTCATTTCTATGAACTGGTTTCTAGGATATTGTTTATATGTTGTCTTGTAAAATCACCCTTTTAAATTCAAAGACATATTTTTAGATTATTATACTTTAGCAACCATAATGTGATCAAAGGAGACACTGGAACAAAACAGTGACAGAACCTGATGACCATATCAGAAAGAAGACTTCTTTCCCCAGCACACGATTTTCTGTGATCAAAGAAAATTTCCACTCCAGGAATCCCTGTCTTAATTATGCAGTCAGGGAATACATCATCAACTAGATAGATGGAGGTACCCAATCTATTGGTGAATTAAGTATTGATTTGAATGGAGAGACAAAAGACAAAGGGAGAGAGAACCTTTTGGGATGGATATGCACATATAGCAACAAAAGTTGGTAGCATTAATGAGAATTTGCAATATTTGAGATGTTCTAGAAATAAGGAGGGGACTTAACCGAGCCTCCTACAAAATAACATGCCATTAAATTCAGTCAAAAAAATTCTGACCTTTTACTTATCTCATAAGAATTTTCCTTCCTTTCTTTCTGATCCCTGTTGACTTAGGAAATGTTCCTTTAGGAGTCGCAGGAGATCATAACCTTCTCAATAAAACAACTGTTGAGTATAGGGATATTCCCTATAGTATATTCTAATACGGTTGAGGTCCAGTCTCAACTAAACCAGTAAAAATAACATAGAAATGAAGAAAATGAAAATACACTTATTTAAAATTATACTTTTTTTCCCAGGCCTGTTCTTTGAAAGAATCAGACTGACAGGATCATAGCTTTTTACCCAAAATGCTAGACTTCCGGACATGTTTAATAGAAGTCCCTGGAGAAGGCATGCAGCAAGAGCTCTTCCTTCCCTAGCCCATTCATGTTCTTCAGAAGGCACATTTCTCTTGTACCTAAGGGATGATACCAGTGACAACAGATAAACAAAAGACATCTGCAAGAACTACATTAGAACTCATGTTGATATCAGTGTTAAATCTGAGTATGCAAAAGCTATCTACCACATACTTCCACCATGTTCCTTTAAAAAATCACATAAACAGATATAACCCACTTTAATGGTTAGAATTAGTACTTTACTGAATACATAAGAAACAAACAAGTCATTTTCAAAGTCCTCATGCATGTGGCACAAATCACCTAAGGGAACATTCCACTCTAACAGTCATGACCTCTGACATCTACAGAGGAACAATATCCAGAGACATGTACACATCTGCACAACTTCCTTTTTTACCCATTGACAAATCTTTTCTAAATCCACATAGCTTTCAGGGTGAACTCTGCCATCAGGATTTTTAAAGCAAAACCACAAAATTATGCTTCCTTTAACCAGTATTTATGCCTTAAATATATAATTTGACTTAAATAATAAATCTGCTGATTGGAAAAGAGAAACTTTATTTCCTGTCTCATAACCATAATATTGTTTAACAGTACACATGAATACTTAGATCTATTCATAGTAATGTTGCATCCACAATCAGTTTTATGGTGCAATCATCTATCTGTGAGCAGAAAAGGCTACAGTCAGGTGTCAAGCTGAAACGTTTTCCAGGAGCAAAAGCCTGCCAAACACTATATTCGCCACTACAGGTTTGGTCTAGTCAGAAATTATGTGAAATGGTGTTGGGGAAATTCAGCTTGACAAAATCCAAACAGTATTACAAGCAAAATTCTGCCATATACTTTGGAGAGCTGTCTAATCCTAGGAAACTGATGCTTTTAGCTTTCCTTTGTCCAAGGTGTTCATCCAGTAGGTCTGCAGCTGGGAGTCTCCTTTGGATCCAGCTTGAGCCATAGGTACTCAAGTACTGTGTTCAGTTCTGGGCCCCTCACTACAAGAAAGACATTGAGGTGCTGGAGCATGTCCAGAGAAGGGCAACGAAGCTGGTGAGGGGTCTTGGGGACAAGTCTTATGAGGAACAGCTGAGGGAACTGGGGCTGTTTAGCCTGGAGAAGAGGAGGCTGAGGGGAGACCTTCTCACTCTCTACAAGTACCTGAAAGGAGGTTGTAGAAAGATGGGGACTGGCCTCTTCTCCCTAGTGACAAGTGAGAGGATGAGAGGAAATGGGTTCAAGTAAGCCAGGGGAAGTTTAGGTTGGATATTAGGAAAAAAAATTTCATTTAAATGGTTATCCATCATTGGAATAGGCTGCCCAGGGAAGTGGTGGATTCACCATCCCTGGAGGTGTTTAAGAAAAGGGTAGACGTGGTACCTGGGGATATGATTTAGAAGTGGTTTTGTCCGGTTAGGTTAATGGTTGGACTCGATGATCTTAAAGGTCCCTTCCAACCTTAACGATTCTATGATTCTACTGGCATCCTTGACTGTAAGGTGACCTTGTCCTCAAGCCATGAACGAGAGTCCTGGATCTGCAACCCTCTACTCGATAGACCTTTAGACCAAAACAAGATTTTAAATTTCCTGACATTTCCTAATTCCATTCTGGACATTCTGGACAGTTCTACACCTGATTTACTGTCAGAGCAAATTAAAGTTATTTCTTCTGAAATACAAATTGAAGATATAAATAAAATAATTAAAAATTGTGGGTAGGACAAACTATAATAATAACTCTCATCACAATCTGCTTGCAACATGGGCAGTAAAGATGAAGAGTTTTGTCTTGAGTGATGAGAACGAAGGGAAAATGTCTGGTTCATCTTTAAAACTTCAAAGACAGGTGAGCACATCTGCAACATACTCCCAGAGACTTCTGGAGAGATTTGGTCCTTTGCATACATGGGCAACAGTAAACCAACATCTGCAACTAAGTGCATTGCAATTTCATTTTTTTGCTAGGAAACATCCCATACTTTCACTTTCCAAGCTTGCAGATTGTACCAGGTAAACCAGTGAATTGTGTGGCATGACACTTCTTAATAAATGACCATGGTGTTTCTCATTATTACTGATTGTGAAGCACTCACCTAATAAAGGTATTTGTCAATGCTGGTTTCTAACACAGACATGTATTACCTAATACAGAAATAATCACCATCAGTTAAAACAGAAAAGCAGCATAATTAATGTAACTAGCAAGAAAAACTAAAGCCTCATTTATTTCAGGGTAAACTTGGTGCATAACTGTATATAAACAAGGGAGCAGAAGTGACTAGAATGTCATTATTCAAATTCATGCTTCCTTGATAAAACTAACACAAACAAAAGTCAGCTACTCTGCTCATTCTTTTTATTCCTCATTTCTTCATATATTTTGTGTAGGGATGACAGCCCCAGCCTGCCCTCAACTTGTTCTAGGAACAGATAATTACTGCACTGATTGCCTCAGTTCTAAGTTATTCTGTGCGTGGTGACTGCTAGCTTGTTTTAAGTGCAAACCAGATGTGAAAAAATACAGAAAAATCAAAACAGAAAAGTGTCAATCGTTTTCTCTTTAAAATGCTAGCTTGAAATAGTAAAAAAAGCTTTATGACAGTTTTTTTTTTTTAATGTTGGATAAGAATCGAACTATCTAAAGTAGCAGGGGACCTTAACTACCCTGTCCGTCCTTATCTAAGTGATAAAAGGCTTATCCTGGCCTTATTGCTTAAATATGATATACATGCAGTAGCATTTTTCTTTCCCTGTACTGATGGAAGAAGAGAAATGGCAAAGCAAACATCTCCTCAGAACTGAAAACTACCCAGGCTGCAGGATCCTTTTGTGAAGCTATGAAATAACAGTGTAGACCAGCCCAGAACAGCTTATAGCAACTCTTTAAAATACATGGAAAAAAAAACCCATACCCTACAGAGTATAAAATACTGCCTTGCTGTAAATATGCAAACTTGCTCTGACTGTTATTGACACTGCTGTCTCTGATACTAAGAAATCAACTTTATAAACTGGACAACAATTACAACAATTAGAACGGCTGTATTTCTTCAAAGATGAAAGAACAAAAAAGAACTTACAGAGTAATGGTGTCACTGTAGTAGTGACATAAATCTGAATAACCAACCTTGCCTGAATTGTTACAACAGAAGCATTCATCTTTTGAGAACCAAATTTTAAGTTTAATCTTTTGTGCAACATATTTACTGGCTAACAAGGATAACCCTTAAATTTAAGTGTTTGAAAGTTTTCAGTTCACAATATATATATAGGCAGAGGCATATTATTCTGAACTTTTTAAAGACAATTAGTGGAATTAACTGGTGATAAAGAAAAGGTAGATTTCTATGCTAAAAAAATACTATTAGTCAAAGCCTAAAAAAGCCCCACAAATAATAAACTTTAAATGCATTTTGGTTTAGAAGTGATATTTCTATATTATTGTTAATGAAATAAAAGATTCTATTTTTATTTTTTACCTTGATGTGCAATTATGTGAAATTAGAACAACTGAGCAGTTTATTTAATTTCTATCCTAATAACTTTCCATGCTTCGGAGAAAAATTGCACAAAAGATAACAAAACTTCCCCACATGTCAGAAGACTGTTCAAATGATATTTTAACCCAGTCTCTATTCACTTTAGCAAAGCCTTCTGGACTGCTCTTCCACTGTGGGAAAGGAACCACCATTTTTCAAAGCCTGCTCCTTGCTTGCAGGGCCCTATTAACCTCACTGTCAGGCCCTGCCAGCTCTTCTTGGGTAACCATGAAGGACAGCTTTCCTGTCATCAAAAGATGACAAAAGAACATCACCTTTATTAGTCTCCTTTTTCCTAGTTTTTTCTTACCAAAAATAGGGAAAGCTGCACAACTATTTCATGCCTATAGTTAATTCAATCCTGTCCTTTGAAAAGCTGTCAGGTATTTGGTAACTGCCAACATGAATTTGTTTCTTATCTCTTCAACACATCATATGTGAGGTGAGTATTTGAAAGGGAAAAAGGAAAATCCAAAGCTTACATTTATGCTGTAGAGACCTATTCTGTTCAGAAAAACATATAGATCTCTGATGGGTGCTGTTCTTCTGCCCAGATCAATGTGTATCCAAATACGTCCTATTCAGTTACAACCTTCTCATCCAAAGCACAACATGAAGCACCTTTTTTTGGATTATGAAGTATCTGAAGTTTCAGAATTTCCTGTGGACTCTTCGCTCCCAGAATTGTTCCTCAGTGTTTTCCAACACCATCCTATTGCTTGTATCCATCTGCTATTTTGGTCTATGTTTCCTGACAATCTAAGTGTGGCAGTGCACACAGTTGGCTCCTCATAACTTCTCACACTATGTATTCTCCTGATTTCCCATGTGCTGCAGCTGGCTGCAGGCCCCCAGGAAGACGGGCAACCTGCATCAAAGGTGCCGCAGAACCTGTTTTCTAAGCACGATCCCAGCACAACCTTGATGGCCACAATCAGGTACCTTAAAAAGAAGAAAACCAGAAAGTATAAACACTCATCATACGATCCTTTATTATGTGGTTCACTTAAGTATACGCTTACCATCCTATTCAGTTTACCCTACACCAGCCATACAAACATAATACAACCAAACACACCACAAGTCAAATGTGTGGAGGGATTTTTGATTAAGTGAAACAAAATTTCATTATCAGCAGAACAGATAAAAATCTTTCCCACTGAAGACTATTTCCTGGCCCAGTTTCTACTTTCTACCCCCCGCTGCTCTGTTGTTTCACTTCCTAAAAGAATATGTAAGAAATAGGTATGAAGCACAAAACGGTTTTCATATCTTTAATAACAGACCTATATTTTTGCTCATAGTTTCCAGGGAGGACAAATGAATCAGAAAGCCCCTGTGGAAACTTTTACCTCAAATACTACCATTTTAAGTAAAACTGAGTTAATGAGAATAGAACTAGATTAGAAATACTGCTAAAATTTAACTGTAATAGTCATTTTAATGCAAACACAATATGAGGGATCACAAATGGCTCTCTCCTCACTAGATACATATTCTAGTAACTGAAATTTGATAACAGCTTTGTAGAACAAGGTGGCAACAATTTTAGAGATCATCTGGGCACATATGCAAAAAACTGCAGGCTATGCAGTTGAAGACTTATCTAAAAATCCACCTTCTTAATGGTAAAATTGAAAACATGAAACTGTAATGAATTGGATGTGTTTGCCTTTGATTTACTGTCTCTTCCACAAATAGTCATTGAAAAGTCTATAACAAAACACATATGGGTTTTGATCAAATCTTCATGTTTCTGCTGGGTAGAGACACAACACAAGGCAGCAGTACAATCTACACAGCAGAAGTAGGATCTTCTACACTGCTTTCTTTTTACTTCACAGTTAGAAGTCTTAGGAGGGTCTTTTCTTATCAAGTCCACCAACAGAACTTTGTGAACTGGTGTCTAGTTTATACTTAAAGCACAGTTTAATGAAGTAATTTTCCCCAGTAAATTTTCAGTAAATGCTGCACTTCCTTGATGCCTCTAGTAAACACACATCAAATCCAACATCAAGTATGAAAGCAGCAGCGCAAGGACACTCGAACTGGAAAAGTGAGAGAAGGAAGAGACACTGGAATCTGCTTCCAGTCTATCTGCTGAGAAGCAAGCTGCAAGGAAGATGAAATAGTAGCAAAGGAAAGAGCTGGAGGTGTAGTCACAGGAATATAGAGGTGATCCTTTTGACATTTTAGGTTTTGTAACTCTCTGATGATTTTCCAATTTCATCACTCTGCTTTGGCTGAATAAAGGTGGTTTAACCCTTCTTTCAAAGCCTGCCTAGAGCGAAGTATGATCCCTCCCTCAGCCTTTTCACTCCTGCCCTGAGATTATCTCTTATATTATATATTTTTTTATATTCTTGAGAGTTGAGAAATGTGCTTTCCAGGTTTTTTTGGCTTACCTCTCCAAGAGGTGGTTTGAGGTCAGGTAATAATGATACCACACAACAGCCAAAAGAAATCTCTTCTCTAGCCAGTTCTCTGTTAAGCTAGAGCTTACAACTCTGAGAGTACTCTTTTTTGGTTTTGAAAAAAAAAAAAAAAAGAAAACTAGCACATGTTCTTCTATGACTGCATTTCACAAACAGAAATATAAAAACAAATAGAAAATGAAACTTATTTAACATTTTGCTGTGTGTTCATAGGATGCAATATTCTCTCCCAAAGACATTTGGTTTTTGTATTAGCTCCCTTGTGATTATCTGAACTGTCTGACACTAATAAAAATAGCTCACTGGATTCTATACTTTATAGAACTGGATTGCTCTGAACTCTCATTTTAGTTTGTAACAAATTCAGTGAAAATCGCTCTTGATTTTTACATGAACACTAAAAAGAATAATCAAAATTTCTTTTTTTAATACACACTACAATTTCTAAGGACACAGATGAAACTATAGCATGTCACAAAAAGTAGGAGAGATTGCCATGGAAAAGTCTTATGAGAATTTTTTTCTTCTGGCCTTTGGCTGTTATTCTGTGAATCAGTGTGGCAATCAGGTATTGGCAAATGTGTCACCAGTGACAATGCTGAGCAAAAGGAATTAAGATGAGGAGACGTTTCTTGAACTATTTGGAAGGGATGTTTTGGAATTGAATTAAATGTGACTTCCCAGACTGTAGACTCACAGAGCTTGACTGTAGTGGTGAAGATCTTTTCCCTGTGAATGTCTGTTTGTCTTGAATGGTGCATATTTGGTACTATTCAAATGGCATTCTGTTTGGATAATAATCTAATAAATCACTTTTCTCAGGAGGAGAAAAAATGGTTTGTATCTCTACACTAGGCAACTGACAGCATCAAGTGGCTCATAAAGAGACCATGGAATTAATATTCTATAACTGCGCAAGAAAATGATGCTGGGTAGGATTCTATTCACCAGTCACACAAATGTGCCAACAAGTGATAGCATGATGCAGTTTTGATATAGATTAAACATTTTAACAAGCTGAAAATTATCATCTTAACCAAAGGTTAGAGCAGGGTACTGATAGAACTGATTTGATTCTAGTCCAGTTTAATTTAAATGCTGGCAAGGAAACCTGAGGCAGTAAATGACAAACTGGTCACTGCCAAGATATTTTGGACCTCCTTTTTACAATATGAAATTGTTTGCTTCTGAGCTTTTTTCCTGCCCCCATGCAATGTTTATACTATTACCAAAGTAAGCAAGTGAGATCTCTGTCCAAAGCGCAGACATTTGGCGGAAAGTCTGTGTTTTCACAGCATTTTATGAGAGAAGTCCTACTGTGAATTATGAATGAATGATAAGTACAGAGATACCCACCCAAAAGAATTTCCCTGATTTCCGTCCTCTCAACGGTCAGTCAGCCCTCTGTCTTTTACCATACCTCTTGGACTGACCGTTAAGAATGGCTGCGTTCATCCCTCTGTCCTGTATTACTCAAAGGACGTCTTGATAAGAAACTTAGCTTCTGCTATTTCACTATGCATGGTATGATCTTGTAATAGGCTGACATAGGGATTTATACCCAAGGTCAGTTATTCTGGCAAGCCACAAAGCTGTCACTATACAGGCAATACAGCCTCTAGTAGTAGAGAATGCAATGTTGCTATGGTCAAAATCCATTTATAATGTGTAGTACAGCCTTTCAAATCAATCAGCAGCAGTGAGCTGTAAAGAAATCGCATCCCAAGGAATCTCCTTGCACTTCTATTTTAATGTGGAGCACCATTACCGATCTCACATCACATAAAATCTGACTTCTGTAGGAGCAAATGAAGGTATTAAATTCTTTTAACTTCCACTGATATGGCTGCAACTATAAATCATGTTCAGAATTGCCTGGAAGTCACCGAGCAGGAAATAAAATAAAACAATCAAAATTACTTCATTTTTGTCCTGGCTCTATATTATGCAGAAATGAAGACCTGTATGCAGGACTGATGCTAAAATGCTGCAAGTAGTTGTTTTTATGAGAACCTTTATGCTCGTGAATAGCTTGAATTCAACCAATAAGGAAATCCAATAGGACAACACCCATTCATATGTGTTTGCAGGTTCAAAGAATTAGATTACCGTCAGGTTCCGGGTGCAAGCACTGTCTTTTCCTTCCAGTTTCTATTTAGACATTCTAAACTGTAAAGACCATGTGAATTTTAGATTTTCATCCATGAGATAGTGCAGGATATTTCATCCTCTAGAACATTTCTATGCCTCAGTGAAGGCGAAACCTCCAAGACACCAATGAAAAGTTTATCAGCTCTGCAAGGATCTGACAGGCTTCTCAGCAGTCTGTGAAAGCTTCTACCGCTGCTCTAGGAAACTGAGCGGATGGAAGGAATTTATAATTTCAGCAACAAACGCAAAAACAGCCGCTGGCAAAAGAAGAGCTAGTTACAAACTCAGTACAGCAAAAATACTGTTGCTCTAGTTCAAGTATCAACAGCACATTCCCTGATGGCACAGCTAGATGACTTCTACTAATTCCCATATCTCCTACCGAGTACAGGAAGACTGTTGTTCCATCTGTCGGCAGTGGAGGGGAGGGGGATAGGGGGGAAGTCACTTATGCCAGTTCGCTAAGAAGAAATAATATCCATCTTACAGTAGCAACAGCAGCATAGCAACAATATGCCAATATGTGAATAGCAGAGCTAGAGCCCTGCGTTTCAGAGGTGTCTTGGTTGTGCTAAAGACATATGATGAACCCCATCTCTGCAAAAGTCAGTCCCGCTGTTACACTTATTGCTGGCATTGTTGAAATTACAAATGCTAAATTTGCAAATGCTGGCAAGGCCTAAGGCACACTCCTTTGAACTGTCGGGAGTAAAGAGGTAGGCAAGCTACAGGGAGAACATGTCTAAAGACAATGTTTCATGGGGATAGCAAGAATGAAGTGGTTATTAAAAATATGGTAAAATGATTGCTCCAGGGTGTGGGCAACAAACCTACCAGTATGGCAGAAAGTTATGGCAAGCAATATTAGTTGACTAAATATCTGCTTGTTTTATTCACACTTCAGGGTCTGCACTAGAAATTGTCCAGCAGTGTGCAGGAGCCCCTGTGGCAAACACAGCTGCTCCTGCTCTACTGTCTTCTACACAGTGCAAGAACCCATCTAGCGTCCTGGTCCTTATGTGTATTTCAGTGGGAGACCGCAAACAAGCTTTACCCCAGTTATTGTTTGGTTCCTTTCATGCACTGTGAAGGGAACCATCTCTTGCCATCCTTTGGGAAAGACTGTACAGATACACAAGGTTTTTGTGTGAATGAGAAAATATTCTTGTGTTTTTGGTTTCACATCTTCCCTTTGGTGAGAGCCTGCTCAAAAGAGCACAAAGCATGATTCCGGAGTGCTTGTTTTATGGAAACACTTCCATACATTATTTTTTCCCCCACAGGACATTTTAACTAATAATTTATAATTAAAATTTATTTAATTAGAAATAGCATTTAAAAGTAGTAGGAAAAAAAAGGAATTAAACACTCTAAACAGTCTTTCACTTAAAAAAGAATACAGCGGGTTAAGGCAGTTCCTGGAGAGGAAAAAGATGAAATGACTCAAAAGACAGTGTTTTCTTGATTTTAAAAAAAGTATTTTTTAAATTATTTAAGCAGTTGGAAAATTCAAAGGTAATTGCTAGGCATTTATAGTGATGTTATGATTGCAATCAGTAGTAAAACTCAGAAAAGTGAAGCAATATGACAGGACAGGAGACAGAACTTAAGGCCCCTGCCCAAATATAATAAAAAAAATATCTGCGTACATGAAGGCATCAGGTACATCAAATAAAAGTCAGAATGAATTCTAACAATACCCGAAGAAAAAAAAACACTAGTGAAACTATGGAAAATATTCATAATTTTAAAGTAGGATACTCCATGAATGTAGAAATATACCACTGAAATTTCTTCAGATCCTTTTTGTTGGGAGAAACAGAATGGTAACTACGCTCCCTGTGAATCTTTTAAATACCCATGAAGGCTGCTGAGACACAGATAAGAAGGTGTGCCAAACCCTCAGCTACAGAAGAACCCCACAGGAGCCAAAGAAACTAGACACAACCTGATGCTTACTTCTTCCATTCCTGTGTCACTGGGATGAAGTCTGAGGTACTGCGAGTTATCACAGAACTTTGGGGTATAACTTGAGCGTCATTAGGGAATAGAAAAGGTACTTCCATATATTAGACTTTACTGAGATAAAATAAATAAAACTGTCTTTCATCTTAATAGAAAATCCCTTCACACTAATTCTCCTATGTCCATCAGCTCCAAGTATTATCTATTCTATTCCTTTCTATACTCTTCCTGTTACTGTACTTCTCACTTGGAGTAATTGAACCCCACAGATGTTAGGACTTAAGAATGTAAATATATGAGACTGTAAGGAGTGGAAGCATATATCATGTCCTTAAAACCAGCTGCTATCACACTGCATGCCACATCAACTTAATTAAACCTCCTATATGGTGTTCCATATTGTTTCACTACTTTCTGCTCAGGCTAATTCAGACAGTTCAGAGGAGGTAAACCAGTGAATTGACAGTGGAAAAGGGTGCAGATCATGATCCTGTAGGCAATAAAAGTGATTAAAGTAGTTGAGAGCATGTGACTTCATCGTGGAAGACACGAAGGATACATGTTAAAATTACTATGTTAATTCGCAGAAGTGTGACATAAGGCAAACAATTAAACAAAGGAGCTTCCTTAAGGAGAAACATCTATTCACAGAATCATAGAATGGTTTAGGTTGGAAAGGATCTTGAAGATCATCTAGTTCCAACCTCCCTGCCCTCAGCAGGGACACCTCCCACTAGACCAGGTTGCTCAAAGCCCCATCCAGCCTGGCCTTGAACACCTCCAGGGTTGGGGCATCCACAACTTCTTCAGGCAACCTGTTCCAGTGCCTCACCACCCTCATAGTGAAAAATTTCTTCCTAATATTTAATCTAAGTCTACCATCTTCCAGTTTAAAGCCATTCCCTCTCATCCTATCACTATTCAGCCACAGGAACGGGAATTCCTTCCCCAAACTTCAAAAATTATAGGAGAATTTTTAAAGGTGAAATAAATAGGGAGTATCTTGACTGATTCTTGATCAAATAAAATAGTACAAGAATCAAGATGATTTGAACAATTTTCCTTGGGGGGAAAAAATAATTAAAACCAAAATTGTTTTAATTTGGATCAAAAATGTGACTGGATTTCAAATAGCATCATAAATCCCAGCAATCGTAAATGCTATAGAATTTTGCTGTCTGAATTCCATAATGAAGTTAGTAGTTGAACAAAACAAAAAATATTTATCTTTTTAGGAAAAAAGGACAGAAGATTGAAGACAAATTTATTTGACCAAATTTTTGTACTTGTGGGCAATATGGTCTCCAACAGTTAAGTACAAATCCAATGTGTCATTATCACAGATTTATGAAACATATTCCAGCCAAAATATGTCCCTTAACTGAAAGAATAATTGATCTTGGAGGGTGTGTGAATGGCTAGAGACATGTTCTGTTGTCAAATTAAAATCCCATTCTTTTTTAAGTGCAAACCTAAATATTCCTCAAAATCCCCCAGTTTAGAATGGAAGAAAAGGAGCATGATTTTGAGGGGAGGTGAAATGAAAACTGTGACTTGTTTTCACTGCAGCACAAGCCAATGTCCATCCTAGCACAGTGTCTTTGAATAATATCTCTCAGGCTGCTGTGGAATTGGAATATTCTAACACCAAGTTTAAGGAAGCACAGCCACCCAATTAACAGTTATCCATGCATAAGCATCCAGCACATGCACTGTAGCTCTCAAGTTTTTGGAGGCACTTAAAGCCAGTCTCAGCTATGCTGGTGCCAAAATAGCCCCAGTGACATCCTCCTGTGTCTGTTCTAATCAATCTCTCTCAGGGAGTGCCTGATGCAACTAAACAATAATAACTTTATTTTGTAAATGTTTATGCTCAGTCCAGCCCACCACCTGTCTGAACGTTCAACTGTACTTAAACAAAAAGGTGGCAGAAATGTGTGGGAATGTGGAGCAGTATCTTCCTTTGGGGCACAGCACTTCTTAGAGCAGCTGCACCTGTAATATACCACAGCCTAAATAATGATGCTGGAATATTCATTTCTACTGAAGTTAAAAGAAATTTTGTTACCAGTGTTCATGAGGCCAAGATTCCACCTATAATTGCTCATTTGAACATATTTGCCTTTGACTCAAGGTTCTCTAAACCTGTGTATAGATCGGCATGTGCGAACATCTTCAGCTGTCTTGATTGCCTTGTGGTATCTTTGTGTGACATATTGGATGTTCATATTTGATTTATTATGTGGGAAAGTCCTTCCCGAAGCAAACAACAGCTAGAAGGAAGAAGCTGGCTCTAGCTTACAAGCATTTAAATGTTATTTTTAAGTTGTCTTTAACTCTGAAGAAATTCCAGATTTATGTTTCCTGGAAACAATAATAGCAGCAGGATTTCTGAAAAAATGTCAATAAAATCTAAATGTGTTATAGGACGAATACATAATAACCCACTGATGGATAATCTGAAGAACTGGCTCTTAAAATATGAAAAACTGTCTCCGTGAAATAATTGCAGTGTTTCTCCAAATTACCAAACTCTTTTCCAGAATTAGAGAACAGTTGGAATAAGCTTCCCAAATATTTCATAATTTCCACTAAAAATGAAGAAATGTAATTTTGCCACAAAATGTAAAACAGAAGAAAGGTTCACAGGTTGAAATGTGCTCTTTTCTGTTTTTCAATAACATGTTCAATTTGAAATTGTACAGTGAAGAAGAAACAATACATATCTCTTTTCCATTCTAACCTGCTTTGTTCAAAGGAAAGTTTTAAAGGCAATGATCAAGAAAATATACTTAATCACTCATAAAAGAAGTGTGATACATAATACCTCAAAATTACTGTTACTGCTTTTCCCACAACTGAGATTAGAATATCCACAGGTTTTAACTGCCTGCATTCACTTGTTAAAAATCAGCCTTTTATATGCATTCATTCTAAAGTAAATCCAAATTTCCTTAGCCACCTTTCAATTCAGACAGAACTCCTACAAAATACAAAAGTCGGAATAAAAGCTACACTAATCAAGGTTACTTAGTAATTTTTATTGGATATTTTACTAAAATTCCTGTTCTGATCTGCCACTTTATTATTATTTTGTAAAATAACTAGCATTTTATTCTACCTCATGGAAAGGGTCAAAGTTGAAGCTAGATTTTTGGAAAGGTTATGAGGAGAACACTGACAATATACTCCAGTTCTAGAAGACTTTCCATCATGTATGATCATTGTTTGTGTCTCATTTGTTGTAAGCAAATATAAACCAATTTCAGTGAAGAGCAGTCTTGTGCATGGGTATGATTTCCACAAAAGGCTTGGCTTTAGCATTTTGCAGCAGGCGTGAAAATGTTTTCTCTAGGTTTGCCTTTTTTCCTTTAATTTTTATTTCTCTTTTTTTCCTTTTTTTTTTTTTTTTTTTGGCCATTGTTCAGCCGTTGCTTAAAAATGCAATTCATTACTGTCCAGTTTCTCTGGGAAGGTGGCATTAAGCAAGACTGTTCTTTGAGAAACAATCCAAATCTATGTAGTTTTGTAAAGGTTTTGTGTATTTATGTTTAGCAGAAAATGAAGTTTGCCTCCACTAATTTTAAAGCTATCTTTTTTCCTTTTTTGAGAAGAAAGAGTCAAGATTCTTGGGTCCTTGAACAAAGTGAAAAATATACACAATAATATTTTTATTCACTGGAACTATTACTGTAAATCCAGTAACATCACAGTATGTATCATTTTACTGATGTAGTCATGTAAAGATTAAGCACTGACAAACTACCATTTTCTCTTAATACTTCTGTGCTTTCTTTTATTCTGAGAATCCATAACGTTAGGCCACCTTCGGTTTTAAGTTAAATCCCTGCTCTGGCAGCATTTCCTGTTATCCATGCCTTAATATAATACAAATCAATACAGACGAGGGTTCAAAAGTAACTAATCTTAGCTATTAATGTAAAATCTGTTAGAACATGAGAAGTATATATATGAGGGAAAAATTGTAGCTTGGAACTTTTCTCTACAGTAGGTTTAGAAAACATTTGCATATTTAATAACTGGTGAGCAAAGGTCAACTCCATCAGCAGCACTGCTGTAATGCTACATAGAAATCTGCAGAATAAGACTTTAGTCTTTCTGGTGTTGAAATTACAGTGGTCTGCCCACTGTTGAGACCAAAGGTATAGCTAGTTCCTGTAGCCCTCTTAAAAAAATCAAATTGGCTGCTACCATCTAAATCACAACACATTAATATGTACTTCTGAAAAGCAAAAAGGTGATCAAGAATGTAAAATACCTGGTTACCATAAACTCATAGGAAATTAACTGCCAATCAAGAAACGAGACAGAAAAATGTAGCAAAATTAAAAAACATAAGCACTAGAAAGGAATTTAAATTAGTGGCCTTTTAATAGGAACCCAGTAAGTTTTTTCAGAAAAAAAAAAGGTGCCTTTGAAAAGCAGGAGTCTTGTGCAGCTATACCTTTACTCAGGTAGTCATTCGCTTTCTAAAAGGAGAATTTCTTTCTGTATTTCTCGGAGGTGCTTAATACTGGCATTGTAGAGAGGAGGATCTTCAGTGAGACAACTGCTGTTAATCAACATTTGCACCACTGTTATTTTTTATTTTCAATCAAATATTGTATTCACTTTTTTCTCTGAAGGTTCTATTTGATTATAAGGATATTTCAGATTTGCTTCACAAGATGGGAAACCTGATGGTTATTTTTCTAATTAGACATAGAAACATACACAAAAAGGCATGGGACTGAACAAACAGAGTGTGTATTTAACATTCATAGGTGCTTAAATGTGACTTAAATTACTGACACATGCAGTGAAGATGGTTCTATGCATAAGAAAGCACCATGAATTCATACAAACCAAACTCTGCCTTTCTAGTATAAATATCTTGGATTTGGACTGAAAAATAAATATTCCAAAGACTGTGACTCATCAGTTGAAAAACTAAAAACAAAGATCAGATCCAGAAATCTCAGTAACTGGGGGTGTGACATTGTAAAAAAATGTTTCCTGAAAATGATTCTCACATGAACAAAGATTTCATTAGAAGTCTTCCAGGGGACTCAGCCACTGGAAAAATAATTTGTTTCCTTTTCACTGACTTGCAGCTAGTCTGAGGTCACTTTTCTTTGTTATGTTTAAAGAAGCTACTTCATCATATTCTTCTCCCATTTTGCCAAAAGGCAAAAAGATTTATTGCAAAGTCCTCAACTAAGCAGAAAGGTGAGAGAGAATAATGACTGGGTATTTCTTATAGCAACCACAATAAAAAGTTACTCCATTGGAATATGTGAGCAGTACCTGAATATTAACTTAGATTCCCATCTTGCATTCTGACAGCCAAATTTATACATGCATATATATATATACACACATGCACACCTTCATGATCAGATGCACAAGCATGCACACCATATTACTTTTATTTCTCATCTTTCCAGTTCTGTGGAGGTGAAAGAACACAAAAACATGGGGAAGGAGGAAAGGACATTTGATCAACATGTCAGAAAAGATTCAACATACTTCTAAGAAACAACTGAAAAGTCCGATTACAGCCACAGGCCTCTTATGGAGCTGGGAGAGTCAATCTAGCCAGTTCCAAACTTCCACAGCTATTTGCTCTCTACAGTACAGATGCCAGCAGCCACCTCGAGGTGATGGATTTCCACCATGATCATCTCACTGTATCACATTCCAGATGATGAAGCATCTTAGCATTGAATGACTGGTAGTAAATCAGCTTTATTAACGGTGCCCACAGAAGTCACCAGTTCCTTTTCAATCCTTCCTCCTCCTTTTCAAAAGGGCAATTCATGAACTGGGGTTGAGTAATGGTGCAGCTGCTAGCACAATTTATGAAATGAAGATCATATCTTAGAGGGTGAGCAGTTTGTATAATAACATGTTCAGCTGAACTATTTGGGAAGAAATCTTCACAACCAAAAAGGCTTTCTTACTACTTAGCTACCTTTTATTGTACATAAATCATCCATACATACTAGGGATTTAAAATGCTGGACTGAGGTGGGCTTATCAAGGAAGTGCTGTTTCAGCAGAATACTGTAGCACGTACATCACCCTTAAACACGTAGTTACCCTGATTGAAGTCAGAGACAGCTCAGGCACAGAGCTGGGAGAGGAATTATATTCCCAGCTCCAGAGGGTTTATGACTATAAAAATGTCCTCCTCCCACAACTCCAAGTGTTTTCAACACATAAAAACATACTACACAATTATATTAGTATTCTGTGAAATACGGTATTAGAGAAGAAAAGTCATCCTAATTATGATGAGGGGAAAAGGAAAGGGAAAGGGAAAGGGAAAACAGGAAAAAAAGGAAAAAAAGGAAAAAAAGGAAAAAAAAGGAAAAAAAGGAAAAAAAGGAAAAAAAGGAAAAAAAGGGTAAGGAAAAGGGGGAAGGGCCGGAAAGGAGAAAAGTGGGGAAAGAAAGAAATAGAAGAAGAAAAAACATTCAGATTCATGCCAGGGAAAATAATATAAAAAATGGAGAAGAAAGCCACAAAGCAGCCTCAGGAAAGCATGAATAGCAGAAAATTGTAGACACAAAAAGTCATTATAGAGAAGAAAAGGAAAAGCATGGTAAAACCAAGAAACAGGATAAATCAAGACAGGATGAAGATAAAATAGAATAAATGGGTTACATAGAGATGATAAGACCAGGCGAGGGGAATGAATAAGGCGCTGGGAAGCCCAGAGAGAGTGGAGAGAGGAATGAGTTGCACTTACTACTGATCATGAAAATTGCATGAAAGAGGGAATGAATGGTATAAGGACCATCACCTATTATAAGAACTTAATTTCGCATACTTGCTTTTTGGAATGATTTATATAAGTTATTTCCCTTTTTTCCTCACTTTATATATCCATAATATTGCTTCGGTCTTTGCTTGTTAAAAATACTGTGACTGACTTTGAGATAAACCCATGCATCTCTAAGAAATAAAGTTTTCATGTGTTATGGTTCTCACAAAAGCTCATTCTTTTCCTTTTAATGCATTCCTTTTCCTACAACACAGAAGTGCTACCCTGGGACATGTGTTCAGAGAACTCTTGCTCTTAGATATGTAAGGTCATTATAAAGTGGCTTTAGCCTCAAGCCTTATGAACGATACTGCTGGAAACATGCACTAACAAAGAGATTCACTGCCAATTGCTTAATTATATCCAAATCCAAGAGCCTGATTATAGACACATTCATATGTGGTGGGATGCTACCAGCTATCCAAAGGTCATCTTTCTATGTACTTTTAAATTTTTGCTGTAAATGAAGATCCAGAGTCCAGAACGCCTATGTGACAAAACAGTTTTCACAGTTGCTTTGAGAATTAAAACCCACTACAGCAGTATTTTGTTAATGTTTACGAGATGAAAATGGCACTCTTGGGTGGCAAACCTCTTTAGCTACACAATGCACACCTTCATTTCTTCTGCTGTTTCTTTTATGAGAGGCATTTCTAATCCATTGGCTAGAATGCAGTATATAAAAGTGAACTGTTGGGCTGGTTTATTCATGTATGAGTTTCCTGACAGTGCAAATGACATACAGCTAATAATAATCAAACTAATTAGCACATGTATAGCACTTTTTATCTTGGAAGCGCCATGCAAACGTTAACTAATTAATTCTCACAACACCCCTGTGAGGAAAGGAAGTAATTATCCCGAGACCCATTTAACACACAGAGAGAGGTTAAAGCATTATTCTGGTTGGAGAACGTAAACCACCGGGTTGGTATTACGGTGCTTTATGTTTGTGATTTCTCAGTGATGTTGCTCCTCAAGAGCCAGGCCTGCCAGCCGGGCTTTTACTCTGGGAGAGGAGTGGGGACAGCCTGAGCAGGGCAGGCTCGCCTCAGATGGGGCAGGGCCCACACAGGCTGCACAGCTGGCCAGACGGGTGGACAGGAGACACCCTGCCTCTTGTTACCCCCTACTTAAGTTTTTCCTTCATAAAGTCCTTTCCTTCAGTTCCATTATGTCCCACGCATTTTGTGGTTCCAGTGAGGCCTTCACGCTTGAGGTGGCCTTCCCGTGTTTCAGCCATGGTCTGAGTGACGCTTGTAAACCGCTTGGGACGGATCTCCCACACTCAGCCTATGCATCAGGGAGGAACAAAAGGCAAATCTTCCTTACTTGTCTGTGAGGACTGAGGGAGAGAAAGAAGCAAAATTGTGTCTGACATTAACGTAAATAGATTTGCCTTTTCTGTTCTACGTATAAGGAACAGGACTGTTACATGAGAAGAGGCCATGTTCCTGCAATCCATTTTGGGAACAAAACCAGTTTTAAGATACTTCCTCTCAGTGAAAGAAGGTTACCATGTGACTGCAGAACTAAAATGTGCCTTCTTGCATGTGCATAAAATAAGCCAAGTATTCACATAACACACCATTTATCTCCCAGATTAATTTTGTGAACACATCATACAAAGGCAAAATGTGCAATGCAAATCAAGCAGCCCAGGTGTTGAGACAACAGGTTGATGATTACAAGAAATAGTCCCAAAATATCTAGGTCAAGAGGAGGTCAGGACCACATACCATTTCCCTAGGCCTTTCATTTCACTAGCATTCTTGCTTTAGTTATCGAGTACTGCTCATGCAAAGGTTATGCATTTGCACTACACATTTTGGAGGACAGAACATTGCTCTGGACGCTGCCTTCAAGAGTGTACAAGTACAAAAATGCAAAGCAAGAAGTAAAGGACTACAATGAGAACAGAGTAACATATTTAAAGACATCCAAAAAGTTAGAGGTAGTCTCCCTGTTTTCTAAACCTGTGCTAACATGGCTTTCAAACTACAAACATACCTGCAGTGGCTGTATTATTCCTATCTGTAAAGCACCGAAGGTCCAACAGTTAGGTACTTTTTTTTTTGCCATACTAATAAATTGGAAAATGGAGTGTGCCACGATTTTCTACTCTTAGAAAACAATGAGAATAGATAAAGTAATCAGAAGGGATAAAAGACTAAGGGTTTTCCGAACTTTGATTTGTTTATAGATTTTTCTGAAGATGCAACTAGTGCAGTGCTTTATCTCAGACTTCCAATAATACTTCTTGTATAGCTTCACTTTTAAATGCTTTCTCTTAGAAGCACAGTATCTGACAGACATAATATCTACCTGTAGACCTTTCTAAGAGGTCAAACAAGTTCAGAAATCAAGTCAGATTGTTTTTTAGATCAGAATGAAACAATTAAGTAGTTCACCTAATTAAGTATTACATATTTGTGAAACAAAATTGATTTTTTAGTGTAGGTATATCAAGAGAGGTACTTAATGGTAATTAATCATCTATCATCATTGCCAGAACTTCAATTGTCAACCACAATTATGCATAAATTCCTCTCATTAACACAGACTTAATCACACAAATCCAACTTAACTTATAACTATGGCAGGACCACCAGATGGTATAATCCAATAGAAGTGTCTCACAAGTAAACAAATGAGCCAAAATAATCTCCCATAATACAAAACCAAAGGGGGGGGGGTTACCAACCAATACCCCTCAGCTGCTCATTCCCATGATGTTTTCTCTATCTATGTTTATTAAAAATCTGGTGCTTTGTATTCATCTTCATTAAGTGAGCCTTGAATCACTCTGATAACTGATGAAAACTTTGAGCAGGGTATTGTCTAATAGCCTGGAAAGAACACTGTGCCATTCCTAAATCCCTCTTGCCATGGGGTGCTGCTTGGGGAAATAATGCTTCTTTGGGATACATGAATTTTCTGGGCATCTTTATGCCTCCAGAACCACCTACAAGATCTGCTCCATAGCCTCTTTAGACTGACTTGTTTTCTGTTTGTATCAGACTGAGATCTAGTGTCAGAGTGAATGAGCTAACTCAATTTCTGACTCCGTATTTGCATCTCTGTAAGTTCACCGTTTCTGCACTGTATGTAAAGTAAACACATCTGTGCTCGTACATGTACTACACTGGACTCCCTTGTTGCTATCTACTTTGACCTGGTTGGTAAAATACATGAAGTTTCAATCCCCACATAAATCAGTAATTTAATAGCTTTCTGCACAAAATGTTATCTATACAGTAAGACTACATATTAAAGCAAAAAAAAGTCTATATGTATATTTATATCCATATAAAAAAGTCTATTTCAAATCACTGATTAAGATGGGCTTTATATTACATAATGAAATGAATCTACACAACTGCTGTTATGGGAAATGTGTTTAAAATTCATACACACTCCTTAATAAAAATGCTAAATTAACAGAGAAGATATTAACAGAAAGAATCAGGAGCTGTCATATCCAGCTTTCACAATGTTTAATCAGTGAAGTTTGCAGTTGAGAAGGAGTTTTACTATTTATTTGAATCTTTTAAATAGAGAAAATACTTTAAATCTTTATAAAACTACTAGAACTTAATAACATGCATTCTCTTAAGTAACCTACATATTATCGACACATATGTCAAGTGAGCATATGTCTCTAAATAATGAGTCTGACATAGACTCGTATACACATAAGAATTTGAGTAATTAACTAATTAATACACGGCTTCAATAGTTAGTTCCACAGCTGACTTTGCCTGTATGCTAATTGAAGAGTTGCAGCTGCATTTCTACATTTTAACCAATAGGTGGCACCAGGATTTTCTAGAAGATATCTGTAAATTTAACACATTTTTTGATTGTAAATTAGATTCCAGGTGATCAGTAGCCAAAGTAACAGCTAGATATCATTAATAACTATATAGCAGTAATTGGAGTATGAGGGAGGCATACAAGAAAAAAAAACGAAAAAAAAACAACCAACTAACAAGAACTATGAAACTCAAAACCAGATGGAATGAGAAATGATAACCTGATCAGATACTGTCAGAATAGATTTATAAGTACCAAATCCTGGCAGCAACAATACAACCAATTTGATACAAATTAGAGTGGCACAAATTAGCAAGGCATACATTTCTGTGATATAATTGCTGTTCAGTTCAGAAAATGTGATCCTTATGATGTGGCTCAAGATAGACATCAAAACTTAAAGCAGCTTAAATAACGTTTTGCAAAAATAGGTGAATATATGAGTATTTGATATGTATGCAAAATTTTCGATTGTGCCAAATCTAAAGGAAAATGAATATCTGAAAGGACAGCCTAGAAAGTGTGAAATACACACAAAAGTTGGCAAATTGTACCTGTGGCCCAGGGAAAGACATACAAACACCAGTCATACGACTTCCTGACCCACAAATGCTTGCAACAGTTTGTGCAATATATGTGAAACAAGAGGCAAGGGGCTGCCATGCCAGAACACATTAAAAGGGAAAAAGGATAATGGGTGTAGCTGAAGGAATTTATTGCTGGATTCTAACTGGGATGCTATCACCAAGCCAAGTACTACATCACATGAAAATAAACATATATATATATACAGACACACATATGCACGTGCACGCACAAACTCAGGGTTTTAACACATTCTTCCTTCCTCTCCACACTATTGAGACAAATTTTCATGTGGAGACTGTCATTCTCTGGAAACACTTTCCTAGAAAGGTAGCCAAAATTATTGTTTCCAATATTTAGCTTCAAAGATTAAAAATAAATAAGTAATGTTGCAAGAAATTGAACACAGTATGGTATGTGAATCTAAAGAAAGGATTCATTGAAAATGCTTTACAAAACAGCAGATGACATATGAAAGAAAGTTTACTAGAAAGCAAAGCCTTTCAAACAAATGTAGGAATATTTTTCTAAAGACACAAGGCTTTGTTTTGAAATAAGAGGGTGATGGAAGCTAGGGATAATTACTTAGAAATCTTTTGAAACTCACATACTTTCACTTAATCCACAAATTTATATTTATACAAGGTTGAAGTAAAAAATGGTTTACACCTCAATTTTGTTTAAATATTAAGATACATGACTATGCACTTTTTGGAGGGACCGTAATGCCACCCATTAACAGAAATAAAAGCTTTTTTGTAAGTGTTAAGGAGCAACACAAGGAATAGGATAACATGAAAAACATATTTTTAAATTTGCCTCTTAAGACGCAGAAAGTCTTGCCTCCAAATATTTTAAAACTTAAAAATCCTTCCAAAGTGAAATAACAACAAAAACAGATGCACAAAGCCAAGAATTTGCAAATATCCAAGCCTTCACGGTTTTGGTAAATGTAAATATCTAACTGAAAGACTCTACCACTTCTTATGGGGGTTCAGTAGACAAAACTGAGTGGTGGGGAGAAAAAATAAATTACTTCATCATTTTAAAATCATTTTATTAAGAAGAAAGCTAGAGACAGATGTTACTAACATCTACCAGAGACATCATGTATAGGTTTTTAGTATATAAAGTCAAAAGAAATATTTATACCAACAAATGAGTATATTTTTCGCCTTAAAGAAATCTGAAAGGAATTTCAGAAAAAAAAGAACTTTATCAGATTTTCTAATGTAAATCTGGATAATGGAAAGGATATTTTTTACTCAAAAGGTTGTAAAATCAGTGGCAACAATGTAAATTATGGAACTGAGGAGATAGCCATCATATTTAAATAGAATTAAATAAGTTGTAGTAGGAAAACAATGTCGAGATATATTACATTAAGAAGATAAATTTTCTTTTTTAAAAACAATGTATAAAAGGGAGGGAACATCTTATTGTAACTTAAGAGCAGGATATGATTAAATAAAGTTTTAAACCTTTGGCATTCAAAGAAGGTAAACCACTAAACCCACTGAAGAGTTTGCAAACTCTTTGGCACGTCATGCCTGACTAGATTGGTTAAGGGAATGAAATAAAAAAGCAAGCTTCTCACTCTTCCTTTACAAACTCCAGAGGAAGAAGAACCCAAAGCTTTGCTGTTCACTCACCCCTATGGCTGTGCAAGTAATTAATTTTTCAGTTCAGTAGCCAAACTATAGAGTAGGGGTAACAGAAAAAAAGAAAGAGACAGGAAGCTAAAAAAAATACGTCAGGTCAGATGGAAAAAAATCTTTACAGGACTTTTCTTTACAAAATGGAAAAAAAGTCTTTTGAGACATCTTTGATTTTTGGCATCTTTATAAACAGGAGTCTTGCTCGTAAGCAAGATATATTTATTTTGTATCAAAATGCCAGAATAAGATAATCCTAAGCTACTCTCCTCTTCCTGCGGAGGAAAATGAAGGTCCTAAATTACCTAATGAACAAAACTCTCTTTAGTCTATCATAGAATAAAGTCATGTTACTTAAGAATGTTATGTAAAATCACAAATCACACCAGGAACATATATGCTTGGCGCAAACATCCATACAGCCTCAGATAAAGAAAGGATTCAACCTTATCCTCACATCATTCCAACCCCTCGTGCTGAAACACTTCTTCCAGATGTTGACTTTGCATACTGTATCTTTGTTAACAATCAATATGTGGTGCAACAGCAATGGATCCATAGTGCCGAATGGTTGGTACAAAGGACCTGATCACCACACTGCATGTGATGCAGAGGAAGTTTATTCTCGAATAGCTCTGGTGTGGTCCTGTAAATGGAGCATCCATTAGCAGTGGGAGTGCGCTAGCAGAGCTTCTGGAGTGTATCTTGCTCTTTAGTTTTACTTGAAAGGAGTTCACTGCGAGACCACAAAATCAGCCAGCAAGTACTCGGAGATTCCTTCAAAAGTTCATGTCTGACATGAACCAAAATGTTAATGTCAGCAGACCACAGAGTATCACCACAGAAACAGGCTGTGACCTCTGTAGGATTGCACAGGCTGAGAGGACAATCTCTCAGGAGAACAGGGAATGAACAGAACATTGTCTCATTCAGTTGAAGGATTACACTAGAAGGAGTATCAGTGATGTTGAAACATAAATGAACACATTGGTCTATAGATTGTAAAATAGAGCTCTAATTGATGCACTCTACAAAAAAAAAAACACCCCAAAACACTAAATCGGGCTACTAATATGCCCAAATGCTGTGTAACTAGCCACCAGCAGCTCTAGCAGAAGGATAGATAGCTTTGTCCTACTATAGTCTGCTGTTCCTTTTGAGCCCAACCCTCAGTTATTGAAAGATACAGAGATAGCATTGAAGGGCAATAGGGGAAAAAAGAAAAAATCCCTCAGCTCATTTTTTCTGTACTTGCCACTGCTTTTGTGGTTAAGGTCTGACAAAAAATGATTGCTTTGCTCTTCTACCTAGGGCTTTTTACTTGCCTGGTTATGTCAGACAGGAGCATGTTATTTTTCTCATGCTTCCAGGTTAGGACTCCTTCATTTATGATCATAAATAAAAGCTAGGAATCTTTTAGAAAGATGCTTTTTTATGGTTTAATTTTATACTTTCTAGTTATCCTTGGTGCATTTTGATTATAATTACAGTTTACGGTTCATCAAAATAGCAATGTTCCTATACATAATAGAAGACAGCATCTTTTCAATCATGGATAGCTGCTAAATTCACAAACACTCATTTTACATATTTTTATGAACTTTATTTTTAAAGTTTTCTGTATTGTTTTAAAAGTTCTGTCCACCTTAGCTCAAACAGGGAATCAGCGGTTCTGGGTTTATCACTGTAGTATGAAATATTTAGGTCTGCTTACTTATATTTACATTAAGACAAATGATTCCTCCAATTTGCTTGCATTTTCTGGAGAAATTCATAAAATTTGTTTATGTTAAAAAATGACATAACTCAAAGATTCAAAGCTCCTAAGCCTTCCACAGTTTTTGAAACAAGACAGCTCTTAAAAGAGTGGGAAAACAAAAACAAGGTGAGAGAACAACACTGCTCTAAAACATAATTATCCAGAAGCTCAGCTGCTTAGAGCAGGTAGAGCTCCACTGGGCTCAGCAGAGCTCCACGCTCTTGCGCTGCTTTAGGATGAAGTCAGGATTATGCAACACGCCTCAGCCCTGCTCCTTCATTCTTCATTATGCCCTTGCAACTTGAATGCTGTTATAAATTCTTTGCATTCCAATATCTATTTAATGACATTCGATCTATTTTAATAAACTTTTCAAACACTGTTTCTGGATCCCTCTATTTTTATTTTTAATATGGCTATGTAAAAAGCAAGTACAAATAAAGTCCTAATACAATAGTACTACATAAATACATGTGTTTTGCTCAGAAAGAGAACTCTGGAGTGATAATTAACTCAAATTGCAGGGGTTTTGTCTAAACACTCTGCAGTTACTGACAATTTCACCACTTTTAACTGCCTCATAATTATAAATGGTCTAAATGCCAGACCACTTTGTAATTTTTCTATTGGCTAGTAAGAAATAAAAGCTCAAGCTGTAGTCTGCCTTCTTTGTTTATTTCATATTGCACCATCTCCATAGTCGCTGTTAGAAATGAGACAAAAAGGACCTAACCTTAAAGTCCCTTCAGTCAAAATGTTAATTTGTAAATCCCATTGACAGTCACTAGTAGCAATGAAGGTTTACCTGCATTCACATGCCTTAATATACAAAATCATTTTGCATGAAAGCCATTATATTCACATCTGAATATCCACTTATATTGACAGTGAGCTTTTTTTATTTTATTTTTTTATTTAAAAATAATTTCATTATAATAACATAGGTTTAACTCATGTTCAAGACATGATAATATTTTCTTAAGAAGAAATTCTTTACTGTGAGGGTGGTGAGACACTGGTACAGGTTGCCCAGAAAAGTTGTGGATGCCCCATCCCTGGAAGTGTTCAAGGCCAGGCTGCATGGGGCTTTGAGTAACTTGGTCTACTGGGAGATGTCCCTGCCCATGGCAGGGGGGGTGGAACTATGTGACCTTTAAGGTCTCTTCCATCCCAAACCATTCTATGATTCTATGATTCTTTCTTATGTACCTAACCACCATTGCTATGACAATGTTATCTCTAGAACACGGTCTAAAGTGTCTGCTCATAGAGGTTGATGATCTGGTGAAATAAGCAGTGTTCTGGAGTTATTTTTTAGTGAGAAAATGTATTTAGTGAATTTAAGGTTGTGTGGTAGTTATCAGTCTCAAAGACAAGAACATTTGTTTTAAGGTTTTGGATGTGTTGCAGAAGACATTTCTCTTGGGTAGAACATTGCTTCCCGATAGTAGTCTAATTCATCTGAGCAGATATTAAGATTCATATTACTTTTACATGTGTATTAAATCAGCAACTCAGTATCAGATCCATATGAATGGCCAGAAAAATGTTTTTATTTTTGAGGAAGTCATCAGACTTCCATGATGGCAACATAAGCATTAAATAGCTATCACTGAACATCAAAAGAAAGAAAAGGCAAAAACATCTGATATGAACCTCAGTGTCCCTTCTTCTTTCCTATATTTTTTTTACGACAGTTACTATGTAAAACCTCTAGTGATGACAACTTTCTATCTTTCTTTCTCTCTGTTTCTAAAGGAGCAAAGACAATCATTCTATAGAAAACATTGGTCTATGAATATAGGTTGATTTTAATAATGATGAACTGCCAGTGTTCTGTGAGACTGTGTAATCCACATACTCCAGTACATAACTCCTTTGCGGACAGATTTTCCCTTGCCCTTGCTGGGTTCTCTCTTTTCAACAAGCCTGGAGGACCAAGGCAATCACTTTTTCAACACTGTTCATACTCCAGGTGTCATGATCAGATCCCAAATAGCCAGACTAATACCAGAATTGTTTCATAAAAAGTCTTAAAATGAAAATTTAAAAAGTAATAGTACATCAATAGCAAATGGTTTTCTTCTGTCAAAGAATTACCCAAATACAATGTCTTATATTAAGTGAAAGATACAGGACACATGAACACACAACAGAAGGTTTGGGTTTTATTTGTTTTTCTGTTGGCACAATGAATATCCATAAAATTAATTTTTCTTATAACTAATGGAACTGATTATATTGCAGCCAACCTCCAAATTCATGCAGCAGTACATATGCCTAAACAAGTGTTAGGTACTTGTACAATATAATTAGAGTGCATAACACTGTAATATAGTTCTATTGGTAAACAGAAAACTCCACCCCAGTTTTATTTTGAATCCATACAGACCTAAAGCTTGAATAATTAGCCTGACATCTGGAAAGATTCCTTTGATATGAATGACAAAACTTCTGTTGATTTTAGTGGATCTTACAACTCAATCTAAGTAACCTCATTTCCTTTAAATAGATTTTGGCTTTGCTTTCCTGGATTTTAAAAGTATTTTGACCATTTTAAAGTATAGTACATAGAATCATAGATACATAGAATTGTTAAGGCTGGAAGGGGCCTTTAAGATCATCGAGTCCAACCATTAACCTAACCTGACAAAACCACTTCTAAACCATATCCCCAAGTACCACATCTACCCTTTTCTTAAACACCTCCAGGGATGGTGAATCCACCACCTCCCTGGGCAGCCTATTCCAATGTTAGATAACCCCTTCAGTGAAAATCTTTTTCCTAATATCTAACCTAAACTTCCCCTGGCTTATCTTGAACCCTTTTCCTCTTGTCCTGTCACCTGTCACTAGGAATAAGAGGTCAGTCCCCATCTCTCTACAACCTCCTTTCAGGTACTTGTAGAGAGGGATAAGGTCTCCCCTCAGCCTCCTCTTCTCCAGGCTAAACAGCCCCAGTTCCCTCAGTCGTTCCTCATAAGACTTGTCCCCCAGATCCCTCACCAGCTTCGTTGCCCTTCTCTGGACGCACTCCAGCACCTCAATGTCTTTCTTGTAGTGAGGGGCCCAGAACTGAACACAGTACTCGAGGTGGGGGTCTCACCAGTGCTGAGTACAGGGGGATGATCACTTCCCGAGTCCTGCTCACCACGCTGTTCCTGATACAGGCCAGGATGCCGTTGGCCGCCTTGGCCACCTGGGCACACTGCCGGCTCATATTCAGCTGTCTGTCCACCAACACTCCCAGGTCCTGGGTTTATGTTTAATCACTTCCCAGTTGAGTAGTCACCACTCAGACAAAGATCCTATCAATATGAATAAAGGTTATTAGATCAGATTGTAATTAATGGCCATAGAAATGTATCCAAGCCATATATTTATAAACTATGGGCACATAAACTTCAGGAAATATTTTAAACTCAGTCCAAACTTATTTTAATACCAGAAATAAAAAAAAGGCTTAATCTTATCATAAGATGTGGGACATTAGTGAGGTATTCTTTATTTATCCAAATGATGTACTTATCCCACATTTATACAACTAATATTTGTCTTTATGTTATGCCACTTTCTGAACTTGCTGTTAAGAAAATCAACCAAAAAAATCCCCCACCTCAAAGTCATCTTGGATAAGAAAAATATATACATATCAAACTTATATAAGAAATGCAGAAAACTTCCTTAGTAGTGATAGTGAGGATTCAAAGAAAAATGCCCACATTATGCTATTTACCTTCTCCTAATAGCCAGAAATTCCAGTTTGCCCAAGACTGAGACTGTGATGAGCTGACATTGCTACTGGCAAGTAAAGAATGTGAGAGACTTAACACTGATTATGGAATCTTCTGGTGCTAGTCAAATCTAAGGAAAGTACTTAATTCTTAGTCTTGCTCCCAGTTTCCTTCCCAGTGAAAGCTATGGAATTATCAACCTCTAGAATAACAGTGGAAAACTGGAGATTCTGCTTACACACTTCTCAACATGAGAGAAGAAAGACAAAGTTTAATGAGATAAAATACTGACCCTAGTCAGTAAAGCCACTTTAACAGAATTAGTATAGGGGTCCTATTAACTGCAGTGAGGCCATTCCCTCCCTAGATTTTAAAGACAGCCAGTATAACAACCTGTTATTAAAAGCAAAAACACTGCCAAAAAGCCAAAATGTGGTGGAAGGATAAAAGGTAGGGAAGGAGAAACACAGCAACCTTCAAAAAGGTCAGTGGGAGGGATAACAGGAAGAGAACAAGGGAGCTCACTCTCTGGAATCTTTTTAGTCACTAGTGCCTTATACTTGATTAAGATGAAATGATTGTTATGCTTGACTTTGTGTGAGAAGAGATGGAAGAAGTGTTGTATGATCTTTTTCTATTAAGGCTGGAGGGACAAAACCCAGTAATGAACATAAATGAACAGGAGGAAGATAAGAGCAAACTCCATGATGCAAGTTCACAAAAAGTCCCAGGGAAGAGTAGTTTCCTTACTAAAATATGGGCATGGAAAGGTTTGAATCTTTTTATAGATTATAAAAATACATATAAACATAATTATATATATAAAATGAGGAAGTATAGCCTACCTCCCAGGGGAAGTAGCTTAGGATAGAAAACATGGGTAAATTAGATGTTTTGTAGTAGATAGGATGGTGCGAATCTCAAAGATACTGTCAGTGGGTTTGAACTTGTTTTAGAGAATGACAAGAACATTTGAAACAGCCATCTATTTTTTCAGAATATGCATACATCAGTACTGTTGTCTCAAAGCTCCACTTCTGTAGTGAATATTTCCACAGTATGGTACAAACATTGGCCAACATGCCATTTTGCAGAGCTGCTCCCTTAGTCCAAATCCCCTTGTTTAACCTTAATAGTGCTTTTAGGTTTCTTTACTTCCTCCTCTTGGGAAAGGCAACAAAACCAATGTGTAGTAGCTGAATCTGAGTGTAGTGAAACCTACTGAGAAAAGAACTGACCTGCTGCTGAACTCAGATAGCAAGCAGCTTATGCCTACAGCAGGCAGCACATGCCTTTTAGAGAAAGGAGACAGAGAAAGTTGCACTGGCAACTGCACTGGCTATTCTTCTGTTTTCCCTTCACAAAATGAACACAGTTCAAAATTCAGTCAGAGCCATCAGGAATATGCAATATGGTAGTTAGGTCTCAAAAACCAATGAGGAAGACAAGAAAATCAGTTTTTGATTCCCCTAGTTGTATTTATATGGACTGTGCTGCCCTTTTTCCTTCCACATTTTTTCCATTTCGTACATTGTCAAAATCATCTCAAGTAAATGCAGTCAACTGACTTGGATACATCTTAGCTTGCTCTCATTTCTCACCATGGAAAGAATAAAAATGTGTCTGTTAGTGGATGAGAAGGCTGTACAGTCAATGTGTCTTGAGTATAATAAGCAAATAATCTTACCCTCCTGATGTATTTTCAGAAACATCTAAGTCTGAAATAACACTTTCACATAAGTATCCAGGAGCTGTCGGATTTTTATAAAAAATACACAGCATTATTAAGTGTCAGGCTAAATCTGATTTCTGTGTGCAAGAAGTATCTATGAGGTAGTTCATCTAACAGCAGAGATGAAGCCAAATAACTTTCTTATCTATATAACACTTTTTCTAAGTTTTTAGAAAAACAAGTCAATGAAAAACGGGTGTTTGTTGTACAGCAGAAACACAATGACTGACTGGGGCATAAGAAGGCTTCTCTGGACCTGAAGGGGCTGTGCAGAAAGAGTGACTTTTGGATAGGCTAAATACAAAAGAACAGAACAGGTGTCTTCAGTAGAAGCTCTGTGGTTTAGACACATGCTGTATAACACAGGATGATTTAAAACATTTTTAGCACTAATTCACAATAACAGCAAAAGATTCAGCCATAAAAGGGAGGAATTAAAAGAATTGCTGAAAATGTTAAAACCATTTCATACTAGCTTTGTTCAAAATGAAATGTTTAATTTCATTACCATAAAATGTTTCCTTTCAAAATGAGAAAAAAAAACCCTCTTTTTTAATTTTGAAACAGATTTTTTGATCTTGCAAAAAAAATTTAAGAGGCCATAAAAAGAAATTAATCTTTTCATTTACCCAGAGTGGTTTTGTTGACAATGTAGTAGTTTTTAATAACAAAATCTTAGGAAAAAAGATGTTCCAGTTCAAGAGATTGACTATTTTTCTTAATTTCTGAATTAAAAATTGATTACCTGCTTACAATTAACCCTGAATTTATTTTAAAATTCATGTAGAATCACATACACATTTTTTAACAAGAATTCCTCTTAACATTATTTCCGAGCTTGATAATACAGAGTGTATAAAACAATTAAAATTTAAGGCATCCTTTAATAACTGAGACAGAGAATTTTTCTTAATACAAATTGGATAATCTTTGCTGCAGTTTAAGGAAAATGGGACTTCATCTTTATCTACGATATATCAAATCCCAGGTGTATTATATTTGGGGAGTGGGGATATTATTTGGGTGCTGAAAACCAGGTAAAAATTAGTATGTTAATGTCAATAATGTATTACCACAGTTGGGAGTTATGATGGTATTGAATTCATGATTTAAGACTGGTATTGTGATTAATATTGATGTTTCTGTTCATACATATAACTTCAATAGTTCAGTTTATTTATTTTGGGGGACAGCTGCCCTCAAAACTCTAATTTTAAATCAAAGGGATTTAGTTAGTCATTTTACATTTAGTCATGCCACCTTCTTGTCTTACAGAACCCTGTAATTTAGAATATGAATGAGTTTGTATTTAACTTTTTAAAACTAAGGGTAAGAACCTTCTCTACTGTAATATCATGCTGAAGCCCCAGAGTACACGGTCCAGTTGTGTCTGGTTTTAACACCTGTATTAGGAGACGGCTCTTTAGCAGGAGATGTTGGAGCATGTTGGTGAAACTAGCAAACGATCATGATCCAGTACTGCAAAAATAAGAATTAGGAGAGAAACTGGAAAAATCTCAGCTTTTAAAAAATCAGACTAACAAGGAGACACATTCAGATCCACATGAACCTTCTCTTTCCAATATATTCCAGAGATAAAACAAGGAAGTTTGGAATCCTCTAAGCATAGTACTATGGTGGACAAAAATCATACAATGGTACCTCTGAGCTGATTTATTAAGCTCTAATCTCTCTGTGTCACAGTGACCTGTGATGGAGTCAGTGGCACAGATCCCATACTTCACTCTTTATTCAACATGCAGCTTCCCCAAAACCCATTGAAATAGGAAAGCTCTGCATTCGCTCCAGATACAGAGCTGCAGACTGGGAGCACAGCTGAGGCCAAGTAGTATTTTAGCATGTTGAGACACTACTGAGGCAGAGTTTTTATCTTTGGTTGTAAAAGGAGTGTGAATGGAGAGAAGTGGGTTAATGGGGGACCATGAACATTTGTCTCCTCTGTTGAACGTGCTATACTTGTCTAAATTTTGTTACTGTTTTTATCCACTCTGACCAAGGAAGGAACAGGAATGATGCTATAAGGAAAAACACACATTTCTTTTCTATGAATGAATCTTCTCATCATTAAAATGTGTTAATCACCCAATAACCAGGGGCATTATTTACATAATTATTATAGACTTATGAAACAGAGGTTATTGAAAGCAAACACTTAGCTGCTAAAATTAATTCCACAGCATTTATGCTTCCTGCATTAACAAAATGTATGTCTTGTATTTGGGTTTCAGTATGCATTTACAGATAGGAAGTGAGGCGATTCATGATTTATTTGTATTCAATTAAGTATGTTCTAAGAAAGAAGAGATGTCACTCTGCCTACAAAAATGTTAGGCAACAAAGAGGAGTTCATAGGAATAAAAAGAATCTTTTAGTCACAATTTTCTGCACATCCAGTATGTAGCATAAAACTGAAATATTTTGCCTCCATCACTAGAGACATGAATCAAGATGATCTGCCCAGAGTTACCATTCCAAAGGCTTTCTCATGGGATGGAAGCTGATTTGTATTCAGTACATATGTATCGACCTAGATATTTATTCCAACCTTACCATCAAAACATCTAAGGATGTTTTTAGGCTGGATGACGAACTAAGATCTCAAACAAAAGACAGCAATGCATCCACCTTGTTCTGAATCAAAGAAGGCCAGACACATTAAATGTCACCAAAACAAGGAAAATGGAAAGTTTGTGGTGGAGTGCTACTAAACTGTAAAACAATAACAGCACAGCTGGTAGCAGAAGCAGCAACAGAGGTGTATTAAGTATGAGATTGTACTTTTCAGACTAAAGGAAAAAGACTTTTGACCATAAGGAATTTACAATCTGTGGGAGAGTGGTTGGGCAGAGATTTATCAAGAGATACAAAATCTTTTAAAAAAATGCTGCTCACATTTTAAATAGACATACAAATAGTTTATGTAAGGAATTGAGAGTGGTGGGAAGAATGAAAAAAATAATTAAAACTTTATGTTTGGGGTATTTTTCCAACTTACTCACCACCTCAGCACAGCTTTGAAATACTTTCCAAAGAAAAACACATTGTTTCACTAAAATCTAGGTCTGCCAAGCCACAGCAACAACAGTAAACTACGTTTTATGCTTTAACAGAGTCCAGCTTTGCCTGGGTCACTGGTAAGAATTACTGAATATAAATAAACCTTTCTTCATTACATAAATTAGATCTTTTTTAATTCCTTTTTTTTTCTTTTAAACCCCCGATTGCAAGCTTGAAAGCATATGTTATCTATGTGTATAGGAAAGTTAGCTAGCTCCAACTGAGAGAAAGACAGGAAATTGTAGAGTTATATTCAAGCTAACTTTAAGCTACAATTGTCACTATATATGTCCTACCTAAATACCATCTATTTCATTCCCTCTCGTGTAGCTCTTAACAGGTAGTATTATGAGTATATTTTTCATTTATAGAAGCACCTGCTGTTTTTTTTCTCCCTTGTGGACATTATTCTCAGTTAGCCAGAGAAAACTCAGTCTCAGTATTTAAATGCTAAATACTCTGTTTTACTATCTGACATGAATAGAATCGCTTATCTAGGTGTGAAGGAGCTGGTTAAGACAGATAACTGAAAACAGTGGATTATGAGTCACACACCAGGCATACATTAGGAGTTACTTATTCCTGTTTTTCAAGCCAATGATTTCTAGATAGCTAGTGATTCTGCTGTTGCTTACCAGCAATATAACTCAAAACCAGCTGTCTCCACTCAATAAAAAATGCCTATTTTTATCTATATCATAAATGCAAATACAGCTAAGAAATGCAAAAGAAAAAATCAAAGATTCTTGAACACCATGTGCTAAAACAGATATTATGACTCTGAAAGGTGATATGTCAGCTCCAAAGGAAAACAAAAATCCCTAATCTTTGCAATGCCCAGGATCCCCTCGATAGTGTTTAGTGCCACCAGCCCTCACTAAGGTCATCTGTTTTTTTGTGAAGGAGTCACTTTTCAATGGTACTGAACTCACTTTTCTGCACCGTGACAAAGGATGGCTAGAGAAGGTTCTCTCAACTTGCTTGTATGACTTCCTGTCAAAGGGCTTCCAAAGAAATGACTGTGAAATAATTTGCAAAAGGATTTTTAGTTTTAGTAGGTAGATAAACATACAGAGGTGAACACATACAGAGGTGAACTCCACATATTGTCACCTTTAAACATTTTTTATGACATTGCTATCAAAAAGATAGGTGATCAATAACGAAAATAGCAGGAATAAGATAATACAGAATAAGTTCAAAAATATTAATAAAATATTCTAAGAATCCTTCAAAGCTTCACAGTGGTTCTTCCCTTTGTACACACGCGTGCATGTCTTTTTTTCCTACTCCTAAGTGGGCATTTTCTGAAATTAAAGGGTCTGCAATTCTTCAAAGCATATCAGGTTGTTTCAGTAAAACTCAGGCAGCACATAAAGAAAACAACCAAAACAGCAGAAAAGAAATATCTTTTACTAAGCTAATTACTATGCTTTATACAACCAAATGAGGTCTGAAATTTTCTAATTACATAGAGAATATATGAATATTTTCTCTGGCATATGGGATCTAAGGAGTGAGTTTGAAAAGATAGGAACGGAAATGAGCACCTTGAGAGATTTAGTATGATACCAGCTTGATTCCATCACAATAATTTTTCAGTTGCTGTCTGATTAAAATGAAACAGAATACTCAGGCTCCTTTTTTTTATGATACTTATTATGACAGTTATTAGAAAAACTTATAATGAAGGGAAAGACTTTGTGTGATGACTTACTAATTTTCAAGTTATTTACTATTACTTCTTTTTTTCTCAGAGTTTAACATAAATCCAGTCAAAATTTGTTAGCCAGCAGGAACTATGTTTTCGTTGCAAGAAGCTGGCAGCAATTTTGTGTAAAGAGCAAAGCTATTTCTTGAAGTTTTATGTGAGAGCTTAAAACCGTGGAAATCTTGAGAAAAAGAAAAAACCTGTTCAGAAAGAGTAAGGGAAGAAAGAGATACAAGGTATGTATGCTTATTTCTATAGAGTGCATAGAATTGCATTGTAACCTTTACTTAGTGGCACTCGCCTACCAAGTCTCAAGCATCCAGTGGGACAGGAGGATCTTGGTGGCAGTTTACACAGGCAAGGAAAAGCAAGGCCAAGCAATGGTCCCGGCTGTGTGGCAGGACTACTTTTGTCCCTTGCCAGTCACAGTCAGTGCTAACTATGCTGTTGCCTGAGAACTGCTGTTCCTGACAGTTCCTAATGTTTGCATTGGCTCCACAGGGCAAACCAAAACACCTTTCACATTTCCCTTTTTCTCTCATCCTTCTCCCTCCCACCAATAAACAGAATTTTCTGCCAGCAAGTTAAATCAAATATTTCAAAGTGTTTATTTATACTGTAGTAAACTGTATACATAAACATACACACACTCTTAAAAAAAAAAATAGTGCGTGAGGACTGATGAAAGTAATCAAGATGCTTTTGCTCCTCCTACATGAAAAGATTAATTATACCTCCAATATGTTTCAATATAATGAGCAGGACAATAGCTAAACATTATCTTCATGGTCTCCTGTACAGTCTCATGAGTATACACCAACTAGATTTTCCAAAGCTACCAGACATGGGAAAGAATAGGGAAAGAAAATGACAGAGTTGGCTGTGCACATATATAAACTGAAACATGGCTCACCTATTCTTACCTTATAGTCAAGTAAGTTCTCAACTCCTGTCCATGCCATGAAGCATTGCTGTGTCTGCCATCTTACAAGGCAGCTGAGCACAAGGTGTATCTCTTTATAGATACAACTTTGTAACAGAACACCTGTAAACCTTGAGGTACAGCATATTCCTTTGTGGGAAAAGCTGGACTTAAATCCATGAGACTACTTCTTGCCAGACAGTCCATATAGATTTCTTACACACTTGAAAACAGTTCTAAAGGCAAAACCTGTATTTCAAAAATATCCAAAAGAGGTATTTCTCTTTTGTGTTTTTTTTTTTTTTATATATATTTTTTTTTTTTAGGAAATGGGGGAAACGTCCTGTGCCAACTGCTTTGCTAGCACAGCCTGGCTATTTTTCATATCAAATTGATACAAGCCTATTAAGAGTCTAGTGGAAACCTGGTGCTTTTATCTCACACAAGTTCTCATTTCAAAAAAGGCTAGAAAAGATAAAAGAACAGGCTTCATGTACAGGTCAATTTCTTAAGAAATCATTTGATATTTTAAATCACTTAATTTGCACTTCTGTCACTTGATTTGCAGGTAACTTGAACTCTAAACTGTATTTTGCAGAGCATCTTCTACTATGCTGGTTAAGGCATGTACGCATAGTCAGTTTTCTGGTTTGACATAAAGCAGAACCCATTTTCTGTTTTGTAATTTTACTTTGTAGCTAAGCCTCTTCTAACTAACTGAACTTTCTGAAATTAACAGCATATTATGCAGAAACTGTTCACTCTCAGAATGATAAGACCTGATTAGTTGTAATTTGTGCCAAGGAATGGTATGTGAAAAGGCTCTTGCCTATACTTATTGCTATAACACCCAAGGGCAGCGAACTTTGTTACTTGCTCCGTTGGAAGGTTGGAAGTGGAAAAGCGTAGAGGGGTCGCACCTGTGGGGAGGAGCAGATGGGACAGGTGACCCAAACCTGATCAACAGGGGATTCCATCCCATCTGCCTCATGCTCATTTTAAAAGCTGAGGGATCAAAGGGTCAGCTCTCTTTCTTCAATGGCAGGCATCCAAGTAGGACTCTGTCTGTTTGTCTGCCTTTGATCCCGATCCATGCATGCCTGAATCCAGATCCTGAATCCAGCTCCTGTCGATTGCTGGGTCCAGTCTGGGACTTTCGCTGTGCCTGTCAGTGACGCGATCATCATCCTGGGAGCTTGATCCAGTTTTTTATATATTGTATATATTTCATTATTTTCTTTTTAAAATTACTTTATTAATTTATTAATGTTTTCATTAAAGTAGTTCATTTTTTTCTAAACTCATATNCAGCTCTCTTTCTTCAATGGCAGGCATCCAAGTAGGACTCTGTCTGTTTGTCTGCCTTTGATCCCGATCCATGCATGCCTGAATCCAGATCCTGAATCCAGCTCCTGTCGATTGCTGGGTCCAGTCTGGGACTTTCGCTGTGCCTGTCAGTGACGCGATCATCATCCTGGGAGCTTGATCCAGTTTTTTATATATTGTATATATTTCATTATTTTCTTTTTAAAATTACTTTATTAATTTATTAATGTTTTCATTAAAGTAGTTCATTTTTTTCTAAACTCATATGTCTCTTTCTCTCTCTCCCTCCTCTCCTTGGAGAGAGAGGTGGGGGAGAGCAACTGTCATTCATTTTCAGTGGCCAGCCAGGCCCAAACCATGACAGTTGGGAAGGAGAGTGGGTCTGAATGATTTTCGCCTTTTCCACCAGCAAGATGTCAAGTGGACACAGTTAACTGATTTGTGGCAGCTCAGTTAGAAACCTAGGTCACTAATGATTTGTTAAGCATTTTTATTCTAGGCAGAATGGCCCTTTATCTAACTTACTTTGCATTTGAAAAGGCTGTGAAATGTTTTATCCTTGTAATGTTCCATAAAATATGTTTCACAATATTAAATATGTACTAATAAAAATGTGCTTGCATGAATATGACAAATTAAAGAGCTAATGAGTGAAAATAAATTTGTAGAAGTGTTTTACATATCAAAAAAGTAATAGGACCCTGCAGTTGCTTCATGTAATTTTGTTTGTTCTTTTCAAATGTGAGATTTTTATGCAGCGTTTTAAATTCTTCATGCCAGGGCATCCCAAAAATGATTTTTAAACAACTTTATTTAATATCATCATTATCCCGTCAAGGTAACATATTTAGGGAATGACCATTATGCAAAATTTTATTGTCAGTTTGCAAGATTTTCTAAAGCATGCAGTCCAAGCAGTGACGAAAGCACCCAAAGCTTTTGTGTGCACGTACACAGGTGCGCATATTATTTTTCATATCAAAACCTTAAAATTATTTCCTTATTTTTTTTCATTTAAAAAAAAACACAAATGAAAAGCATAGACTCTTTTCCATGAAATATGCAGCAGGTCTTCAAAGAGCTTTGCTGATCCACACAATTTAAATGTCAATAAACCTTGTATTTCTTTCATGATGGTAATTTGTGTTGACAAGCATTGCTTTTTTCCTGAGTCAACCACCACCACACAGTTATTCTTTTCCAAATCTCCCTATTTAACCCAGGCAGCCAAAGCCACTTTACAATTTCCTCAGGTATATTACGCCGGGCTCTAGTTTGGGTTTTTTGAGGAGCGGTGTTTGTTTTTTAAATGGAAATCACTCTTTAATGACTACTCTCTTGAACATATATATTTTACAAAATTTTATCCTTTCACATTTCTTGCCCTTTCTTACCATTACTCCAGCCTTAGTATGGGTTTCTCATAGAATCATAGAATTGTCTAGGTTGGAAGGGACCTTGAAGATCATCAAGTCCAACCACCAACCCAACACTGCCAAAAAACCACCACTAAACCACGTCCCTAAGCACCACATCTACATGTCTTTTAAATATCTCCAGGGATGGTGATTTCACCACTTCCTTAGGCAGCCCGTTCCAATGTTTGATAACCCTTTTGGTGAAAAAATTTTTCCTGATATCCAATCTAAACCTCACCTGGCAGGGTACTTGAGGCCATTTCCTCTTGTTCTATCACTTGTTACTTGGGAGAAGAGACTGACCCCCACCTCACTACGACCTCCTTTCAGGTAGTTGTAGACAGCTTCAGCCTCCTCTTCTCCAGGCTAAACAGCCCCATTTCCCTCAGCTATTCCTCATAAGACTTGTTCTTTAAACCTCTCACCAGCTTTGTTGCCCTTCTCTGGACATGCTCCAGCACCTCAATGTCGTTCTTGTAGTAAGGGGCTCAAAACAGAACACAAATACCTTGTCAAATACCTTTCTGTTCCTCAGCTGTTTGGAGAAATTTGCGGGTTAAACAGCCAGCAAAACCATATAAACCCCACATTAAGTGTGCTGTCCCTCAAACTCAAGCAGACATTAAAGATTCTGTAACCTCTTCAGTGGGAACCTGTTTGAATCATGCATATAGAAAAACACCTACTTCCAATAATCAGTAGTGTTGCGGGTTTCTTTTAAGTCAAAGCTACTGTGTAGAATTGTCACCTTGTGTCATGGTTTTCTCTACTAGATACCATGATATCAAATCCATTTAGCATTCACAAAAGCTGTACCAAGGACAGAAATTGTTTTCCTGGGCAACTTCTGAGGTTATCAGAATTATCTTTGTTTCTTAGTGAAACAGATGCAATTTGAGCATTTCAGTTAAAACAGCATTTTGCATGCTACAGTTTTCCACAAAACAGAGCACTGGCAAAAAAAGTCTCCCTCAGCACTTGGGGTGGCTTTGTAAAAGTCGCAGCTTCACGTCCATGGGTTGTCTGATTCACAGCAAAATGTTTCCTTTCAGATCATTAGAACAAAGCTTTCAACTACTTCTCACTTCTATAAGTCAGAATTTAACCATCTAATTAAAGCTAGAATTTCCTTTCCCTACTCTCATACCTTCTTCAGGTTTGAGAGAGCTACTGATTGGACACATGAAGAAGATGACTGGGAACAGTCTGGATGTATTTGCCAAGGATAAATCATGCCTAAACTACCTGATTGCCTTATGTGCTAAAATGATAACATTTGTGGACAAAGAGAGAGCAGTGGATGCCATTTACTCATACTTCAGCCAGGATTTTGATACTGGGTGCCCTGGGAGCTGGGCAGGAGCCAGCAGCAAGCCCTGGCAGCAGAGACGCCCAGCAGCATCCAGGGCTGCATCGGCAGGAGCACCACCAGGAGGCTGGGTCACGGGGTATCCCCTCTGCCCAGCACTCATTGTTAGACCACATCTGGATACTGTGGCCAGTTTGGTGCCCCCCAATGCAGGAAAGATGCTGCTAACCTTGAGTGAGTTCACCCCCACAATGCTCAGGGCTGCAGGATGTCCCCCCATGAGCAGAGGCTGGGGCAGCGGGGCTTGTCCAGCCTGGAGCAGAGACAGCTTTGGGGGCACATCACAGCCATCCCAGTGCCTATGGGGAGGGATGAAGAAGGGGAAGCCGAGCCCTTCACAGCTGTGTGTGGCAACAAGGTACTGAAGGCATGAGCTGAAACAAGAGGGTTCAGGCTGGGAAACCTCTCCCCGTGGGGACAGGCAGGCCAGGGGGCAGGCAGAGGGATGGGCTGCCCAGGGAGGCTGGGCAGGCTCCATCCTCGGGGGGTGGTTCAAGCCCTGTCTGGGCAAAGCCCTGAGCAACCTGGTCTGACCTCACAGCTAGCCCTGCTTGGAGCAGGGGTGCATGAAGGACCTCCTGAGGTCCCTTCCAGCCTGAATGATCCTACAAAAACATGATTTTTCAGTAAAATATAATTTTCCAGAGAAAGTATTCTGATCAGCTTTAGTACTTACCCTTCCAGGTTTTATTAAAAGAAAGTTCATGTGATATCCTTGCTTCCACAAACTGACAGGGACTTTTTAGGGTTCTAGAGGACTGCTAGTAACCTCTTGGCTATTCTGCTAATGAATTATGGTAATTTCTTGATTAAAATGTCACCAGGACAGACTCAGAGGATACTCTGACAGATGAAATATTCAGTACTTTATAATTTGATCGGTTAGTATTATTTAGGAGTCAAAATCATAATCATAAGAAACAAAAATTAACAAGGTTGATTGCATGCTGAAGTTAATTTTATGTAATGTGAGTAACTGATTTGATACTTACATGAATAAGAGAGTGGAAAGTTTTAGGGGAAATATGAGGTTAGAAATTAAATAATTGTTAGGAACTGCAGTATGGCTGGGAGGCAGCTACTCACCTCCCAATTCAGTTTAACCACACAACATTGTTTGCATTGCTCAGAAATTGCACTGTTCCTCCTGAAGACCACTTGCTTTCTTTCTGTCAAGCACACACTGTTCGAAACCTGCTTTCTTCTTTGCCATCCATCCTCCCAGCATTGTGTAAGCCATTGCTGAAAAAACCCAAGGTACTCACGGCTTTCTCAGATTGTTACTTTTCCCTGAGTTGTTAATCTTGCTTCATTCCCCTCCATTTTGACACTACAGAAATTAATGGAGCCTTCCGTCAGTTCCAGTGTGTGGGACTTCAATGACCACTGAGAAAATACTTTATTTGCTGAAACATTTCCTCACAAGTTGCTAAACAGTAGCACAGAGGTATGGCACTCTTTCCCTGAAAATCTTTGATTGTACAACTATATCCAGAGACTTCTGCATATCCTGTGCAACGTGCCCTACCTTCATTAGTGCAGATGAATAAGTACTCTTCCCTTAAACAATCCTGCAGGACTGTCAGCTTTTTCAACAAAAAAAAAGAGAGAAAGCATTTCAGGCCATAGTAAATCAAAGGACATTCTGCAATGTGAACAGAGTCTATTTTCAAAGTATTAGAGAACCATTTTGCTGCCAGTTTAAGTATGCTTTGTCTGAGATGTCAGAAGGAAATAAGAGCAGAGGCTGTTGTACGGGAATGTCATGGAAACAATCCAACAGCTCTCATCAAAACTTTAGTCTTACAGTGAGATTTTCTACATTTAATCTCATGGGGTGGAGATAACCCTAACTCTCAGATTCTTTATTCACTTTGAAAATATTGGAGGACCCAGAAACCTTCCCAGTACCTCAGGGTGAAACTATAAAATCATGAACTTCAGCTAACCAGAGTCTAGCTTACCTGGATCCAAAGAGAAACATCAGATGCTCTGTCATGTAATCACATTCAAATGCAGACTGGATAGAAGCAAAGGAAGATCAAACCTCTTTTTATCAGGTGTCAAGAGACAGAAGAGAAGTTTGTTTTCTAATAGGCAGAATTTATCTATAAGAAAGATCAGTAAGAGCCTGAGAAAATATCACCGGATGCAGGTTACTTCATTTCTGTTTTAAAAGGCCAAACCCTGGATAAAGGAGTCCAAAAAGAAGGTCAGCGACAGGTTTCTCAAGACCAAAGAAGATCTGAGCAGAGCAGAGCCGAGCGCTGGTGCTGCAAACAGAGATGATGCAGCTGCCCTGGAGAAATAGTTTTACTTGAAACTGGTCATTTCAGACCTTGGAAAGGCATAGGATAAAGACCTTTCAGAGGTTTAAAATCCTGAATGGAGCCAAGAAAAAGTAAATAAATATATATCTTGCAGCTGCTCGGAAAAACTTGGCTATTTTCGACTAGTTTACATATTGCGTAATTTTGCCAAGCTATTAAGCAGCATGATAGCTTCGAGTTTATATGTTATTTCCCTCCACCGCTTCAACGACAAATAAAGGAAGGTAAATCACCTTGCTTACCATGTGCCTTAGGCAAAGCTTCATCTAAAATATTTCAAAGCTAATAAAACCTGAGTTAGCAGAGAAAAATGTAGAATTTAACCTCAGTGGGAAAACAAGGTCTGATTCCTTCACACATACATGACTGTGATTTGCTTTCTACATACACTTAAACAGGATTTGCAGTGTAACAGAGCTCCCCACATGCAGACAATTAAATGCAAACATACGCACTTGCCAGCTCGAGGCCGGAAACGGATTTTTTCTCAATCCCTGAATTATGGCTTTGCCTAAACCTGCTCCTCAGAAACCACCAAGAAAATATTGAAAAGCTGTAAAAAAATAAAATAATCCCAACATCCCATCTTCAACTACTATTTAGACAGCTGATATATACATATATATGAAAACATGTTTACAGGAAAATTAGTTGGATTTTTACAATTAGTAAATTGGTTGTACATTCATTCGTTACATGCAAAAAGAGATTTTCTGCAGTAACATTGCAACCAAATTAGTTCTGTCTAGTAGATTTAATCTGAGCATTTCATTTTATACCTTTAAGTGATGTCATTTTTTCTTCTTGTCTAGGCTATATTTAAATGGTCTGACAGTTAAAATTGGATTTGTCTGATTTTTCTGTTGGAAAAGATAAAAGGTTTTGGGACTAAAAGTCTCACCTGTTATTATTTTGTTTTTTTATTGAGTATTTCCAGAAAAAAAAAGACTAAAAATCAAGATGAAGTTGTGTGATAGTGTTCTTTTTCATTATTTTAAAAAGCAAACACTAAATCTGTGTATATTCACAATGGTAGAGGGTAGTATTACAAAGGTAATAGCCAAATAGTAGAGAGAAGCATAATCAAGTTTGCTTGAGATTAAGCCATAAAGATCATGATAGTATATCAATAAAGATCAAAGCTGGGTGTTTTTTAAGTCACAGTAAAATTCTTTGTTGTTCAGTCATTGGTCTGGGCGCTGAAAGGCTGTTATTTTTCTCATTTTTAAAGAAAGATATTTTGATTGGTAACAATATACACATATATTGACAATTTGGTCATAGCCATTTATTATACAAAACTCTTGCATGCACATATTTGGAGGACTCAGCGTTCATCAAGGACATAAAACTGTGAACAGAGAGAGAAGAAAAAACTCACAAGACAATTGAGGACACCTTTGTCCAAGTACATGTTAAGAATGTGTTTTATTATCATTTCTGACACTAGAAATACACTTTACGTTCAGACCCAACAATTTTGTAGAACTAGGATGTGACTCCAGATCACCCTAAGTTTCTCCATGAACTTTATGCTATTTTTTTCCTCCCTGTGATTTTAATCAGGTCCCCATTCATAAACAAAGTGATATTATTGCTGAAAGACAGACACCCAGACAGTAAACTCTATACAGGCATGAGTGTTAATTGTCTGTTTAGCTCACCCAAGTTTCTACTCCAACTTCCTCAGACTAAGAAAGACTTTCCATTTCTAGAACACGTTAATTAAGGTAAAGAAAACATCCCATCAAAAAAAGCCAATATTCTTCTATAATTCAGCAAAAAAAATTTAAAATATACTAGGTGATTAAGATAAATGTCATTTCATAACTATGTGAATCATATCAGAATAAGGTTGTTTCATTTTTCCCATCTCCAAGTTATCATCACAAATAAGCAAATGTATCTAATTTGACAGCTTAACCTTTAATACTCAAAAGAGCTAAAAGCCTCATTTAGCCCAGTAGAATATTTTTTTATAAAAAATAAGGAAAACCAAAAGGAAAACTAGCGACAAGAAAAAGCAGTTTTGAAGCAAACATTGGTGTTATCTGTAACATTTCTTTCAAGACTGATGATCCTATAAGAGCCATTGGTATGTAACAAGTATCCATGTCTTCATATGATCTTTCCCAAACACACACATTTTTGGGGCAATTCCACTTCATCTTTTAAAGAACAGTTCCATTAACTTAAAATAGATTACTTGTTTTAAGAAAATCATGTATGCCTATCCATAAATTCACTATTTCTTTATGCTCTGAAATGTGAATAACTGTAAGTCTGTAGAATGTGAGGGAAACAGGGGTACAGTGAACAAATGTGTACTTTCCTGCGGTTCAAATATTATTGCATATTCCCTCTCTAACACCCTATTTCCCTTCAGAATTTGTCAATATTTATATTTGCTATTCTTATTGTCACCTAACATCTCTATTTATAGAACATCTTCCATTAATTCAACATTCTTTACACATGCAGAAGCCATACAAAAACAGATGGCATGTTGAAAAGATGGGGATTTCATGCATACTTTAGGTCAGGTGAATTTATTTTCCCAAATAAACAAACAAAACCACACAACTCCCCTCAATGTAACACTCACTGCAATGTTTCCTCGCAATACTCTTTCTAGTTTAGTGTACTACCTCCTGAGATAATGTTCGCAGCAATAGGACTATTGTTGTGCAAACAAAAATGAACCCACACTGGAATATGAAAAATTCACGAGGAAATTCAGTACGATTTTTTTAACTGACCCGCTACTTTGAGAGAGGCAGAGGAACTCTAACTCTCCGTCTCCATCACTCCACTGTGATTTCATCTGTGTAAAGTTTTTAATCTTTTTTTTTTTCTTTTCCATGGCATGCATGAAACTGATCTGCAGCACCAACTCCCAGCTTTTCTGTGGATCCACTGACTGCGAAGTAATTCAGTGTCACTGTTTATGAAAGTGCTGCAAGAATTTTTAGGCAGCTAGGAGATTATTCTCGTACTTGGGATCTTTGTGTATTAGCAATATCAGTTTTATCAGTTCCTGCATACCAAGAGAAATGAATGCTGTAGGTGGTAAGAGTCCATAGAAAAACAATAAGGCAGTGTACAAATAAAAATAAACATTTTTCTTGTTCTTTTTCTTCTTGTTTTGACTAAGAGATAAAGCAACCAATTTGTTTATCAGATATGTTCTGGCAATTTTTTGCAAGCAGAAATTGTCCATGAGAGGAGAATAGGGTTTTTCTTGTGTTCCTTAAACGAGCTGGTTTTAATCAGAGCTCAAGTGCACCAAATATCTGACTTCCTCTCCATTCAGGACAAATTTCTGATGTGCGTTGAGAATGACTCCTTGCCTACAGAATGCAGTTAATCTGTGAAAGTGAACAGGAAGTCCTTAGCCTTTTTCAGTAGGATGTATTAGTAAATTTAGTGATAACTGAAAGGTGAAGTCTTTCCAGATGTCTTAAGACTCACAAGCACAACAATAAAAAAAAAGAAGCAAAATGTAGAAGTGGAAACTGAGGACTGAATCCTACACATTTTGCTAGGTGAAGAAAGGCAAAACTAGAAAAAAATAACCTGCATTAAAACCTGTTTGTATAATGTGTATATATGGTGGCCATTTTTTAAATATATAGAATCATAGAACAGTTTGGGATGGAAAGAACCTTTAAAGATCATCTAGAGCAACCTCCCTGTTGTGTGCATGGACATCTGTCACTCAGTCAGGTTGCTCAAAGCCCCATCCAGCCTGACCTTGAACACTTCCAGGGATGGGGCATCCACAGCTTCTCTGGGCAACCTGTTCCAGTGTCTCACCACCCTAAATGTCAAAAGTTTCCTCCTTATGTCTAAGCTAAATATTCCCTCTTTCAGTTTAAAACCATTACCTCTTGTCCTGTCACCACAGGCCTTGGTAAAAAGTCTCTCTCCATCTTGCTTGTAAGTCCCCTTTATATATTGAAATGCTGCTATAAGGTCTCCTGGAGACTTCTCCTCCAGGCTGAACAACCCCAACTGTCTCAGCCTGTCTTCATAGGAGAGGTGCTCCAGCCCTCTGAGCATTTTCGTGGCCCTCCTCTGGACCTACTTTAACAGGTCCACATCTTTCTTGTGCTGGGGACCCCCAGCAGTACTTCAGGTGGGATCTTACGAGAGCAGAGTAGGAGGGGGACAATCAACTCCCTCGACCTGCTGGCCATGTTTCTTTTTCTGCAGCCCAGGATACAATTGACTTTCTAGGCTCCAAGCATGTATTGTTGGCTCATACGCAACTTTTCATCCATCAGTGTCCCCAAGTCCTTCTCTGCAGGGCTACTCTCAATCCATTTGAGAGTATTGATACCGGGGATTGCCCCAACCCAGTTGCAGGACCCTACACTTGGCCTTGTTGAACTTCATGAGGTTCACATGAGCTCTCACTTCAAGCCTGTCAAGGTCCCTCCAGTTGCATCCCTTCCCTCAAGTATGTCAGCTGCACCACTCATCTTGGTGTCATCCACAAACTTGCTGAGTGTGCACTGAATCCTACTGTCTGTGTCATTAGTAAAGATACTGAACAGTTCTGGTTCCAATATGGACCCCTGAGGGACACTGCTTTTTACTGATTTCCATTTGGACAATGAACTATTGACTGCAATTTGTTGGATGTGGCCATCCAGACAATAACTTATCCGTTGAATAATCCCTCCATCAAACCCATATCTCTCCAATTTAGTAACAAGGATGTTGTGTGGGACCATGTCAAAGGCCTTACACAAGTCAAGGTACCCCGTACTTGAACTTGCAGTTAAGAATACGTTTACTGCCTCTAAAACAAAGATCCAACCCTTCCCTCAAAACTGAGAGACAAGATCACTTTCCACATACGGTATGTCCATGCTTTCATTCCATTAAATAATGCAGTAGTAAGTTACGGATCACAAATAAAACATGAAGCAAATTTTATTTTGAATGAAGGGTCTCTCTCTTTAGCTGAGAGTGTGGTCTTGGGTGTAATTCCCAAATGCACCAGGAACAGACAAGGCATGTTTACTAGACCACATAGTCGAAGTAAAGGAAGTGCTGGCTCTAAGCTGGGCTGACACTTTTCTAGGACACTGCAGCTGGCTTAGACTCCTTTAAAATTAATTCACATCAAATTTTCTAGAGATTTTTCAGAGTTTGCAATCATTTCCTACATGTGGGACGGACAAAAAAAAAGGATCCAGATTAGAAATTTCACCCAAACTTTTAGCTATCAATAAAACATAAGCTCAATCCAAAAGTTTGTTGTTTTTTTCTTTAATTCTAAACATTGCTTGATGAAATACAGATACAATTTAACGGTGTAGCAACAGATATGAAAGAACATTGACCCTCGGCCTTCCTAGTATTTCATTTTTCTGATACATCTGAGACCATCTCTTGTTATTGATTAATTTTTCTCTAAGTCTTTCAAAAGTTCACATCTTTGCTCTAGTTGTTTTGTTCCCCACTCCTCTCTTTTTTTCATCTCTGCTTTATTTCTTCCACAGTACCAGAGTGATATACTTTGCTATCTTGCCTATTGCCTCTTTGCATTTCTTATCAGTAGGAAAACAAACTACTGTTGTACACTGCTAGCTGCTTGACGCTTGGAGCCTTAGCAGAACAGAAGCAATGTTCTGCACCCTCACAGAACCTCATCCCTCTAGGAGCAACCTGTCAGCTTGGGAATCCCTTTATTGATTCATGAATTTTGAAGCTGAGTTGCTATCTTTGCAGTTGCAATAACTGTGACTCTCAGTAAATAAGTATTATCTCTAAAGTAAGCTCCATTAAGAGGACATTCCTCCCCTTCTAACCACTTTAAATATTCTCCAAGCATTTTTTTATCTAAAGAATTAGTTTGGTTTTTATCCTGAACTTTCAACATCAAGTGCTTGCTCTTCCCCAAATAAAATAATAAACATAAACCAATGAGGTTTTACATCTCTTTTTTTTCTTTTTCTTTGTTTTTTTCTTTTTTTTGGTAGAATGATTGCTTATGTGCAATATTTCCCCAGATTTTTATTCCCTCAGAATAAGTCAGTAGCCCACTGACTGTGAACTTTCAAAAAGCTCAGATGAAAACAAGAGATAAGGAAGGGGTTTTGTAGAAAAAAGTTCACAGCAATTTTTTTTTTATTAGAGGGACAGTATTCCATTAAGCATCTTGAGTTTTATGAATACTAATGTAGCTGACATTGCCGACATATGAGTTTTTTCTCATCACTGGTATTTTACATTATCATACAAGATGGATTGCAAAATAGGGGTATTTGTTACTTTTAAAAGGAGTAAAGCTATGTTGTTTACCTTTTCTTTTTATTGTCATGAAAAGTAGATCTCTAACACTAGTACAAACAGTACAAACAAAAACAAAGGTCCCGCCTTAATGCACAAAAAGTTTTCCGTTTTCTCTATGTAACCAGCCTGTCATACAATGCAAATGAGATTGACTAAATCAAATAGCACAATTATGGCCATTCAGATTCTAGTAAACAGCTTGGAAGTAAACTTCTGCCATGTAACATTTTTGCATATGAAGCCTTATCACTAGGCTAGAGGTTTGAACATAAGAGTTTAACTATGATACTGAAAGATCCTCTGAACCTTCCTTCCTGCTTACCTCTTCCTTTCAACAAGTCAACATGCAAAATTCCGCTCTCTTTCTCTTTCTCTCTCCCTCTTTCTGCATATATGTATATTTACACACATACAGCCTATACAATTAATTACTTCCATATGCCTTCTCAATAGATTCATTATGGTTTACCCTGTGATTGGTAATTTTTATGTACTATTTGATATTTATTGTTGTTTAGACACAGATATTTTCCTGTTCGGATAGCTTAGGAGAGGTACAAAGAGGAACATGACGAAAGAGGAGCTAAGTGAAAACTTTGAGTTACTGAAAGAATGGGACATCATATTTTATCTAATTGTGGGTTTTTTCAATAGAAAAAAAAACTCGTAGAAGTCATAATCAAAAGAAAATTTTTATTTTGCTTTTTGAAATAACATTACAAAAGGAGTATCAGAATAAAATGTGCAAAATTACATGGATCATGATCATGAGTTCCTTGCTACTTCCTTTTTTTTAAAGGAGTAGGCTATGAACTGTACTTGCAGCAGTCCTCATAGGATTGGCCAACAGAGAAGATAACTCCCCTTGGAACATGCAAGATGCTCTGATATAAAAATTGCCTTTGTTTTCAACTTTCTCCAAACTAGCTAAAACCACCAACCCCCAAAATTCATAGGTAAAAACATGAAGTTAACTTGAAAGATAATTCATTGTGTTTGACTGTTTCTTCACTGACCTGAGATTTTCATCCAAGAGCTTCATTCTCACCGATATTCTTTCAGCATTTCCTTGCAGAAATAAATTTTGCTAAGAAGATGTGAGTATAACACGGAAGAAAGTCACATACTTGCTGCAGGGTCCAGAACTGGCTTTTCTTCTGCTCTGCAAGTTGAACTTTTATGTCCTTTTCTCATCGGTTGAAGTCCATTATGGCAGACAGGGCATGCTCTCCTTTGTGCACATCCTCTAAGCATCTACGTATAATACCTGCTTGTCTCAAACAATTGGAAGTAACATACACCTCTGCTTGAGATAAACTGGGTGGATGCTGAAGAGGGAAAATAACTTGAGATCAAACAGAGGTCTCTGCTTCAAGGCTGTCTCTGCTTTACTGAACTTTGCAAAGAACAGCTGTCGCCTCATGCTTTTTCTTTCAAACTGCTCAAGCAGCCTTAATGTCCAGCGACTTTCTAGTGACAGCATGGGACTGTGGCTTACAGGAGAATGTCTGCTGACAGATACAGAATCGGCAGATGAAGAGTCCTGTAAATTAAAACAAATAACAATTTTTTTAGACAATAAAATCCAATAGCTTCACTTTTTATTTATTTATTTATTTAGTATTTACAAATTTATATAAAAGATGCCGCTTGCTGGATACAGACTGAACTTACTTCTGAAGCCAGGAGAAGTCTTCACCAGTAAGGAGCAGGGTCGTGCGCTCTGCCTGGCTACTTCAGAGAACACGGAAGGGGAAAGAGCATCTCCAAGGTAGATGCTGAAGATGGCTTTAAAGATAAAACTGATGACTAGTGACTAGCCTTTTAAGAACTTTCAAGGAGCACCAGACATTTGTGGTAAATGCTCATTGTGTGTTTGCTAACAATACCCTGTTCTTCCAGAAGACAGAAAACCAAAATAGATTGATTTACAGCCTACCACTTGGGATAGGCTTTTGTTATATACTCTGAATTTATATATTTTTATTAATATTTACCATTTGTAATGCATTTAGCAGATGGTCACTGAAACTATTTCTTCTTGATGTTTTCTTACAATGTTCTTCTCTCCCTCTGTTTCTTGTATGGAAAGAGAACAAGAGGCTTTGGCCTAACACCCAAATAACTCCAGTAGTATTTTTAAGATAGCATTCCCGCAAATTAACATCACTCATTAAAGATAGGCGATACCACCACTACCCACAGCAAAATCATACTGCTGGATGGATTGTCACAAAAATAGTACTTGCTTCCTTTGCTCCAGGCCTGCCTAGGCTCAGTTTTCCGGAGATAACAACTATTTTCTTGTTCAAAAGGCCCTCATGTCTTCTAGGGAAAAAAATATATACTAATTGTTTCAGTGAAACAATCTATTACAAGTTCTCCTCAATATTTCTTTGGATAGTAAAGTTTCCTAAACATGTTTTTATTCCCCAAGTCCTCTTGTACTAGTCAAGTTAGTTGATGCCAATCAAACTTACTATGACTGAAGGCCCCCACAGAAGTGCTTCAAATCAACACAAGTTAGCTGGACCAAATTCAGACTGCATACTGTGACCTTTAAGGCCAACGCAGGACTTAGAAGAGCAGTTAAATTCAAGGCAGCAATGACTCACTGCTTAAGTCTCAGCACACAGATTTTGGTTTAGTAACGTGGATAAAAGTGGTCATGATGCCTAATACACAGCCATATCACCCATGCATGGTATCTCTTGCATCAGTAAAATGAAGCCGGGGCAAATAGGAATGTGAACACATTCTGCTGTGCAAACTCCTTACACCATTGTGTCATGTTCTGAATTGACTGGTTCAGTTCTGTAAAAATACCACTCTCTGACCCTCTGTAGCATGTGTTGGATTCTTACTTTCTACTTAGTAGAGAAATGTCGAAGTAAGACTATTGCTAGAGCAGCAGGGATTTCATGCATGATTCTCGGAAAAAAAATCCAAGTGTGTTCTGGTCTCTTTTTCTCTCCAGCTCACTTTTTAATATGATTTTGATGGCATACATTCATGATAAGGCAATATTATCTCAGCAGTCTATGAGCGAACTTAGAAACAGAGCAATGGATTCTAGCAACATGGCTTGAAATTAGTCTCATGAGAAATCAAAGCAAGCACTCTCTCTCATGGTCACACAAGCAATACACTAGCTAAAAATAAGGATGAAAAGAAAGCTAATGTTTACCTAGAATATAAAAGTAGGTGGTTAAGATGAGATATGCTGTGAAATAGTTCTAAAAAGACTAAAAATAACACCTTTCTTTTAAGATTCTGACATGCAATGTTTATTATTCTGTATGAAAATTCAAATGTACTTTATCTCAAATGTGTATAAAAATGCACTTCTAAATTGAGTCACTTATCAGTGCTTAGGGACAGCACATCACAGGCCCCATAATTTTTTAATTTGTCCACCTGAATCATTCACATTAAAAAGTATCTGGTTTCTTTTAAATATTACTGTACAAAGCAATTGTAAAATGTTCATTTCACCAAGGACTTTTACATCTGTTATACACTTTGTTAAAACTGCATTACATGTCTGTAAATAAAATATTATCCTTCAGGTCAGCCTAAATGTTAAAAGTCAAGATTACAGTTCAGCTGAGCAACACATACTATGTTGAGTTCTGGGCCATCCAAGTTCAAGAAGACTGTCCAGAAACCAGAGTTCAGGGAAGGGTTAGCAAGATAGTAAGAAGACCTAAGAGGAGAAACTGAGAGTTCATTTATTCTCACAAGGAGCTCAGGAGACAATCACAGCAGCATACTTGAACAATAGTTACATAAATGAGATACTCGTCCCAAGTGATAGCAAGTGGTATAAGGAAGAACAACAGTCACCTCACTTTAGGAAGAACTTTTTCACTAGGGGGGTAGTGTACAACTGGAATAAGCCAGCAAGAGACAGACAAGGATTCCTAGAGGTCTCCCCCAGCCGACTTATGGTTATATGAGGTAAGCTCATTCAATTTATTTATTATTAAAGTTCCATTAGATATGCCTAAAGGAATATAAAGCAGAAAATAAATGTCCGTCTGGCTTTTTTAATGTCCAAATTCAGACAACAGTAAAAACCACAAAGGCCAAGGAAAGATGTGAAAATCCTTACAATTACACAAGCTTGAGACAAGATGAATATGGACATTTCTTCCTAACTCTATATCATTTATTAAAAAGTGTTGATCCTTAAAATCTGTATTAACTACTCTTTTTTATACTACCAGCCAAAGAAACTGTGGATGCTTACTGTAGAGGATTGATGGCACACTTCATTCCAAAAGAAAAAAAAAGTCCTCTATATTTGAAGAATGAATTGATATAAATAATCTCATTTCATTATGATAAATATAATTCCATCAACCTTTAATAGAGTTTTTATTATCTAGTTCCTAAGAGAGTAATCAAATTACTAACAGTTTCTGTTGGTATATGGTTAAATAACTTTGCACTCTTAAGACAAGAAGCCTATGTCCCTTGCTGGATAAACTTCCTCTTAAAATAGACAGTTGTTTGAAGAAGCTATTAATAAAATATATATGTTTCCCCTGTTTCCATATTGCAACAATTTTGCTTCTGCTCCCTCTTTGTCTCCTCAAATTAAACAGGGCCTTGGTTATATGTTATGAATTATTAATTTGAATAAACATCTTTTTCTTTCAGTGATAAATTGATTAATCTCATAATCTGAAAAGTCTGTCCTTTGCTTTTCAAGAGGAAAACCAGGGACTTTAGCCTGAATTTTTCAGCAGATAAAAAGGCAAATTCTGTATTTCTGCAAAACTGGTAAAAAAATTAATTAAGGAAAAGTGTTCTTGCAATTTTTGCACAACGTGCATACTATTTCAGTCATGTATATTTAATCTAGATGTGTTTCTGTTGCTTTGAATTTCTGTAATATTTCACTGCATTTACTTTTCAGTTAAAGGGTTATGAGGGAGCTAACTTACCATTGGTTCGTTCTGCTACATGGCACAAACTTGATATGAGCTACAAATTCTTGATTTGAAACATGTTGATGAATATGAAACATTTTGTCTTCTTTACTAATCAAGAAGTTTTTTTAATTTTGCCTGTTGTAACATTTAATTTTTTTTTAATTTTTAAATTGATTTTGAATTCATAAGCATAGCAGTTCGTTGTCATAACCCTGTCAGCGCAATATAATGAGTACCAGGGAGCATACAAATGCAGTTGTGACAATTTAAAGGAAGAAGGTATTATTCTGAGACTCAAGCAAAGAAGGAAGGAGTTCCTTGAAAAGGATGAGAAAAAGAAGTCATTTTATCAAGAACCTTGAAAAGAAACTTGCTGCTTAACCAAAACATTAAAGACAACCACATCTTATCAACCAACAGAAGAATCACAGAATCACAAAATGGCTGAGGTTGGAAACGACCTCTGGAGATCATCTGGTCCAACCATCTGCTCAAGATGGGCCACCTACAGCCATTTTCCCAGGACTTTGTCCAGGCAGCTTTTGATTATCTCCGAGGATGGAGACTCCACAACCTCCCTGGGCAACCTGTGCCAGTGCTCGGTCACTCCCACAGTGAAAAATCTTTTCTGATGTTCAAAGGGAACCTCCTGTGTTTCAGTTTGTGCCCATTGCCTCTGATCCTGCCACTGGGCACCACAGAAGAAAGCCTGTCTCTGTCCCCTCCCTTCAGGTATTTACATACATTAACATGATCCCTCCTGAGCTTTCTTTTCTCCAGGCTGAACAGTCACAGCTCTCAGCCTTTTCTTGTAGGAGAAATGGTCCAGTCCCTTAATCACCACAGTGACCCTTTGCTGGACTCTCTCCATTATGTCCATGTCTTTCTTGTACTGGGAACCCAGAACTGGACACAACACTGCGAGTGTAGCCTCACCAGTGCTGAGAACGGGGGAAAGATCACCTCCCTCGATCTGCTGGCAATACTTTGTCTAATGCAGCCCAGGATACCATTAGCCTTCTTTGCAGCAAGGGCAATGTGCTGGCTCATGTTCAACTAGGTTTCCACCAGGATCCACACGTCCTTTTTCGCAAAGCTGAAAACTTGAAGTCAAAGGACAATAAAAAATTTAGTCACTGTTTCACAGTCATATTTTTTAGCAGATTGTGAAAGGCTTGATCAGAGAATTTAAAATCAGAAATTCATGAATCTTTATTCTCTATTTTAACATTATGATGCACAAGATTGCTACCCAGCTTGCCATGTTACTTCATGCAGCTAGGCCAGCCTTTTAGGGGACTATGTGTGACACTACGGGAATTTGCACACTTGGTAGCTTTTATGGCACTATTATTCTTTAAAGCCTTAACATAATTTTTCAGTTAAGGTTGCTCTCTCCCCTAAAATGGGAGCCAATATTCATCTCATTTTTTCCTATCAGTTCAAGGGAAGATAATTAATTTTCTGCCTCATCAGTTGCTTTCAAAATTTCTTTCTTTCAGCAACTTCAGTATAACAAAGGAGTCTGTTGACACTTCATGTTTCCTGTGTGGTGCCAAATATAGAGACCCTAAAAATGGAGCATGCACTTGATTTCCTACAATTTCTACTAAAAGAGAAGAAGAAACACCCTTAGTAATGTGAAGAATCAAAATGTGAGAAAAGAGGTGGATTTGAATAATCATCCCAATCTGTCACTGTTTCTTGTTCTTTTCTTCTGAAAGAAGCTTAACTGGGTTTGCATCATCTTTGGTTCTCCCGTTGTGCATCTTGCTCTTTTCTTCACATTTCTTTTTTTAGGTTTGCTCATTTTTTATTTTCTTTAGCAGGTCGGAAACTCATCTTTCAACCACTCCTTCCTGCAGATCTCCCCCAATGTACTTCCTTTCAACTCCCTGGTGCCCACAATACACTTTATCCCACAACAAAACAAGAACAAAATGTTACTGGTCTGTGTTTTTACAGCCAATTTGCTGTAATCACTTTCCTTTGTATTATATAACAGAAAGTACAGTACATCATCTTCAAGAACAGGGAGGCTTCGTCTCAACTATTTTTAACAGATTTCTGTTCCTGCTCTCTTTCCAACTTCTTTTCTGCAACTCCCCTGCTATCTTTCTCACACTCCACAGTGCCTGGTTTGACAATAAACACTGAATTTTTGATCCTTGTGGTCAAGATCAATTGAGGCAATGAATTGTTGAGTCTGGATAAGTAGAGTTTTTTACATTTGATAAAGATTAAAAAATATATGTAACTTGGCACACAGCATGTAATACATAAACTACTGAAGTTACTTTAAGTTTACATATTTTATTTTTCACTGAATGACATGCTGAAGTTTTATTCACACTTTACATTAATAAAAAATTGACTCAATATGAGTAAATGGGGGGAAAAAAATATACTGCCCTGTCATTTGAGTAACATTGATAAATATAAATAAGAATACATAGTCCTCAAGTGGAATAAAGTTTCATAACTAAGAAAATTATATGTGAAAGTTTTTTGAAAGAAGGAGGCTTCCAACATGGCCTACTTTCTTGAAGAAATCATTCTCTTCTTCCTTTGAGGAATCTTTATCTCTTTTCCTTACACTTTCATTTTAATGGGATTATTGAGTACATTTTCCCTCCTCTCATCTTTGTTTCTTGTATAGTTTTAGTGATTGTCACCTAACACAGAGCTTAATTATTTTGTGATTTTAGTCCTCGATCGTTTTATTCTTTGCAATGTCTTCATCAATGTCAGCTCATGTTTTTAGCTGGTAAGGTCTCAGAGAAGCTAATGGGCTCACAGAAAACCCACCCTGCATGTTTATCTTAGGAGGCAAGCTTATGGGAATCTTTAAGGGTGGGTTTTTTTTCTAGAAAGGGGATTCATGCAGCTTCTCTCCTTTACAGCTTTCTGATGAACTAAAGAAATGCTGACTCCTATAATACAGGATTTAGAAAAGGGCAGGGAGTTTTTCTTTATGAAGTTGTTAGGATCACATTTTAGTACTGGATGTAAATGCTGAACAATATTTGAATTGAATACAGTAGCACATGCGGTTAGGAAATTAGCAACTGTCTCCGTAAGGCTGAAAAACCTAAATGACAGGCCCTGTTTAGGCTGTGTCTGGTTTTAATTTTTATCTCAAACCTGATGGATATTTGAAAAACTGAAGCATTTCCTTTCTACTTTGGTATTTTTACTGCTTCTATTTCTGGTTCTTCTGGCTCTCCTCATATCTACAATGCCAACCAACAACGGGCAAAACTAGAGATGGAGGAGCCTAGAAGTGGATTTTCTTTGTCAAGCAAAGCTGTTAGATGACTTACTGAGCTCATTCACAAGAAGCCTGAACAACATGCAAGTGCCCACTAAAGATGGACTACTTCTATGATTAGCAACAGTAAGTTTGTCAGACATACATTACTGAAAGCACCCTTCACTGCTTGAGAAACCACAGACAAGAAGCATGCGGAATTTTATATGCCATGGCAACTAGTGCTTACTATTTTAAAAGCAAAAGAAAATAAACAAGTACAATAATTTAAAATTGTGGATGTGACACAGTGTTAAGAAAATTAAAAATTAAATAATTTAACAAATACATGCCATTCTTCTACCAGACAGCCACATGTTACTTCAGCCACAGCTACCACGAAACATGACTATTTCCTTTAATTCTACTCATTTAGGGGAGCCAGATGTCCTGTATCCCATTTTGCAAGCTCCTTCTTGCTAGCACATTCAGATCACTATATTAAACTTCCACTGGTAGTGTGTATTTGGGGCATGGGAGGAAAGATGGTTGAAACAGACTGGTTTTATAAGTTTGGTTTACAAAGTGCTGAAAAGCTGAATTCCTATAAGGAGAAAACTAAAGTTGAATTACCATAAGATGTTAGCGATGTGTGGAAAATAGATACGGTGGTCATTTGGAGCAGTATACGTTTCACTGAACCTGAGTAACCTGTAAAGTAGCTATGTACGTTGGGAAGCAATTAATTACCCCTTCTGTTAGTTCCTCGTAAATGACCATTTCACAGAATCACAGAATAGTCAGGGTTGGAAGGGGCCTCTGGAGATCATCTAGTCCAACCCCCGATCATCTAGTCCAACCCCCAGGAGGGGGGGTCTAGCCCATTACTTTAATTTTCTAAAGTTAGGCAACATAGGTCCTATCTTAGCTTACTATTCACTGGCTATTCACTGGTTATTCACTGGCTTTCTTAGCTTTCTAGAAAACACATTATGTATGCATCAACAGTAGCTTTTCTGTGTCAAGCGCTGTTGGGTATTAGTCTATTCTAGAATTTTTTATTTGGAAAAATCATGTCAACTTGCACTTGAGACTGTTTACATGCAGCTCCAGTAAAGCCATATTTTCCCCTTCTAGAGGCAAATAATATACTTTCAAATGTGCTAATTACTGTAAGAGTGTCGTTCAAAATATGACTGTCTATATTTATACTCAAATACCATGTTTATAGTTTGACTTTTTTTATTTTATATTCTTAGAACTAAGTGCGTCCTCCCCTTTCCCTCCTCCCCCACACACACTGGCCCAGAACTAATAAGAAATGAATCAGCTTACTGAAATGCAATATAAACTTCTGCACACTTTATATCCTATTCTTTCAGCTGTTGCCAAGACAAGACTAAATCTCTTTAAAGCATGTAGCTTTAATATATAATCAACGAGAAGAGGTTTACTGTAAATGCTACACAAAGTGACTGTTAGATTTGCTAGATAGTAAACTTCTCATAGTTTTCACCTATACGCCTCACTTGTGCATTGCTGTGGTCTAGAAATTTATGCGCCAGAGCTGTTGCATTTCCAGAATGGGACTGCTGTAATGCTGGTATATGTACACACTCCATTGAGTTGAGTCCTGCTTTTAGAGATTAAATGGAGCATGCAGGAAAAACAAAGGTTTTATGTTATTGCTCTTGGCACATGATATAATAAGATGCAATATGGCAAGACTGCAGCATTGGAATGAGTTCATGAGTCAGAAGAGACGTAGAAACAGCAAAAATTGAGCAATATTTCAATATGGCTGTTCTTACATTATATATCTTAAATGCCATTCTTACAATTATCTCAAAACAATGGTATGCAACTAGTATATTTCGAGGGTTAACCTGTACCTGTGCTTATGAAAGTTTGTTGCTGGTCTGCATTGGCATTACCATAACTTAAAGCTGCACCCCAGTAAACTGACTAAATTCTGACACAGTGTCCTTTCAGAGTGTTCTCTAGTAGTGTACTCATCACATATGATGGATATTCAGCCTACAGGTATACAGACTCTAGCTATAAAGAACAGATTGTTTATTTATTTATTTATTTAGGTATTTATTTATTTATTTATCCCAGAAGCTGTTGAGAGACTGATGAAATGGGAAATGACATTGACTTTCTACTAGGTGGCCCACTTGCCCCAGAGTAGCATGAACAAACCTGGCCTAATTGACCTTCCATAAAAATACTGCGGCCCAATGTGAGAGTTTGGAGAAACACCTGATATCCTTTTTGAGTCGTGGTTATAACCACTAAGCTTGGAGAATCAGCCTTCAATGCTAAAAATATAGGCTGTGTAACAGACGATTGTGGACTGTGCCTCTGACGGTGTACCCTCATTGGGAGGGTAGCAATTCAACACTAAGTCATCCATACATTGCAAGTTAATTTCAGCTGGGATACCAGTCAAATTTCAGCAAAAGTTACCAGTCAGAAAAGCCATCACATAGTGTGAAAGACCAGTCCAGCGTGGATACCAACACTGTGCATGCGGTGTGCTAATGAACGTGGACTCAGGTCTAGCCCATGCATAACAACATGCATAGCTGACTATAGGCATAGATACCCATACCTCTACTGCTGGCCTTGCCAGACCCCTGGAAAGCTAAGGCGATTGCTTATACTGCTGCCAAAATGCTGAAGAGCGTGTGTTAGAGGTTATTCTTAACCAGCAAGACCATAGTTCTCACCTCCTCGTTACCCACAGCAATTTGCAAGACTGTTTCTCCCACTCAACCGCACCTTTCAGCCGATCGTCTTTCCCTCTCACAGGAAGATCTGTGATATTCTCACAGGAATATCACAACCAGAAATAGACTCTTGTATATTATAATAGCATATTTAAAAGCTGTTTATGCAGTGCATGTATAAATGGAGCAAAGATTACCATACCCATATTGAAGTGTTATTTTTGCTCCATTTATATCCACACTGTTTTAAAGTTTATGGCCAATGTGTAAAGAAAATGAAAGCAATTCAGCACGCTGCTCCCATCTCGTTCATGTAAATCTCCAAATTAGTTCAAAGGGACTTTGTGCAGTCACAAGATGGCCCAATTCACTTCTGCATTCATTGCACCCATGCACAGTTGCATAGTAAAAAGTTTCTGAAATATCAGCATTCACTGTGAACAAAGAAAAATACTACAAAATTTACAGAGTTACCACTGGTGTGATGGTCTTAAATTATTCTACAGTCTCATGAATAGTAGTGTAATGAAATAAAGGATACCATCCGTGCTTTGCTAACACACTCAGATCTTTTTTTTTTTCCCCATGGGCTTGTAAGTTGTATTTATTAACTATTTTTTTCACCACAATTGGTGTGAAGATTACAGAGCACAGGGAATGGATACATGAATGCTATAATTTTCTGGAGGAGGGAATGGAAAGGGGAATAAAATATACTAATGGATCACAACCAGTCACAAGAAATTTTGAAAAGCATAATTTTCTGTTCAAGGAGAGAGATGTAAGAGAAAGAGTGGAAATAAATTACTGAAATGATGGCCGCAATCAGAAAAGAAAAAAATATGTTCAAAAAGCAATGCCTACCAAAAAAAAAAAAAAAGGCACTGGAAGGCAAGGGTTTTAAGCCATTATGTGAAGGTTAAGTCTTGAGAGAATTTTGACCACTGATTCCTATACAAAATACTTCCTCTGTCCTCTATAAAAACCAACAGCTTGCAATGAAAGCAGTGAGTTTATATCACATTATGGATAGAACTCAGTGAAGTGAGAAAAAGTGTTATAGTTCTCCTACCTTAAACTGATTTGACCAAGTCCACTATTATTCTACTCCTTCACTATTAGAAGTCAGATTCTGCATACAATGAACACGTGAACTATTCACACAGCTATATTTTTTAACTTTTGTGTTGCTTTTTGATTTCCTGGGCTGCTGCCCTACATTCACTGTTTGCAGTCACCAGTGCTTAGACTACAACAAAGGAGTAGCTCTAACGAAGACAGCATAATCTAAAGCTTTGTCTTGGGGAGTGGAATTGAGGTGAAAACATGACAGTCAGTAATTTTAACTTTTCCGTCACCTTTCTTTTTTAACACTGAATGAATATGAGAACAATAAACCATTTAATGTGATTGAGATTTCACTTCTACATCAGTTTATGTAAGCTAAGACCATTAGTTTTTACCTGATAAAGATGTGCCTTTTGGGTTGGTGACCATGAACAGGAAGGGTAAATGTGTGTGGAATATGCAAGGACAATCATGCAAATAATGTCAGTATTTTTTTAAAAATACCAAAAGAAATGACTAAAAAAACCCCAACAACTCATCCAGGCATGGTTCTCACCTGGAAACAGGAGATACTTAGTCTCCAGAAAGCCTACACATGTGTTTTCAAGAAGGGTGTGCAAATGCTAAGTTGATGTGTAACCACACAAAACCACAATATAAAATGCTTCTCAGCAAGTGTAGCAAAAGTAAGTTCTGCGCAGTGTACAGATTTAATCATTAATTGCCTCTCAAAAGGGGATTGAACTGATTTCACACTCTGCCTCTAATATTTCTGCATTTGTGCATTTGTTTTTGTGTTAACATCCCCCAAACTGACTTCATTAAGAAACCCACTCTGGAAACATTTGTAGAACACCTTGTGGAAAAAAGAAAGTGGTGAAGTCCCCTCCTCATACAGGGAAGGAAAGAAAGTGAAATTTCCCTGAAAGTTAACATCGTGCAGAAAAAGCTTTTTCATACAGTAATAGGGCATTCTCAAACTACAGGTCTTTTTAAACAAAAACTCTCCATGATGTTACTTGCTTTTCCCAGCTCTTAAATGTGTTGTTGGTTAAAAGCTTGATCCCAGCACAACAAGGTGCAGTTAGTGACCTCATAAATGGGATATTAGACATGTTCTCAGCTAATTGCTGTAAAATTATTGATGTTGTAGCAGCATGCCATGTGAAAAAGGAAAGAATAAAAGAAAATCACAGTCTGGCCAGTGGAATTGGCAAGTTCATTTCCTCCTGCATTGTTGCTACCACAAAATCACTATCACCTACAGAGTACAGAAAGATTTTAAATTGATGTTCTGGTTGATATGGAAGACATAAACTTAACACTGGACTTAACATGACAGCGGACTGTCTAAAGCATTTGAAAAAAGAAGATGACATGAAAAAGAAATCATTTCTAATTTCTTATTAGAAATATTTCTTCTCATTCCATTGTGCATGTCAATTTGCAAAATTAAGTATCTCTTCTTCCCAGATGTCTTGTATTATGATACATAATAGTTTTATTCCCTTGTGCATCTAATGTAAGATGTCATTGAGTGTAAGATACCAACCTGAAACTAAAATAAGAGAACAATTCAATAGTTTATATCTGGTACAACTCGAGTCTTCTGAATTCATGCTATCCCCCAAAGAATCAGCTGCTGTCTTGGTGTTTTGCTTTGTTTTGTTTTGCTTTCCATTTGTTTAATATTAGACTCCTTGGAGCCTCTCATTGAGACTCCTGAGACAGAGCCCTGATCTCACAGATCCAGTTTCTGGGTAGGGACTATTCCTGTCCATATTAATAATGCATGAAATGATAGCAATGTTGACTTTTTCTATTTATAATAGCTTTAAAGTCTGTGACAATTACACTGTGGTATTATCTTTAATCTTTATTACCCACCCCCAAACAAGCCCTGGCGGTGTATATGACAGCGACCATGTTCACTAAGCACGCATGCACTGCTAAACAATTATCTTATAGCCGTGCTTGGAACGGCTTGAGATAAAGCTGTTTGGGCTTCCCGGCACGGCTTAGCCAATGAAATACACAAAAATTACAGTTTCTTTTACTGCCTTATTTGCTGTATATATAGCATCAGAGACTGTACTCAATGTACTTTTTCTTCTATTTTTTTATTCCCCCGAACAAAGAAAGGAGACAGAGGGAGAAAGCTGAAGGGGGTAGAGAGGAAAGCAACGTTCATGGTTTTTGAGGGTGACAGGAAATAAAGGAATACATTTAAAACACATGAAACAGTATGAAAGCAACCTGGAATGAGGCTTTAAGGTCTGAGCTACCAATGTCCCTTGACACTCAGCTGGTTTCACTGCAGTGCCAGGGATCTGTGACACTTATCGGCTCTGGATCTGCCAAGTCTTCCAACCATCCTGTCAAGTTTAGCAAGACCGCTCATGTGTGCAAGGTGTTGCAGAACCAGATCTAGGCAGTAAAAGGTGATGCAGAAGAAATGTGTCATGAAAGAGCACACCCTAGCAGGGCCAATCTTGACTTAAGTCATATTTTCACTTCCTTCAGTATATGAGTCAAAACAATATTTGTATCTCTCTCAGCTGCACCTGACGTATTTTCCCCAGCCTTCCACTCAACACTTGGATTCAGAAAAAGATGCAGCTCTAAGCCTGTATTATGATGCTACTTGTAACAGATGTATATAAAAGAATAAACTACTGTTTTTCAGACTCATTTTTATTCATTTTCAAAATTCAGAAATGAAAATAATAATTTATCTGAAAACAGATGGATTTAAAGGTGTGTTGGATAGGAGCTGTCAGGCGGGCTCAGCATCTTGGTGAGCCATGTGTTACTGTAATACTTGTAAGGAATAGCAGTGGAACCATAAGACATCCAGTCAGAGTTTTCAAATGTTTTATTTTGAAAAATTAGTGTTACATATGTCAGTTTTCATTCAGCAAAACCACACTTGTTTAAACATTGTAACATTCCATAAATATTGATATTTAATTATGTTACAGAATCATAGAAAAGAAAGAGGTATTTTTAGGTAAAGCCTTTGTTATGAGAGATATAACAGAGCTAACAGGGTGTTTATAGCTTTGGGGCTTTTTCTTTCAAGAGAAAGAAAATATAACCGTAAATTTAAATCAGGATTATAGGTTTGGGACTCTGCAATCCGGGAAATCCATGGAAGTTTTACTTCCCTAAGAAGGAAATGAAAAAAGGGGAAAAAAGTCAGACAAAATCCCAGTATCATGGTCTTTCATTTTGACTTACAGAACATTTTACTCAGTTTCTCCTTTTTTGGTTGCAAGAATATTTCTTGGAGCCTCCAAGACATTAATGAAAGACCAAACATGTTCATAAAAACTATCTAGTTTGTACTAAAATAAATATATTTGGTTTTAACAACTGAAGCTGTTCTTTTTTTAAACAAAATTTACTGATGTAGGCATATTAAGAAGAAACGTTTATACTTCAGCATTTATCATTTACAAAACTCATGTTTGTGTATTTCACACAATAATAAAGTGCTTGCATGCAATTTAAATTTGATCTCTTTAAGAAACGTGTATGTTTTTTTCCCATAAAAGTGTTCAAACAATATCACTATGCACAATCTTTTATCTGCTTAGCAGTGTCTGAATAACTAATTTTATGAAGTTTGTGTGCCTAATGGTTTCACAACTTTATGTTCTCTTTGAAGAAAATAAAGTTGACTAGGCAGCTTTTTGGTGCATCACAAGACTGAAATCATTGTAATCGGTAAGAAACAGGGCTGCGGCACAGCAGGCACAGAGAAATTATATTTCATTTCATTTACTGTGTCAGACATGACTAGAAAATGGAAAAATCTATTCTTCCAAAAAGAAAAAAAAAAAAAGAGAGAGGATTATGTTGAAAGGTTTCAGTTTCACATAGAAAACACTTTTTGTTATAGAAAAAGAAGTCGAACCAAGCATTCCTGACCATCTGTAGTCAGTATATCAAATTTTTTAGGCCTCGTATCAAGAAGCTGCTTATGTTTCCCCATTAACTTCTAACGCAGCCTGGGAAAAAAAAAAAAAAAGCTCTGAAAGACCATGTCCCAAAGCTATATTTAATATGCAGGAGTACATAAAAAGTTATTTCAAATCTAGCAGAATAGAATGATTCTCAAAGTTGATTCAATACGTACCTTGAAGGCAGCTGTAAAATGAGCTTAAGAATCCATTGTTCTGATTGACTAGAGAGATTACTTTGCATGCACAAATCAAACCTTTTCCCATTTAATGCCAACAAAACAGAGCTCCTTATTCTATTCTGAAACTCAATTTCTACTAAATAATAAGAATTTTGACAATCAAGATGGGGACAGAATTTTTACTTTGTGTGTGGTGCATGTATGATAATCATATGCTGCTATTTGATTAATCTTAGTACTTCAATGTAAAGTTTTTTTCAGAGAAATAAATTATAATAATTATACCACTGTTAACATTTTAGCTTTCTAAAAGAAATAATGATTCTGAGTTTCTGTGCTTTGATACTCAGCTCTTCAAAAAAACTTTTGTATCTGAAAGTTTTTTTCATTTATGTTTACTCCACTTTCCTAAACATCTTTACCCAAACAAATTTCTACTGCCTGTTTAACAGAGGTATCATAAATGTTGGGAATGGGAGCACGAAAGTAGCTTTTAATTGTAGTCACACAGATCACTTTCTCACAAACATGTACACGGAAACATACACACAGATCACTAGTGAACAGAACACTGCTTATGAATATTTAAGATGTATGTATACACATATAACTGCATGTTCCCACTGAAGAGATATTTAGACTATCCTTATCATAGAAAGAGAACATTAAATACCCACTCAGGGTAGGAAGTATGCATTCCGCAGTTGTATGTTACTTCACACATATATACATAATCTGTATAAAAGCACATGTACGTATACATATGTAAGCACTTATGCACATATTCATATAAAAACATCTGTGGGTATCTGATGAGCAATATTGCCAGTTAAGTACCTATCCTATATTTGGTGACCAAGTACAAATATTTTTGTCACCATAAAATATCCAAGGGGTAATGGATTTAAACTAAAATAAGGTAGATTCAGACTAGATATAAGGAAGAATTTTTTTACAATGAAGGTGGTGAGACACTGGAACAGGTTGCCCAGAGCGGTGGTAGATGCCCCATCCCTGGAAACATTCCAGGTCAGGTTGGATGGGGGTCTGAGCAACCTGATCTAGTTGAAGATGTCCCTCCTTATCACAAAGGGGTTGGACTAGATGACCTTTAAAGTTGCCTTACAACCCAAACTATTTTATGATTCTATGATCACCTGGTGAGTATAGGCTAAAAATACCACTGCTGGTATTTAGGACCAAGTTGCATGTTGAAATTAAGCACAATTGTATTTAACAATAAATGTTCTAACCAGTAGGTTAATCAAACAGGCAAAGGTTAATGAAATGCCAAATAAATAGTAAGCATTCTAGAAAAAGTAGTCACTCCAGAACTAAAAATAAAAAGGTAAAAATAATTAAAACAAGCAGTATTTTATATATCTCCATTAGAGATATCAAATGAAACCCAAAATCACATCTAATTTAAATATACCTTTAGCATGTAATAATCCACTCACACAAGTTAATCTTGATGCCTTATTGTACACTTACTATAAAGTTAGAACCAAAACAAAACACTGTCCAAAACTGAATTATGTTAAGGTTTCTCAGCTATGCTTTCTACTTTAAAATCATGGATTAAAAAGTCCTTGAAAACTGTTTTCTAAATAAAAGTAAGTGGGAAAGGAACAGACTGAAGGGACGTGATCTAGTGACATCATTCATTATTAAAGACAAATGAAATTTTTCTTTTTTTTTTTTATTTTCATAGGGTTTAATAATTCAGGCTTCTTTCTTGCATACCATTTTGTTTTATGGTTTCAAACCAGCACCTTATTAGCTAGAACAATCCCAATGCTTATATAAAAGGGATGAAGGAATTATTTTCTTCTGAATATGAGAGAAGCATCATTGTCAAAAAATCCCTGCTTTCTTTTCCTGACTGTTCTCCAGATGACTTTGCAATCCTGAATTATTTACATCTTGACAAAGGCTGTGATATAATTCCAGAAATTTTACAAGAGGATCTCTCAAAAATTTTCCACCTCAGTCAACAAGACATATGATATTCCCTGAGCATAACAGCTTTCCTGCCAAAAAATAAAATATGTTTCCATTTACTGCCAACCCACCTGACTCTACCTAGGTAAATTCCTTGCCAAGTCCACCAGCCTTTCCACCCTAAACCTTGAAACCATTCATTCTTGCTTAACTTGATATGCATTCCCTTACCCACCAAATCATCAAACACCATTTGACAGACCTAAAATACACAAAAGTCTCTCAAAATTGAGGCAGGGGGAGTTAATTATATGAATGTTGATCTTGTCATATGAAGTATGGACTATAAATTCAGAGAATGAGATCTCATTTGGTCTGAATGGATTTCCCCTGACTGCCAGTGATCCGTGCAGAAGAAAGGCATTGGCGTATAAGGGCCAATACATTGGAAGACAGAATGGTCCCCCTCAGAAAGCAGGGAAACACAGACAGCAGCTGCCAAACAGCCACTTTGAACTACAGCCTCTACTAAATTCAAAGACCAGGTCTCCTCAAAAGGCACATTGGGAAAATCTCAAGCTAAAAATCACCTTTATACTTGTTTAGCATATTCTAAGAACCTGGCATGAAAGGAGCTTTGGTTTGATTATATTTAGTGAAGCTAATGCAAGCAATAAGTTTTTCCCTCCAGCTCCTTCCCGTCTACTAAGATTATAATCTCTAAACAGGCAGGAATGATTCAAAACCCCTTTTGCTTTTCCTTTTCATGGCTCAGAATCATGGGAACACTCAGGACACTGATACTACTGTGTAGAAAGCCAGAGCAGCTAAACACAAATGGTGGAAAAATAGGCTTAGGAGAGTAAGAACCTAGCACAGCCAGCTCTTGCTATTTAAAACCCTGGTTACAGACAAAGAAAAAGTTGCAAAATCAACTGGGTTACTTCGTCTGGTATGTAACCTTACCTCCTGGTTGTAAGTGTTGACACAGGAGGAGATGCTGGTGCTAGGAGGACAGGAAGGGAGCAAAAGCAAAATGATAGCACAAGAAAAAAAAAAATGACAAGAAGAACTTTGAAAGGCGAAAGTCATGGAAAAGAGAGTGAATTTTATAAGAGCAGAAAGGAAAAGGGCCTAACCTAGATACAGCCTGCCCCACCTAAATGTAAGCATGTAGTTAAGGAGCCTCAGTTGAGTACTATGGTCCCGATACAGCCAAAGACAGCAGATACCTTCAAAGCAGCAGTATAATTATAACTTAAGTCCGATGCTGTGAATCCGCCTCCTGAAGAAAGTCACCTCTGAAGAGGTGACCACACTTAGAACTTCAGGGCACCTGCACTGCCTGAAGTGGATGACATAACTTCTCTGCATAAATAACTCCATGTGATGGGACAGTTCCTCCTGTTCAAACAAGTTAATGAGAAACAAAGAACTAAGCCAAAAAAGCAAAGCTGAGATTTTATTTGAGGGCTTCAAAACAGTCTGAATTTATCACTGAACTCACATCATAACTCTCCATTTGGCTAGCATGCAAAATACATAGTAACAGCTTAAAATTTACTCTTAGTAGAGTGAAGCCATTCTGCCTTACCTTCAAGTCATTGAAGCAATCGCTAGGGTTTTTGACCGAATCCAGGCATCTTTTTTTTTTTTAGAAGGTAACATAGTGTACAGTTAGGTCCTTATAATGCTTACTTGTCAGAGAGAATGTTTTAGATCATTTTCCAGCTATAGTAATCCAAACAGATACTTACTGCACTATAGTTTATGAGTTGAAATTTCTCTGGATATACATGTACATACACAGTGCATACACATTTTATATGATATATTTTTCACAACACTCCTGCTTATGTTACAGGTAATTATAACTTTATTTTCCTTTCATGCCCTCTGTGGATATGAACACTTTGGCTGATGTTCTGAACACTGCATTAAGCTCTTTCTCATAGTAACAACAGACGAAAAGAAATGACCTATTTTTACAATGTGATTATTATTTTTTTTTTTGCCAGAATTCATTTTTATTGCTGTCTAAGCTCCCCTGGTATCATGTGTTTTCCTCATGTCTTAAATCTTAATGGTCCAGTCTTCCGTTTCCTGTATAAAATAGCCATAAGTGGATTAAAAGGCAAGCATTAAAGACACAGTACATACCGCATAATCAGATGATGAAATGTTAAATGTTAAAATGTTAATGCTCCTAGGTGCATTGTAACTCTTTGTAATCATATTTGATCCTTTCCAGAGGTTTAAAACATTTAAAGGAAAACTGTGGAAGTCCTTGAGAAATGTTGGTCCTTGGAAAAAGCTGCATTTTTCACAAGACTTTTCTTCATTAAGTCTGAAGGAACGTAATACACAAACAGATCATTTTCAAGAAAAGATGATTTTCAGCTCTCCTGGATATACACTTTGTTGTAATTCAGAAATTATCAGAATGAATCAGTATCTTTGATCCTTTCTCTCAGTTTTGGCCAAAATCAAATACAAGTCATTCAAATAATATGTGAATATTCAGATATTCACATTTTAAAAACACAGCATAGGTAAATATAGAAGAATCTTTTCTTCTACATTAACTTCCCTTGGATAACTAATCAAAGAAGAGTTGAAGCAGAAACTTTATAATGCTTTTAAAATATATAACAAAATAACTTATAATGCCTAGATATTTCCAAATATATTTTAGTAGTCCTATTGTGTACGTTCACACACTTTTATCTATACTAGTACACATTTGCAATCCATTTTTAATGCAATTTCATGCATTGTATTAAATTTGAAGAAACACAATATGATCTTAAAGGCTACACTTTACACTCTACTACAAACCTAAAAAATATGTTAAGATTTATTAAAGTTAAAAGCCATGCCCCATCAAGTCAGGAAAGGGGAGCATTAAATATGTTCTTCTGTACATGTGTATTACTACTGTGAATCAATTTTTCTCACATTTTTCTCACCCTGCTATATTTCATGCATACTTTGCTCATTAAATGACTATCCAGGACTTTCTTTTTCTTAAATTGCTTAATATAGAGCCTTATTTATTGCATATTTTTCAGACTTAGTTTGAAGGCACAATTGGTCATTCTTTGCAGGATTTAGAGTGATTATCTGTACAGCACAGGAGTGTTTGAAAAGACTTTTTTTTTCCTCTGCACCTATTCAATGAGGTTAGTTTTTACTGAACTTCCATCTAAACCATAAAGAGGTATCAAAGTAAAAGACTTCTTCCAACATTGGGTAACCAACTCAAGGTGCCTAACATCTACTTTTTCAAAGTACTTTAGCCTTCAGAGATGTGTCCAACGCTGCTTTGTCTGAGCAGAGCATTCCTGAGATCACTGGACAGACTGGGCACTCTTATTTTAGATGATTAGGCCAGTATCCTGGGAGATATCAGCTAGCTGGAGTCCAGAAATTGCTGCTGAGCATACGAAAACTAGGATTTTTGCCACTTGGCCAAATCTGGATGGAATTTTACAAAGGCAGCAAAAGATTCCTTTCCAGCACAGACATCTCTCAACATCCCATAATGTCCGTTATCCTGTTCCAAATCTGTGAGGTTTTAGAGTTTTAAAAAGATTTATGATCCTAGCCTTTTTCTCGAAGTTATATGACCCGAACCAATATAAATTCAGTCAATCTGAATAAATTACCCGTGTTTAATGTTTCAGATCACACAGTCACTAACCGACACGTGGCTCAGAAAGTCACCTGCTGCCAGCCCAACCAGTAACTTTCTGTTTTTCTAAGGTAATTCTATACTAACACAAGAATAGCAACACTGTTTATATGCAAACCACATTTGCCCACCTCACTCCCACTCACCTCCTCCTTGTCTGTTTTCTTAGAAGTAAAATTGCCTGTTTTATGTACTCAGAGTTACTTGCTGATTTGGTCGTTTCTGTAGGTAGAGCACAATAAGTTGCACTGTTATTTGCTGGTAGCCTATACGTTGCACTTACTGTAGCTGGCATCCAAACCACTGAATAACAAATTGTAGCAGAATCTGTCTGCGGTTATTAATTATTAATTAAGCAGACTGGGACAAGGGAAAAAAAGAAAAGGCAAAAAGTGATGTCAAAAGCACTGATACTCTGAAGCCTGATTAAAAGCTATAATGAACACTCAGCAGTTCACTTTACGCGTGCAGAGCCATTTAAGTTACCTATTTATAGATCTTCATTTCCAGCTAAAATGAAGGACCTGAAATTGAATCTAAACACATAAATACATAGGTTCTCAGCTTTATAAACTAACCTGGGAAAGTACAGGATTTCCCTCAAAATTATTCAGGATAATGAACTCCGAATTTCTGAAACTACTTAATCGCTTCAAGCATAATTAAAAATACAGTAAGAAATTAGGGTATACATTTCTTTTACTTGTATAGTGAATGAAATAAAGCAATAGAATTCCTTCATGGGAAGCTTTTGGTAGGTAGTGACAGTTCTGTTTGTATATGTCTGGTATTCTTAACCCTGAAAACTCAATATGAGATTAAATGCAGCCCCATACTGATCACGCTGCACTGGGACTCACTTTAAAATAACAAAGCCAAGAAAAAAGTATGTGGTTTGTTGAAACTAATTAGTCATCAACATGCAGATTAGTTCATTAACATGAAGACTTCTGTGGTCAAAATCAACAGCAGTAGGGATATAGAATAATTTCAAATGAAGTTCTGCCAACAAATACAGATAAGTGATGGGAAACTGTAACAGGTTAAGACCCCAATTCTTCCACTTGGGCTTCTAAATCACAAGTCTGAATCAGGAGTGTTGCAGTAGCCTTCCGTCCAATGAGGAGCTGAATATTATTTCTACAAGCCAGTTAAAAAATTTTTCTTTGAGGTCGTCCTCTTTTATTATTAAACATTTATGGAGATCACCATGCCTATTCTTTTAGTTAATGTTAGGTGACCAAAATTTGATGGGCTCAGCTAAATACATCTAATCAGACCTCTCACATAAGAAAACCTATAGAGATGCTACACAAAAAATGTCACCCTGTAAAAGATGAGAAGTACTTTTGATTTAATTCTGCATAGCTACTTCACTGGCACATGACTTCATTTGACGACTCAGTATACGGAACAACCACACCAGTTTTACTTCAGTCAAGTATTGCTTTCATATAGAGGCAAAGACATGTCACCTTCTCATGATGTCTCATGGCAAACTGCACACACTTCAAACAATGTATATCAACAAATTGATGGTTTAGTTTCACAGTGTACATTACAGGAAAAATCTTCCCTGACAGCCTATTTGTCAGTGCGTCGGATGCAGCACTGTAACACCAGACCATCTGGAGATCCCAGTGAAAAAAAACACACTTAGGGTGAAATTCCTCCTTCGGCTACTGCTCACTGAAAGGAGACAGAATAATGGGCCTTCTCTGCAGTTTGTCATAACATCAGAAACCAGGGATCGACTGTGCTGCTTTTATTTGTATTGGTTTGAAAAAGGTAGGATATGCTGTAGCGATAAAAGCAGAGAATCAGAAATTAAGATTGAGTCATGACAAAACACTGCTAAGATTTACTCCTCCATTTTCGCAGGAGGAGGAATGTGTATTCCATATACATGCATTTTCAGTCTTCAAATGTCATAGCATAAAATTTAGCAGACTACTCGGATTCAAAGAGTAATTTTCATCCGATTTCTTGATGAAGACATGCACTCTACTGAATTATTTTGACTCATTTGCATCTAATGTCCCACGGTCACTAATGAGTTATGAACTCCCAATGCTCAGAAGATAAAACTCACCAATGTGCTTATTACTCTAATTGGCCAGGTGGAGTTTTAACAGCAATGTTGTCTTAGAACAAAACATATTTTTGATAATTAGACAGTGTGAAATCTGTTACTTATTAATTTAGACCAGTTTGTCCAATAGACACAAAGAGAAAGAAAAGAATCTTCATAGTTTTTGTGGTGATTTCTACTTGCTGCAAAATAACATTTAATACTACTGTTGGGGGAAGAAGTTATTTGGACTATAGATAGTTATATAAAATACACGTAGGTAAATAATCCAAATGAAGTACCAGAAAGAATGAAAAATATTCAGATATAACTGGATTACAGTTAACAATGTCTTCAGGGAAATAAATCTGGATTGGACAATATATTTATGAAGTAATTAAACAGCAATCCCACAGTAGCCATGCTATACTTAGTTTAGTAACAAAACACTAATCCATTTAGGTTTGCTCACATTTGCTGTTAGATGCATCATAATTGAGGAATACCAAATGCTGTGCTTTAGTCTGATTTGCTGCTGATTAACAGCAGAAGAAGCCAAACTTAGAGCTTTTTAAGAACAGATGGTGCTTCTTTCCTCTTCTTACTGGTCAAAAATTCCGAGAAAATAAGGATGAAGACGGATGTAGATAGAGAAGAGAAGCAACCGAAAGAGAAAAAAAAAAAGTTTGGCAGATCCCATAAGCAGCTATAGAAACAAATTATACCCATTTTCCACTGTGGGTGTGCAAGTTTGAGGATTCACAGATGGCTTGGAATTCAGCTCCTCATCAGATCTGAATCTGTTTCCAAGACAGTCTGAAAAAGGGGTGCCGAGTGACTGCAAAATGTTTCTTTTCCCACTTTTACTACTTGATCGTTTCCCATCTTTCCCTCATTTTTCTCCAAATTAACAAAACATGAAGTAAGAACGGAAGTTCATTAAGGTACTGGGAAAAAATGGACAGTGCCAGTATTTGCCCAGATCAGACAACTAAAAGTTGTTTTCACTGTGGGTTTCCTAAAGCCTAAGGGGACTTGAGGAGTTCTCATATCCTCCCACCTACTCCTTATAAATAAAACCATGACTCACTTTTAAAAACTTGGTATCAAGTGAGTCATTCTTTTGCATGATCAGCTTGAGACACCTTAAAATGGTGGTCTCCTTTCCTCTATCATGAGGACAGGAACATTTCCAAATTCTAGGAAATACAACCAAATGTAAAGGCAGGTGCTCTGCTTTCTGAAAATCAGCCATAAAGATAAAGAAAACCATCTCAACTGTGCTGAATAAGTGTTCAGTCAGTAATAAGGTGCTAGAATACAGTGCCAGAAACAGACATGCAGCTGATGAGAAGGTATTGTCCATCTTTGTCCCAAAGCTCAAAAAAGCCAGTTTGGATCTTGGTATTTCCAGCTATATACTGACTGCAGCCCTTTCTTCAAAGTCCACCAACCTATCGACACGTCTTTTATATCTCAAGATGCTCTGTTTGCCATCCAGTTGCACCAGGCTTTGCCAGCGAGGACTTGCATTAGCCTGTTCTTCAAGTTGAAAAAAAATCCACCCATTCACCCTCCTAGCACATATTCCTATTAGTGAATGTTATGAAAGACGTGAGAAACTCATTTAGGTCTCTGCCGGACTCACCAGTGGACCAAAATCCCCTTGTGCGCTGACTTACTGCATGATTTTCATTCTCTGTGGTGACCCACTTGAAATTTCATCAATACCGCTCAGCTAGTCGTTCTATCAGTGAAAACCAACTGCAACAGCCTCGCTGAGCCCTTATTTCCTTCTGTCACAGAGTTCATGGGGGCTCTCAAGAATGGGAAAGCGCACACATGCCCTGCTTACGACAGAAAAATCCCCCACGTCCTATCAGATGGAGGCATTTAGTCTTTCTGTAAAGAACTCAAAACATGTGGTTTAATTCTGTTTCTCACCACAGAATATAGGCAAAAACATTTTAACTTACTCTGTTTAGAAAACCGATGGGGATTTCATAACAGGAGAAAGGAAAGGCTGCTGTGAAGAATGTCTTGAAAGACTTAAAATGCTTCCAGAGCTAAGACAGCCGCAAGGAAGATTTCTTGGTGGTCTGCTAAGTTTCCAGTGGAACTCTCCTGGGGTACGTACTAAAATACCTCCTGTTTTATAGGTCTGACACAGTCACGTTAGCAGCATGTAAATGTTTTGACGTCCCAGACACTGAAAAAAGGATTGTTAACTGGAATCTTAATAATGTCTGTAGGTTAAACTGCCAATAAATAAATAATGGTTAATACTTCCATAAATAAACATCTGAAAACATATAAAGCAGCAAGAAATTAAAGTTTAGAATCCATCTACACATGTTAGTGCTTGAATTACAGAGAATGGCTATTTCCACAAAGCTTTATTTCACTAAAATCACCCTGGACATGAAACAAGACAGAAGGATTTATTCTCCTTCATTGTTCTAAATGAACTGCTGAGAAATAAATTTACCAGAGGGGAGAGTTAAACGGAGGTTTTCATTTTCTGAAGTGAAACTATTGTGTTAACAATGATTCTCTCTCTATACATGCTATCATGTATTTCAGAACTCTTAATAATTTAATGCAGCAATGAAGCAGTTCTTTACCTACCGCATCTGTCAGCAAAATGCTGGATTTGAATCTTCATCCCCCTCCATTTACAAATACTATCTCATAAAGTCCATCTTTCCTCACATATTTCCAAATTGACCTACATAGAACTGCCGGGTTTTTATGATGGTAAAACATTTTTATTGTTTATGTATATGGTTTAAAGACAGCGTTCTCCACAAAACACTAAAGAAAATGCAGAAGATAATACTAAAATCTCAAAACTTCAGAGTGTACTTTCCACTATTCATTGCAGATATCTCTCTGGACTTATCATGCCTGTGAATACCTAGAAGGTAGTAAAACATCTCAGTAATAAATAAAAGCAGTGAGCATATAATGCCCTACACAAGACATGACACATATCTTAAATACTAATTCAATCAGCATCACATAAAAGTTCTGTGAAAACTGAATTACCTTCCATCTCACAGTTGGAGATAACATCCTGTCATGTCTAATCACTGGGAAAAAAAACATAGGTGCCACAGGCCTGTTCACATTTTGTTAATTATGCTTAACTATATCATAAGAACTGTCAAGTAGCAAATTTTTTTTACAACACCAATTGTTCTTGTAATTTAAGAGCAATCCTTGAACTTCATGAATCTTCAGAGGGTTGAGCATTTTATCTAGTATGTCAGGAGATAGCCCATATTTTTTAATGTATTTACTGTTATTTTTTTCCCCCATTTTTTGAAACTACATCTCAAATGACAGACTACATCTGTAGAGAGATTCTTTAAAAACCTGAAGGTCTGAAAATCCCCAGGAGGTTCATGAAACAAAAGAGCTATAAAATAAAGGCTCAGATTATTGCTGCTACCACTTATTTGCTTACATTCATTGCCATATGAAATGCTACATCAGCAAACTGCAATTTTCCTACTCGCAGTGAAGTTATTGCCACAAGTAGAAAGACTGTGGGCGGGCTTTACTTCAGGGTTTAAACACCTACAGTAGATATCTCTAAGAAAGCTTGGAGGCTAACCTGTTGCCGGTAATGAAATGTAGAAAACAATTCAATAACTAACCACCGCGTGTCTTCTCCCGATAGATAGGCTGAATTACTTTCTAGACTCCATTAACCACATGGGGAACTTAAACTCTCTACAGATAGTGTATTCTGGCACTGAATCTCACGCTTGGTCTGCTTGACCAAAACAAAAATTGATACTAAACTGCAGTCAATGCTAGAAATATAAACATTATTGTCCGTATTTAACTACATATACCTCCAATGATTATGACAGAAATCATGCGCCATTATAGAAGGATTATACAATCATTATGTCCAAGAGTACAAAGTTATTTAAAGCATTAAACGGGTATTAGAAACAGGACGACAAATACTTTGGCATTTCATCTGTCTTGGAAAGAATGTCCCTTATACTGAAAGATCTGATTCTCAAGAAATGTTTTTTATCCATGGCCAAAGTTTCCCCTTTTACAGGGCAATTGGGGTGTTAGTCTATCAGATTTCCAGATCCAGCTGCTCAGGGCACATATTTTCTGGAAATCCTTTCCAAATGACCCTTCTTCTTATACCAATCAACTTCATAAAATTCATAGCAAGTCCCAGCTGGTCAGCAAGAGTCAAATAGGAGATGTCAGGGCAACTGCTGGACACCCCCACATTGGCACGTCTGCTTATGAACTGCTGTGGGCTGACCAGTAGATCCTGCCCATGCATTGTATGGGGGTCCCAAATAGCAGCTCGAGAACAGAGAGAATTAATGCAACCGATGCAGAGAGACAAATACACTTTGTTGACGAGTCTGTGTTGAGAGAGTGTGCATAAAGGCACCCCCGAGTGTTAAAACAGGGGCAACTAATGCAGGAAGGTTTTCCAGTCAAGAATTTTTTCAAGCACAAATTGGATACCAGTTTTGATGATACCCAGATGAGAAAGGAGATTCTCCTAATAGCATTACTTTTACTGGTGTGAATAACTAACAGATCAAGTTAGTATGACAGTGTCATGTTCACCAGTATTAGATAGGAGTTACTTCTTCACAGAGCATTGGATTCTGTATTGCTTCCTAAACTGTGAGTTCCGAAGTGTTAAGCTAAGTCTACTCCTGCCAGCAAAGCAAAGTTGTTAATAAGCAAATTCAGGCCCTTTTATGAATTTAGAAGAACCTTAAGAAAACTGCAACTGTGTTTTTTACACACAGACCCATGAGATGCTAGAACAAGTTCAACATATTTTTATTATTTATGGGCATACAAAGAGCTTCCTATTTTATAGGGAATTAAGACATGCTAAAATGCTAATACTACAAGTGGAAATAGTTTTTTCTCCCAAGCCACAGGTACTTGTTTTTCAGGCCCACAAATACTTTCCCCAAGACCTTTGAAGTTAATCTCATTAATTAATTCAGATGTTTCTATCATATGTGTTACAAAAAATTCTCTTGACCGCACCACATTTTGTCCAATTTAGAGCTGTTCTGTGAGGAAAACGGGTGGGAAAAAATTTAATCTCAGTTTAGGTTGGCTTTAAAATCAATAGGAAAAACTTCAGCTGCTCCCCAAACTCTTTCCATTCTCTTTTTATTTCTCATGTTTTTTTTGTGCTGCAGGTATATACAGTTCTTTTTTTAATCTTTTGCTTCCCAGCTTCTGCAGGTTGTGAGGGCTGGCTTTTGTTTTATCCTGTCAGACATTTCGGCTTCTTGCACTAAGGCCAAGTATGAGAGATGAATTGCATCTTGGAGTTGCCTATTTCATTTTTCACTGATTAGAGAGGGAACTATGCATCTAGCTCACACTAGCTGCATAATTTTTAAAGAGCTGAAACTAAATTAATTCACAAGATTATTCCACCCTTGGATACCGCTCTAGCTGGAGGGCAGAGGAGAGGAACACAGGAATGATGCTCTTAACTGCCCACAACCGCACCAAGGCAAGCCGTGGCTGTGCGTGGACCCTGAATTCTTTTTCACTGTATCACTCAGCCCACCCCCTTTCACCGGTCGGTAGGACTGGACTACACTTTGCCCGCATTCTGTGGCGCTCCGCCAAGTTTGAAAAGAAAGCCACTGGCTGGGCCAGGATTGTGCAGTCAGACTGCTAGCAGTTTGACTTTGTCCCTTCTCTTGTAATATCTCCTTCAGGAGACAGCTGTCATCTGCGTATGCATAAATCCAGGGCTCAAGGTTTGTTTGTCTCTGACCTTCTCCAGCTGAAAACCGAGGTGTATCTATATGTGGCTGTGGCAGCCTTCCAGTCTTTCAGCAAAACTGCTTGTGTGGTTCAGGCTATTTAAGTCACCTGTATATTTTCAGGCTCGCTCAGTTGCACTGTGCATTAAAACAGCTACTTTTTATGTGTTGCCTCAGGTTTCATACTAGTAAATGATTACCCTTTTACTTGCCTTAACACAATTTTAAAAGGTATCTTATCATGACAAAATTGTGCCTAAACACATTTCAAAGAATTACTACTCAGGAAAAAGAAACCCACAAAACAAACACAGAACCGCATTTATATTAAAAATGCAGTGAGAGGAAGATTATGATAAGATGTAACTTCTGAAGGAGTGGAAATAACATAGGATAATGCACACTAATCAATGACACTAATGAGGCATGCAAAATCACAATTACACAATTGTGCCTGTGGGTACCGTCTCTGTTTATGACTTATAACATTGAGCAGGTAGTAACACAGATGTGTTTTGTAAGTCTCTAAGAGTCACGTCCGGAGTTATTTAGCTGAATCCTGGGAGAAACTTTTTGTCAAAATACTTTTATGACCACTATTTGTTCCCAGTGTACATTGCATTTAAAAAGCTCATCAAAACACTTTACTGTTGAAAAATAAGTTGCAGAGGTGAGATGCACAATTGTTTGCAATTTAATAATTATGGCTAAATTAGATATTTAACTGTGATTACAGACGTCTCTTATTATTTTTGACAATGCAATAGGACCCAGAAGGCTTCAGACAATATCAGGTCCTTATTGTGTCAGACAACACAAGCATGCAATGAAGACAAACACTGAGCATGAATGGACTTGACAGAAAAGCACCATGAATCTTAAATATGCAAATCAAATATCATCAGAACTACCAGCAACAGTTCTGGTGACTGTAATACTGTTGTATACCTGGAAAAAATTAAACGTTATTAAATGTAATAAGCACTCACAAGCGCGCTGTCCTTCTGGGACGTTCTATCCTTTATTTTCCTCTACTGCCCATGAATAATGTAATAGATAATAAATAAATAGATTAACAACTAATAGATTAACAACTGAAAAGCAAAAACCCAACCTCTAAGAATCCACTGTTCTAAACAGAAAGGAAACATTTCCAGAAGAAGTTTCTAAATCAGATTAGTGTTTAAAAAGCCTTTTGTAAATGCAATTTATTTGCCTAGGAACAATCAGCTTGCCAATCACATCTGTTTTTCTATCGAACTGGTTAACATAAATGTGAAAGGATCAAATATGTCTTTGATTTTCAGAAGCCCCTATCAAACTTTCAATTAAAAAAGGTCAATAGTTGAGGTGGCTGAAAACCAAGAAAATAAAAAGCAGTGAAAATAAAAAAGCAGTAAAAATAAAGTTTCTGAAATATTTCAGTCATCAACACTATAATAGCAACCACACTGTATTTAACTTACTGCTGGGCTGACTGAACCAAAAAAAAAAAGAAAAATAATTTCCCTAATTTCACACAGTGAAAAATAATTTTGCAAATTATCTTAAGTATTTGGATACCTATAAAAACTTTACACAATGTGATTGCAGCCAAGGGTCAATTGACTTCGCAGGGTGCAAAATTAGGTTATTTCACTGTACAGAAGCCACTTGCACGGACTTCTCTAGACCAAAACTCAGTTTGCAAGTTTCCTGAGGATAAATCATGAGACACTCATGGCTCCTTTTGGTCCTCGGAGCTCTCCCAGCTGCCACCTTAAGCTAGGGAGAGTCATTTGCTTTAATTTGTCACAGCTGCATAGATTTCCTTTAAATGAAATAACATGTTTTTATAATCAGATGAGAACAACTGGGAAAATAAAGCTCAGATGTAAAATACAGATGCTACAACGGTTGATAATGATATCACCTGATCCTCAGAGATATGAAACACCTTCAGCTCTTTTCCTGACACCAGTCTATATGTTAGGTTGAAAATAACTGTCTGAAGACTATCTATTAACAGAAAGGAGATGACTGTATCAGGCTACAAGAACAGAATAACGGACCTTCGGTCCAAATTCTGATACCCTCTGTTAGCATTCTAATTCTCCCGAGTACTTAAGATGCTTGTTCATCTTTGAAATTGGTGACGTGTTGGTAGCTGAAATACCGGTTTGAATTTGAGCAAGTTGCACAAGTTTTTGCCACCCAAATCTTTTGGAAGCTGAAGGGAAGGTGGATGAATCTAACTCTTTGGGAGTGACTTCTTCATCCCTTTTAGGGTAAAGAAAATGGCAGAGCACCACTTGGCTTTGCTGCATGCATAAAGGGGTCTTCTCTCCGCAAAAGCAATAATGGTTGCTAGCTTTTAAATTAGTACATTATAAATACGAGGGTTTGAATGACATTCAGAACTTGGGAGTTAATATCTTAATGTGACTTAATCAAAGTTGTAAAGCAAGCCATGGGAGCAGTCAGAGGCAAAATCTGTGTGCTTTCCCTTTAAAGGTAACATCTCAATCCCACCAGCACACATAATTTCAATGGCTTTCAGTATCTCTACAAATGACAGCAAGTGGACTAGGACTGATTTCTAAAAATGACATGACCATATGTTCTCAGTTAAAGTCACTAGAAGGCTACCGGGTTTTCCATGTGCAGAACCACATCTTCAGGTCCACATTCTCAGGACAAAATATCTGATAACATCAACATTTTGAAGAATGAGTTACGCCCTTTTTTTGTAAAAAACAACACTAACAACAACAGAATGGGATGAGGAGAGCATTTATTTTTAAGATTCATGTTATGTAAATTAATATAAGTATATAGAAAATAATTCAAAATCATCACCTGGCATAACTGGCATAATGGATATCTATGGCACTAAACAATTCCATCAAAAGAATATCAGAGAAGTGAAATGTAAAAAGCCAAAGAAGTTCAATTTTTAACACAACAATAAATACTCTTCAGAAGTAAACTATCATATTAACAAAAAGAAATAGTAAGAGAAAAACAAGTCACTGCATCTGCACCCTCATTTTGCCAACGTATACTCATTTCTTTAACTGTGAAGAATAGAATGTGGTACTTCCAGGAACCTGACCTATGGATATGGAGTGAACACACAAACAAAATTACTAAGAAGATCAGGACCTCAGCAGGTACAGATACATAGGTACAATAATATTTTACTAAAAAAATATTAATAGCTTGCATGTATAAAATTTATATTGATTTTGGTTTAGGAACAGAAGATTGCCAGACCTCTTAACCTTTATTGATAAAATTGTAATACAGAAAAAAAAACCCCAACATTTTTGCTTTTATGAAGTTTAACCTTTATCCAAGTTTGGCTTCTGAAATCAGAACAAAAAGAGGTTCCTCACCTAAAACCAGCCTAAAAACTCAGACTAGATGACAAAGGAATGAAATCAGTGTTTCCCCTGTAAGTGGGTCATGTCCAGCAATAAAAAATAATAAAGGTGGCCTACATGATTTATAAATTTAGTTTTATTTTAAGATTGAGAAACAATGTATCTTTAGTGTCTATGGATCCTTGATAGTTTATCTTGTTTATGAACTTAACAGCCTGGGTACAAGTTAACAATTCTCAGAGCTGGCACTTGTTCCATAATCCTGCTTAAGGAAAAGGGTGAATGTCGGGGAGAAGAGGAAAAGAGAACTGAAACAAAGGTCACAGACATCAGAATATTTAATAATTTGTAAGTACTGTATGCATTTGTCTTCTGCCTTGCAACATCTTGGGGATTTGAGCCCAGAATGCTATTTGCCCTGCCAAAATAAGGCCATCTCCTTCAGTGGGCATGTAGAACAGCTTTACACTCAGCTCAGGCAAAAAAATGTCACATGTCTTTTTGCCAGCATAATTCTCCAGCAAAAATCTTCTCTGGGTAACAAGATTTATATGCAGTAAGGCTGGATGGCAAAAGAAGACAGGCTACATTGAGAACAGCTTAGAAGCATAAGAAACTCAGCAGAAAGCTGAGGTATGAAGACAGCATTTACATCAGGCTTCCAGAAGCTCAGCTGCCTATATACCCCTCTAGATTATTACTCACTAAAAGTGCCAACTAGGCTTTAATCTAGCCCCCCCCCATCATTCTTTTTCCATGTTCAGCAAGTACTCACCTTCCACTGTTTGACATTGCAATCCACTATTCTGTACTTTCATAAGCTCTTTACAACCTTTGCTGATATTCATACTTGAAGTGAAATGCAAAGGGTAGGAAAAGTCAGGCAATTATATTTTGAAAGTGCAATGTTCTGAACAGTAACCTTATATAAGCCTGGGCACTTCCAAACCATATATTCTGTCTTGGTGATGAAGAATCAGAAAGAAGTATTCAGCATTTGTACAGGCCTTTCCATTTTGAGCTTTATGAATATTAACTTTCCTGCAGGGAATCATTTGGACACAACAAATAAAAATAACAGAACAGAAATTAACAGTCCCTTGAAAACAGGTCAATATTATCACCCATATTCTGCAAATGAAGAAACTGAAATACTCAGAAGACTAAGAAAAACGTTTACCCTAAAAGACCTAGAGTTTTTCTCTCTTAAAATCTAGATGCTAGACACATGGCTTGATTATCAGGGATATCAAATACCAACTAATCACATCATTGATTTCATATTAACCAACAGGGTCAAACAGCTGTGCGTGGGTCTGCCACCACTGTCAGCAAAAAGGCTTATTAGGGTGCAAGCATGGCCCTCAGGAGACATCACTTGTTCGTTCTGTGTGTCATGAACCTGACAATTAGATAAGCTGGTACAATAGCAAAAGCCATCTCTCCAATTGGCTTGGTCCACTGCTCAGGGTTACGGAAGTGAACATTTTGGAAACAGTGACCCATTTTTTGGAATGATGAAATATATTCGTTTTCAGTATCACTGCCTCTGTCATTTTTCCATAAGTCTAAGTCTTGCCTCATGTGTTTCTAGGACATTGCCAGCTCCTTTCTTGTTTACCAAACCCCTCATTTTTCTTGCTTCAGCAATTTGTACATAGCACTCATCAAAGACACCCCAAATACTTTTATCTCCTTTATTTTTATTACAACCATGTTTCTCATCTGTCTACATCCCTGTTCCGCCTTCTGATCTCTTTCTATATCAAGTACCAGATGTTCATCATGGCCCCAACACTGGCAGGAAACTTGGCAAAGATGCAGTGGTGCTGACAGATAAGCAAGGTGTAAAAATTGCACTCACTGACAATAAGGTCAGAGGAAAAAACTAAATTACTTTGCATCAGTGTTGACTGCAAAACAGTTTAGGAAGCTTCCGAAACTGGAATTTTAATTTAAAGGAGAAGGTATCAGAAGAACTTGCTCAACTGATATATCTATAGAAGAGGTTTTGGAAGGACTCAGAAAACGAACAGTGAAAAATCCACCACAAACTGAATACATGTCTCATTTTCTCCAGGAATAAAAGTAGGAAAGCACTGAGCTATCATTCAAAGCAACCTCGGTATCAGAGGACGACAGGTAATAATGTAACAATGCCAATTTCTGAAGTGCTCCAGTATACTTGATTTCTAGCCAACACATTGATAGCATAACACAGAATAAAATTAATAGACCCATAGAAACTATGGTGAAGATTCAACACTTATTTTTTAATCAGATTTCATAAAATTATTATAGGGCATTTTGATAAACTCAGTGAGCATGGGAGACGAGTGAAATGGATGAAACAGGGAACTGGAACTCCAAAGAGCTCTTGGAAATGTCTTTCAACTAAAGCCAGAAGAAACTTCAGAGGCCAAGAACAAATGATTGGTATTCACAATTTCACTATCAAGTCAGTAATCAAAAATAAAGCTGACAGTAAAGACTTAAGGAAACCTTGTTATTAAGGGATTGAATTTCACCTTTCATTTTAGTCACCAATAAAGAAGCATGTGAAGTAACATACATGGAGAAAAACAATTCTAACCATAGGTACATGTGCATTAAATTATTTGTTGTCATACGAGAAACGGATATTGCAAATATTGTTGATGGTCCTCTGAAGATATAGTGGTCCTCATTAGTGATCAGAAAGACAAACAGAACACTAGGAACAGTTAAGACAGAAATGCAGAAAGAAAATAAATGCCTCTATAATGGTCAGTAGTTTGCAATTCTGGCTGCCCCATCTCAAAAAGAATAAAATAAATTTAGAAAAGGTTGACTAGAATGGTCAGAGGTAAAGAACCGAATCCATCAAAATTGAGGTGAAACAGACCACCAGGATGGCTTTGTTTTGAAATCAGAAGATGTAGGAATCTATAGAGTAAACAATTATATGGAAAAGAGGAATGGGGAGGAGTTTTTTGTCTTTTTCATAATACAGGGACTACTGGACACCCCACAATTTGCAAAACAAAAGACTTAGAAGAAAACATTAGGGAGCACTTTTTCTTTTGACAAGTAATCAAATTATGAAACTCATTGCCACTGGATGTGAGAGAAGTCAAGGTATAGACAGTATCAAGAATTAAGAATTATTTCCAGAATTTCAGAACTTTAGAAAGATTTACTTCACGGAAAACTCATGAGAGATTTAACCCTGGAATGCTGGCTCAATTCAGTCTGAACTCTGGAAGTCCCTAAGCCACTGATTTCTAGACTTTCAACAGGAAGGATTTTTTTTTTTTTTTCCTTTACTTTCCTATTTCTTATGCTTTTTCCTTAAAATCTTCTATTGGCCAGTAAAAGTTAGGCTATTAGGTAACACAAACCATTATAGCTGTTGCTACATTTTAATCTTTTCTTATGTTCTAACAATTTTTTAAGCTCTTTCAGTGCTTGCATATGCAACATTTGCTCTTCTGCAGTATTATGCCCTAAACTCCTAGCTGTACAGTGGGATTTGTCTCTTTCTCCCACACAGGATTTGATGTTGTAAAGCTTCTGTTTGGTTACTGATCCTCTGTGTATCACACAGCCCACTATAATTCTCATCCTTCAGCTCGCATCCTTACAAACCCCTTCCTTCTGTCAGCCTGCTAACATTAATTTATGCTTATAGTTTCTGCTCCAATTTCATTTCCTCAAATTATGTTCCCTTGTCTTTTAGTCCTTTCATATTCTACCTGTCCTTCCAGTGACCCTTGTCACTCTTCACTACCTGATGTATTATATCTATTTAAATTACTGGTTTTCTGGGTTTTCTTTTTCACTGACATGCCTGGAAAAGTAACTGCACACTGATCGTGCTGCCTATATGATGCATACTGGTGGAGGTGCTAATAACTACTGTGCATGTTATTGAGTAGGTCACAGTCCCCAGCTAAATTGCAGAACTAACACCAGGGCTGCATTTTTGATCTCTGTTTTACGACCCATGCTGTAGCCTCTACTTAGATAAAATATCATACACAGCCTCATAAAAGATTTCACAAATAAATATGAAATTCATATTCTTATATTCTGTTAGTTTTCAGGGCATAAGAAGTGGTTCCTGCTTGCAGGATTCAGCGCATTTTATTCAATTATTCAGTTATCCTATTGCAGCAGAGCCTGTAGGTCTGTGACACGCATTAAATCCTAGGAAGCAGAGTAGTAGCAGGTTTATCAGGCAGCGTTCACTCACTGATACAAACTGCTTAAATCTACCTCTAAGAGGCGCATCACCCAGCTAACAGGCCAGCAGAATCAGCCAGAAGCCTAACACAGCAGAGAGAGTGAAGATCAGGGTGAGAAAAGAGACAGCAGACAGAGGAATATGACCTGCCAACTGCCTATTGAAAGCTACCAAAACAGAAATCGTAACTTGATTTTCCAGTTTCCAGAGGCATAAGTGTGCAGGTCACAGTAAATGGAAAAATAAACCAGAAAGTGCTTAAGCAGCTGAGTGTTGTACTACACCAGAACACCTACAAAGAGGAAAAAGATGAGCTTTGCCTGAATATCTATGGTTTTAGACCTCATAATGTAATATTTCTTGTTTTAACAGGAAACTTAATAAAATGTCTGAATCTTGTGCTTATGTCCCACATTTTGAAATCTTTAATAAACAGTTTGGAACATTTTTGAAATGACTGAGTTCACTTTTGCAAGTAATGTTCCTTGAAATTAGATGAATGATTCTACAAACAATAACACAGTTATCAGAAAGAGCCATCAAAATATTATTATCACTAGTTCAGTGATGGAGGCAGAGTGGTGTTACAAATGGGATTTTTTTGATATGCACTGCTATATGCACCAAAACATCTCACTGTGATATTAAACAATAGCAAAAATCTATAGAACTGGAAGTAACAAAATAAGATAATAAGCTGTATATGCCACGAAAATTTACAGTGTTATTTATTCCTGCCATTGCTAAAATGTAGGAATGTGAAACTACTGCAAGCAGGTTCATCTATTCCTGGGTAAAGAAAGTACAATTGTTCTGCTAAATAAAGAGGTCAAGAACTCTAGCTCTGGGGTTTAGTGGTGAGCAGAGCTTGTGTCCCTATAGCTAAACCCTTTCACACCCCAAAACGTGGTCTCGTCTATGTCACTTGTTGGGAATAGGTCCTGATCATGGTATCTATGAAGCAAGCATGGGCACCACCTGGAAATGTGTTAGTACAGCCAAAAGCTCTATCAGGGCATGTGTTACCAAACTCTGAGGATGATTGTTGAGGATGATTGTGTGACAGTGCTCAAGCCATAGTCCTGACTCTGCTGAGTTTACTGATGCTGCTGTAACAGGAGGAACCACCCCCTCTTCATTTCTGTGCTTGACTCTTCTCAAATTTTCATTCTGGATACATTAAGGAAAGCAAGCTACTTGATTAATATTTCCTGCTGTATGCAAGTGCAAATACTCCTTTCCAAAACAAGAGGAGCCTAAACTTTACTCATCTCACTCCTTTCCCCAGTTCCTCAGCCAGAGTGCTTGGATAGCACCACC